>CM053791.1:184998247-185160747 GCA_028749045.1 Cupressus sempervirens | reverse complement strand
GCTAGAAGGTCTCATCCTTGATCCTTTGATTAGAACTTCTTTTCTAGATAACAAATCACCTCCTTCCTGACATATGTTTGATCATCTCTGCTTTCCTCTATTATCTCTAACTAATTCTACAATTCATATCTCAATCTACAACTCCTTAGTCACCATAAATAGTCTATTTTCACATACAAACTTCTCTCTTCACTCATACAATGTTTTCAAGTTTTCCTTCTTTAAGAAGACCTAGGTGACTTAGGGTTAGGTAAGAATCAATGATTGTAATTCACCCATTTTGTCACTTAGAACATCCCTCAATCTGATTGGTTTTATGTAGTGCATAAGGATTGTCAATATAGACTCATTCTTATCATCTAGAATTGTAAAATAATCCTTAAGTCAGCCCAAAAATTATTTACATAGAAGTTTGTTCCATTATAAACAATTATGTCCAAAACTATTTACTCAACACTTAAAGCCTTTGATACTTGGCATCCACTATTCACTCAACATCTGAATCACTCGGCATATACTAATTTTCTCAGCACTGGAGTGACTTGACACTAACTATCTTCTTGGCACATATTGGATATTTTTCTTAACTTGTAATATCTAACAACGTATGATTGGCATACATTTTATGAATATGATTAAGTGTGTAGTCACTCATATGTCAAAACTAATATGAGATTAACATATTAGTCCTCTAACTATGGAACAAACAAAAGCAAAGAGAAATCAAAATAGCCTAATGATTGAGATTTCTTCAGCACTCAATGATGTCGAGTTTGATGATATCAACAACTTCACTACTACAAAAAAAATGTGCAATACGATGACACTTTTACATGGAGGAGAGACAAAGCTAAAAGTATTAGAGGAAAGTATGACAACATGAGAATGAAGGAAGTTGAGAATGTTTCTTAGTATGTAAACAAAATTAAAGAAGTTGTGAATGCAATCAAAGCTATTGGAGGAGCTGTCAATGATTCTAAAATTGTAATTAATTTATCAAGACTCTTCTACCTATTTATGCTACCAAAATCTCTATTATTTAAGAAGTGATAGCTATGTTTGGTAATTTATTGACACTTGATAGTTTAGTTGGTTAGTTGACTACATTTGAATTGAGTAACTATGATACCAGTATAGTTAAAATTGAAAATGCTTTTAAATCTTCACTAACCATTGGAACTTTCAAGAAAGAGAAGAAAAGTAGAGAAAAAAGTGAATCAAAATCTAATGATGATCTAGATGAACTTGAAGCATTACTAGAAAACAAGTTGTCGAGAGGTAAAGGTATATACAAATGTAAATTGCCCCTAATTTGTTTCAAATGTAGTGAGGTTAGTCACTTTTTTGCTAAATTTCCTTAAACAAGTAAGAATGATAAGCAATATTTCATTTAAACAACTAAAAAATATTACAAAGACAAAGGGAAGAAGTCATGCTACATTGTTGAAGAAGAGAAAATTGAGACCAATTCTAATGATGACAAAGAAATAGTTAAAGTGGTACATGTTATAATAAAAGAATATCCAAATGGAGAAAGGTATGAGCATTAAAACTCCCTTATCTCACATGTTACCAAGAATGAATCATGGATTATTGATATTGATTGCACACATCACATGACTAGTGATCCAAAAATATTTGATAAGTTTGAATAAATTGATGATGGTGGAACTATTAAGCTATGTAATGATGTTCCATGTCCAATGAAAGATAAAGGATTACTAATGTTGAATGATATGATCAAATGTGATGATAAACATTGGGTACAAGGACTAAAGTACAATATTTTGAGTGTTATATAGTTGAATAACTCAGGCCACAAGATGGAATTTTAGAATAGAAAAGAAAAATTCTATGATGATGAAACTAATATGATTGGAATAGTAATGCAGAAAAAAGGTAACTTATTTTATCTTGATCCTACTATTGAGACATGCTTGATTTCAAAATTTGAGGATGTATGTTTATGGCATAAAAGGTTGTGTCATGTAAAATTTGAGAACATAGTGAAAAATTAGTAGAAAGAAAAGAGTAAGAGGTCTACTAAAGTAAAAACTAATGTCATGCCCAATATTTGAACTTGACACAAACACACATACATACTATTCAATTTTAATTTTTGAAACACTTTAAGAAATTATATCAAATCATTAATAAATTATTGCTACAAATTTTCAATTTATTTTAATCATAATCAAGGAAATATTTAAAGTGAATCATATTCACAACATTGAAATATCTCTTCAAATATTACAATCACAATTGAATCTTTACAACAAATCAAAATAACATAAATGAAGAACTACATGTGATCTTTTACAATACAACACTTTTATAAATATTCAAAATAAATCATCTTGAAAATCTCCAACAGAAAATTAAATCTTCCAAGGTTTTCTTCAACACAAATCCATTTAGAAACCAATGAAAAATGTCACTTAAATCATGGGAGATCACCTCCCAACCTAGTCCTCTATGAGACCACCCACTGAGATTGGAGAACCAAGGCCAAATGAGTATAATTAAACACTAACACTAACACATCAATTAAAAGATACAACATTTAACACCCTTTTGATCTTTCACAATTGGTTACCATGGCAACCAATAGAATGGGTCAAGGTGTACCTAAAAATACTGAGGAGAATCCAAATACAAAAAATCAAATTTCCCATCACAAGGGATAGAATATAAATACCAACTCTCAAAAAAATTCTCCTCTTATCACCCCCAAAGTGCATAAAAATGTACTAGCACATGTAGCCCATACTACATGCTTATCCCTCTTCATTCTAGGGAAGAGACTCTGAACTCAAGGAAAATTCCCAACTAACCCCTTAATTCAAAGGCCACTTCTTCCCTCTTAAGGTTGAGTGATGTCCTTTCACACCCATAACATCATACTCTCAAACTAAAAGTGAAAAGAAGGCAATAAAAATTCCTCCACACCCAACAATACAACATGGACAATGAATAATACACATATGCATCTATAGCACAAGTTACATAACTTTTATTCAAAAAAAAAATGCAATACATAATTCCTAAAACATGGAAAAAGCTCCAACCTTTCTCCAAGCTACGGCAAATGAATTGATTTGAGAAGAGTCCTCTATCCTTGATCCAATCTCCAAAATAGAAAAATCTCTAAAATTAGAGAGGGTGAATGAAATCTCTATTTTTAAAATCCTCTTTAATAAAAAAAAACTCAACTCCTTTTTCCCCTTCATGAAATAGAAAAATCACTTTAACTCCAGCTAACTTTCCCTATTTGATTGGAACTCCAACTCACTGAAGATAAGGTGAGAAGTTGGATAAGGTTTCTTCTATTTTTTTAATACTTGAAAAATAGGATTTTAAAAGGGTTATAAAAGTGATTTAAACTAAAGTAAATTCAAAATTAAAGTCCTAACATATGGTACTAACATGTAGGTAACTTAATTTTACCAAATGAAAACCCTAGGACTCTAATAAAGCCCTCTAAAGTCATCCTAAACTTGAAATTCGAATTTAATATAACTAAAACCTTCATAAGATAATTTATGCAAGGGGATATAACTTAAACATTTCTAATTGGCTAGAAACAAGGTTGGATGTCTTTTGCCAATATCTAAATCTGACTTGCCACTTATACACATAATAATACAAGTGTCAAGTGACACTATAAAATATACACTTAACATTACAAGTTGAAATTAAATTTTCACAAAGTGAATCTAATCTAACACAATCGAATACTAAATAATGAGGTTAATATCTCTTCATTAGATCGAACTTTGGCATTCTTAGTTAATACATAGGTATAGTCTTGGTTCCCCATTTTACCATGGCTATTGCATGCACACTCAAACCACATATCAGTAGTCCAAGATAATAAATCATATGCATATATAAATCTTATGTCAATTCTATATTCATAACTTAATCAAACATAAAATATATATCAATTGAATTTCAAATAAAAAAATTCCAATTCTAAGTCATTGTGCATATATAATATTAACATAATCAAACTAAACATAATATGACCATTTTAAAATATTTCATGATTTTCAAATATATATAATCCATCTAACATTTGCATTAAAATATAATTTTCCACTCCTCAATAAAATAACCAACGAGGTACATGAATGTAAATAATCATCAAACATTATCAATAAGTTCTAACATTATAAATAATCAACATAAAAATAAAGCATCCCATAGTATCAAAAAGTGAATAAGAATCCAAAATAGTCCAACATATAAAAAGGTCTCAAAATGTAAAGTATCTAAAATGCAAATAAACTTCTATGTTATGTTGTGATGGGCCAATGTGAAGCCAAACATTTAGAGAATGTTACATGTGTAAAGAATGTCAAGTCAGTAAAATGACAAATTCTAGTTCTTTAAGTGAGACATAGGATCCAAATGATATCCTTGAATTGGTACATACAAATTTATGTGATCCAAATGGTGTTGATAGTTATTATGGTGACAAGTATTTCATATTTTTTTTTGATGACTATTCAAGAATGATGATTGTTATATTCATGAAGCTGAAATTGCATGGTTTTGATATGTCCAAATGGTATAAAACTAGAGTTGTAAAATAAATTGGCAAACCTTTGAAATATTTAAGATATGACAGAGGTGGTGAGTTTATGTCTATTAAATTCACTAAATCTTCAAGGATAACTTTAAGAAAACCATCTCAAGAAAAATATGTAAAATGTAGGTGAATTCAATATTAAATATGCATGAAAAGTTTCTAATCAGGGGCTATATTTTCATTCAAGGAAAGGAAGAAAATTATTTTCTATTGCCAAAATTTTCCTTTCTATATCAAAAATTAATAATAACTATGGTGAATTAATTTTTTTTTTTTTTGAGTATGCAAATAAATGTAGGTAATTTTTTTTTCTTTTCATAAACATTTTCATAATGTAAGAGATGAATTAATTATTTCATATAACACAAAATATTAATATAGTTTGCTAATATGTCAATTTCCAAAGAGAGATTATTTTATTTTTTGGTGAATTTATAGAGTCACAAGTGATCCATGGCCAAAATGCCAAGTGTACACTGTACAGTGCACTTGTAGTATGCCAATCCATTAAGATTCAATTAATAATGTATCTTTTTCTATTGCCAACTTTGTTGTCATCACTTTTAATGTTGTCATTTTTATGGTGAAAGGAATTAATTTGGTTCGTCAATGTAATATAGATCAATGGCTTCAGCTCTATTATAGGCTTAATTTTAAATGACATAACATAAAGTCTAAATCTTCGTGAAATTAGGACAAGTAAGTAAAATGGTAGGTGATACTCAACTCGAGGGAAAATATAGTTTTATTTTTAAGGATGAAAAAATATTTTTCAATAACAAAACATTAGGGAAAGGCCAGATTTTTTTTTAAAATAATTGTGTTCTAAATGTAGATTACATTAGTGATTGGACCGAGATTTGGGACCAATTGTGTGTAAACTAATGAGTGATTAGCCTGGGATTTGGACCCAAATTATTTACTATCTTGGAAACATGGTTGACCCCATATATAGGTTTTATTTGCCAAATTATAATTTCCCAAAGAGATGGAATAGCCAATTGGCGAACATTCATCACTAAAAAATCATTGTAACTCTTGTGTTGAGAATAGTATTAAAAGGTAGTTGTCTACACCAAGCACATCACAACAAAATGGGATTTCTAAAAGGAGAAATAGATCAATTATAGATTGTACAAGCAAGTTGATGATTTAAAAAGAGGTTTCGCATATATTCTAGAGAGAATCAATTAGCACTATTATGTATACTCTCAATCAAGTTTAATTGAAGAAATGAACAAAAAAGACACCCTCTAAACTTTGGTATAGTCATTCATTGAATATAAGTCATTTCAAAATATTTGGAAGTGGGTGTTATATTCACAAGGATGCAAGGAATTGTAAATTTTATTTATAGGAGATGAAGGTATATTCCTTTGTTATTCATCTAAGAGAAAATCTTCTAAGTGTTTGAACAAAGCTACTAACAAGATGTTTGAAAGTGAAAATGTGAGATTTGATGAATTTATAAAGAGGAATGATGTGAAAAGAAAGAAGGAACCTAAATATTATAACAAGTTTATGTGTGTTTATGAAAAAGTACCTAACACACTACCCATGTTATAGAAGAGACCCATCACAAAATAGAAAATAACACCTGAGTTATTGAAAGATGTTTCACAACTCATCAAATCATCCAGCCATGAAAAGTGCGTGCAGACAAGAAAAAATGCTATGTAAGAACAATAGTGGTCCTTCCTCCAATTCATCACAACAAAAAAATTTGTTAACATAAGAAATACACTATAATTAAAAGATCACACAATTATCACAACACAATAAAATTGTTAGCTCCATTATTATTCATGAACATGAATTCAAGAAAAATAATAGACTCTGACAAGATTTACTAAACTTGGAATGAGAGTACCAATAGAATTTATTATTTTATCAAAATATCCTCTCAAACTAAATATTGCATCCATGTATTTATAAGTAATCCTCTCCATATTTTGTGTTAGGAGTGAGAGATCTTCTAATGAAAACAATATGCTAAAACTAATAAAATGAAACTATTATATAGAGATTGACTATCTAAATGGTGCTAAGTAGGTTTCTTAGCCTTTTTATATCAATTAATAGGTGCATGAGCCTTTACATGACTTAAAATAATAAAATAAGAAGAAGATAAGAAGAGAGAAGCAATGAGATGATCTGGGAGTCACTGGGACTTCTAAAAATGCAAGCTCAGTA
Organism: Cupressus sempervirens; assembly: GCA_028749045.1. Taxonomy (NCBI): domain Eukaryota; kingdom Viridiplantae; phylum Streptophyta; class Pinopsida; order Cupressales; family Cupressaceae; genus Cupressus; species Cupressus sempervirens. The sequence continues at coordinate 185,153,960 of CM053791.1, read as the reverse complement.
TTCTCTAGGCATTTTGGGAAGTTGAATAACCATCAAAACAAATTTTAAGTGCACTGAATGTTCAAAATTAGCAACTGGTAGTTAACTATTGCATTGAATGTTCAATTTACAACATCTCGGTTTTCTTCCCTTTGGCACAAAATGATGTTTGGATGTGTTTTTCTAAACTTTAGTATGGTGCAAATGATCTCTTCAGTCCCTAAAAAATCTAAGGACTCATACTTATTATGCACCAATTGGAAATAATTATTGATATCCAGCTTAGTATATGCAAAATCCTCCAACCTAGAATATAAATCTAGTAGTGCTTCTTCAGTTTCTAATATCATCTTTGGAGGACGCTACCTCAAATAGTGCTCTGAAAAGTTTTACTACTATTTCTATTGAAGAAATATGAGTTCATGCTTCTTCCCCAAAAATCTCTATGCTAGTGGTACTATGGTACTTATCCACTTCCAAAAATTGTTTTTGATCTTTATTCTTCATATCATGGATATCCTCATATAGGCCTACCATGACTCTATTTTTGATTGATACCTTCTCAATCTAATCATCTATTTTAGCTACTTTTTCTATCATATATGTATGTGTGTGTGTGTGTGTGTACATCAACATCTGGTACCTCTGACCTTTAATAGTCTCCAATGCTTCTAAATCATTGATCTACATATGCACTTCATCTATTAGCTCAAAATCTTGGTTTATTATTGTGAATAGTTTGTTAGCATTATTCTAGATGCTATGTATAAGGTTCAAATTACCTTTAATTATTTGTACACCTCTATCTTCAAAACTTTGAGTTCACCTTATGCAAGTGTGCAAAAATGAATCAGTATCTTATGCATACTTTCCTCACTCTTTCTTCTATAGAGAAGCACCTAGAGAAAACTCTAGATGGTCAGGGTCAGTCAGGCCCACTATTTGATTAACATATCCTCTTAGTAACTCATTATGCATTCATAATACCAAAATTTTTGACTCACCTTGATCCAAGTGTGTAAACACTTGCTTCAGGCTTGCGGTGATTAGAACCTTTGTTGCATCAATTGTGGACCTTCTTAGCACTATTTCCTTCATCTAATAGTCTTTTAGGGAATATTGATTATCCATACGGCGAGGTGGGATGGTAATGTGTGCCATTAGATCTTCGGTCTAGCTCTTCATGATAAAGGTTAGACTCTTAGCATTGTCTTTAATAGGTTTTGATGCTTTGACTTCCTTTATTAACTTTTTCATACCCTCCTCCTCTATGTATTCCATATCTCTCCTTTAGCGAGTTAAAGCTTACTTTTTCAACAATGTTGGAGAAATTCCCATGGGGGACATGTACTAAGATGATGATGTTGGTTCCAAAGTTGGACCTTTCCCCTTCTCACCTCTTTCCAGAGTCTTCTCTTATCATGGTAGCACTACTATTTGAGCCTTTGTTTCTACTAGTGGTGAGGATCTAGTCTATTCTCTAGGAGAATTTGTTCTTGGTTTATGGAGGTTGTGGAAATCCAAATGATATTTTTACAAGAAAACTCTAGGAAAGTAGACAAGCTTGGAAAGGTGCAAGGAAATTCTTGTAAAGAGATTTTGGAATGAATAGAGGATTGACATGGGTCAATATTGACTTGGTAGTGTAGGAGCAATGTATGAAGGAAGAAAAATGCAAAGGAGGAGGGTGGGTATGGAGTTTGATGCTTGCAGAGAAGGAAACACTAACATTGCCTTCAAAACCCTTAAATGTAGGGTTTTCTAAATTTGTATTGTACAAACATTTTTGAAACCTTACACCTACAAAATCTTCAAGGATTTTTCATAGGGAAAAAAATTCTAGTATACACCAAGGGGCTTTATTAATGGTTTTGGTGCATTATAGCTCCTTCTTTGTTTCTAGGAGCACTAATAAGGGCTCATAGGACTACAAGGCCTAACTAGCCATTTTGGTGATTTGGGTGAGAGAAAATTGAAAGAATGGTGTTGAATGATGGGAAATGAGTCAAGAATCTTAGAAGGAAAGTTCGGTCTTGGTTTTGAGGCACTTGGTGCATTTGGGGAAGTTTTGGAAATCTATGCCAAGGGATGCATATTAGGTGAATTGAGAGAATGTCATTGAAGTTTAAATTGGCTGGTGAGTTTCTTGGAGAAAGGGGATTGTAGATGGATCCTTTAAGTTAGGGTTTAGGAGAGAAGACCCTATAGTGGGCTAGGAGTAGCTTGGGAAGAGCTAGAAGGCTCTTAGATAAAGAAGCTCCCCATCAAAGTGGTATTAGAGCCATAAGATTAGGCTTTTGGTGGCATGTTATATTCCACTGAGTCAAGTGGATCTTCCAAGATGATGACCAATGTAGAGCTAGAAAAATAAGTGGATGAGCAAAAGAAGCTCTTAGAAGAGAAAACTAGGGTTTTAGATGAGGCCCTAGAGGAGATGAAAGACAAGTTGAAAGATATAGAGGATGCAACCCAAGCTAAGGAAGATAAAGACATTGGCAAGGGTAAAGAAAAGGTGGGCTTGGAGGATGAGATTCCTAAACCAAATCCTCCACTTGGTGGGCATGATCCATTCCTTAAAGCCCTCAAAGAATTTGGAGGGAAGAGTCTATAGAATATTTCTTTATTCCATGGAAATATGGATGTAGAGGTAGTCTTAGGATGGATAGAAAGCATTTAGAACTAATTTCAATGTGAAGGGACAACAAAGGCTTAAAAAATAAGGTTTACAAAGTTTAGGTTGAATGGTCAAGCTTTGACATGGTGGAAGTTTGTACAGGAAGAAAAAGAAAGTGAGGGGAAGAATCCTATAGCCAATTGGAAAGAAATGGTGGCAAAGATCAAAGAAGCATATCTACTAGAGTATTATGATATTTAGATCCATAAGTAGAGGGAGAATTTCAGGCAGAAAAATCTTGATGTGGCTACTTATGCTAAGAAGTTTCAAAAGTTGACACTAAGATCAAGGGTACAAGAAGTATAGAGTATCAAGGTAGTGAGGTACCTAAATGGAATTAAATGGTCCATAAAAGATTAGTTGAGTTTGCTTAGCCTCACCACTCTTTAGAGTTATTTTCAAATGGCTAGGAAGGTGGAAGAAAAACTAAGGAAGAAAGGGGACTCTAGTTCTAAGAATAGGGTTAGTGGTAAGGGCTTCAGAGGTGGCTCAAAGGGAGGCTCTAATGGTAGGAGTAATGAGAAGAGAAACTATAGAGACTCTAAGTGGAGTGAGAAGACCAATAGAACTAGTCATAGGAGATGCTCTAGTAGAGGTAGATATGGAAACAATAGTAGAGGTTCACACTTTAGCAATATGAAGTGCTATAACTATGGTAAGTTAGGACACCCTACTTATAGATGTCAAGAAGAGGCTTCATCTGCTTATTGGGAAAATAAAATTAGTTATGTCCAAGAAGAGGACAATCAAAAGGAAAGAGAAATTGACCTTGATGTGGAGAAAGGTGAAAACCTCATGTTGAGGAGGGTATTGGTTAAGGAGCCAATCAAGGATGAGCCAAAACAAAGAAGAGCATTATTTAGAACCACATGCCAAATAATGGGCAAAGTCTACAAGGTGATCATAGACTCAAGGTATACTAATAATGTATTTTTAGAGGAGGTAGTAAAAAATCTAGGTTTGACCAAGATTCTACATGTGTGTCCTTACAGGGTGACTTGGTTGAATAAGCAAAAGAATATCCTAGTGAATGAACAAGTTTGGGTAGACATCACCATTTGTAAGTATCAGGATAAAATCTTGTGTGATGTGCTTCCCATGGATGCTTGTGAATTTTTGTTGGGAAGACCTTGGGAGTATGATAGGGAGGAAGTGCACCATGGGAAGGAGAACAAGTATTCCATCAAGAAGGATGGAATCACTTATAGGATCCAATCTATAGTGGAAGAAGACAAGGTGGAGAACTCCACTGATAAAGAATTTCTCATGAGTGGAAAGGAATTCCTTAAGGACTTGAAGGAAGGTGAAGAAGTAGGCTATGCCATTATGTTAAAACCTAAGGAGGAAAAGAAATCTTCATCTACACCTATACATGAAGAAGTACAAGAGCTATTGGACCATTTTAAAGACATCATCTATGATGAAACACCTCCCACCTTACCACCTAAGAGGGCCATAAGTCATCAAATTGACTTCATACCAGGAGCATCACTACCAAAAAAAGTTACATACAAGATGACTCTAAACAATAACAAGGAGATTTCAAGGCAAGTTCAAGTCTTGCTTGATCAAGGGCTGATTAGGAAGAGCATTAGTCCATGTGTCATACCAGTGGTCTTAGAACCTAAAAAGGGAGGTTAGTGGAGAATGTGTATTGATTTTAGGGGAATTAATAGAATCATAATTGGGTGTAAACTTCCCATTTGTAGGTTAGAAGACTTGATGAATTTTCCAGGTGGAGCAAGGTATATCTTTAAAATTGATCTTAAAAGTGGATACTATCAGATTAGGATGAAAGAAGTGGATGAATGGGAGTCTTCATTTAAGACTGTTAAGGGTCTCTATGAGTGCTTGGTCATGTCATTTGGCCTTACCAATGTACCAAGTACCTTCATGAGAGTCATGAATGAGGTTTTGAAGGATTAAATAGGGGTATTTGTTGTAGTATACCTAGACAACATTCTCATCTTTAGAAATACCAAGAGGAACATATGAAACACCTAGAGCTAGTATTGAGGAATCTCCAAGAGGAGAAGTTGATAGTAAACTTGAAAAAGAGTGAGTTCATGAAAGAGGAACTGGTGTTTTTGGGGTTTATAGTATCCCAAGGGAGTCTTAACATGGATAAGGACAAGGAAGAAGAAATTGTGAGTTGGCCTACACCTAGATCTTCTACTAAGGTCAGGAGTTTTCATGGATTGGCACAATTTTATAAGAAGTTTGTAAGAAGGTTTAGTGAAATATGTGCATCTATGATGGATACAATCAAAGTGAGCATGAAGACCAAATTTATGTGGACAAATTCTATGGATCAGATTTTTGAGAGGTTAAAGAAGGAGGTAGCAACCCAACCTATCTTGGTTCAACCTAGTTTTGAGAAACCATTTGTAGTGGAATGTCATGCTAGTAACATAGCAGTCTGGGTAGTTTTGAGCCAAGAGGGAAGACCAGTAGCATTTTTCAGTGAGAGGCATAATGAAGCCAATATAAGGTACTTAGCACATGACCTAGAGCATTATACACTTTTCCAAGCCCTCAAGAAGTGGAGGAACTACTTGTTGCATAAGGATTTTGTTGTCTTCATAGATAACCAAGATTTGAGTTTCATTAAATCATAGGAGAAGCTAAGTCTAAGAAACATCAAGTGGATGGATTTCTTACAATCCTATACTTTCACTATCAAACATAATAAGGGGACAAACAATAAGGTGTCAAATGCTTTGAGCAAGAGATTCTTGATAGGTGAAAAAAAGTCAAGTTGTAGAGGATTGGCTTGGATGATTTCAAAGATCTATATGAGGAGGAAACTAATTTCTCAAAGTTCTATAAGGTAGGTATTGATTTTTCTAATAATTTCCATAGTAATTTTTCTAAAAATATGCTACATAATGGACTATTTTTCAAGGGTCAATAGTTGTGCATCCCAAGGGGATCCATGAGGTGGAATCTCATACAAGAGAAGCACAATGGGAGCATGAGTAGTAACTTTGGTCTTAAAAAGAATTTGGACCTTTTGGAAAGGTTCTATTACTTGCCTAAAATGTAGAGAGATGTTAGGAGATATGTGGAGCAATGCAACATATGTCAGAACGAAAAGGGAACTTCATCAAATAAAGGGCTCTACCAACCTCTTCCCATTCTTAATAGGCCTTGGGAGTGCACCAACATAGACTTTATAGTCAGCTTACCAAGGAGTAGGACAAGGATGTGATAGTCTCTTTTGTGGTAGTAGATAGGTTTAGTAAGATGATTCACTTACTTTACCATGCAAGACTACACATGATGCAAGTAATGTTACCAACCTATTCTTCAAGGAGGTGGTTAAGATACATGGCTTGAAAAGGAGTATAGTAGCTAACAGGTATGTTAAGTTTATTGAGCACTTTTGGAAGACCCTATAGAAGAGGCTTGGAAAAAACCTAGCACATAGCTCTGCCTACTATTCTAAAACTGATGGTCAGACAGAGGTGACAAATAGGGTATTGGGCAACCTATTAAGTTGGGAGCAAGTTATTCCCCAAGCTGAATTTGCATACAATGTCAAAAAGAATAGGAAAACAAGGTTAATTCCTTTCCAAGTGGTGTATGGCACTCACCTAAGAGGTATAATGGAGTTGAGGGACCTACCTTCACATGACAAGATCAGTGGGAAAACTAATGAATTTTTTCAATCAATGAAGGAGGTACATGATCAAGTGAAGCGAACTTTGATGGAAGCCAATTAGAAGTTGAAGGAGAAGAAGGATAAGGGGAGGAGAGAGTTTTAGTTTCAAGTGGGAGACTTGGTGATGGTGTATCTCAACAAGGCTATGTTACAAAAGGGAATCCCTAGCAAGTTGCAAATGAGAAGGATTGGGCCATGCAAGATCCTTGAGAAGTATGGATCCAATGCCTATAAGATAGATCTACCAAAGGACATGTCTCTTTCTCCAATTTTCAATGTGAAATACCTAGTACCATACAGAGGTCCTAATATGGATGACATAGATATTAGGAAGAGTTGAACAAGGATGTAGCAGACTTAAAGGTACCTAAAAAGAAGCAACCACAAGTTGAGAAGATATTGGACTCTTGGGTGAACAAGAGCACAAGAAACATGGTCTACAAGGAGTATTTTGTGAAATGGATGGATTTACCAAAGGCTGAGAAAAATTGGATTGCTAAGGGTGACTTCAAGAAGTTAGGCATCAGTATGGAGGTTTTATCTCCAACAATACCTTAAACTTCTTCATGTAGGAGGAGAATGGTGCAGGAGCACCTAGTGTAAGTTCAAACCCTAAGTATAATTTTTGGTTTTTATATTGCATAACTGACCATTGGTATAATAAGGACTATTTATAAAGTTTCAAGGTATTTTTAGGAGGCTTGAGTTGATAGGTTTTGGTTTAGGAGTCTAATTTGGTCAATTAGGTCATGATAAGAGGAAATTGCAAAAATTGCTCTAAGAAGAAAAATGAGGTAAAATGCAGTGAAAAGAGGAAAATAAGTGTGTAAGTATGGCCCATATATTTTTTAAGGTCATCCTAGGAGGTTTGACAACATTCTTTTCAAGATTGAAGAGTCTAGGAGCAAAATTGCAAAAGTTATCAAAAAGTTGCATTAACAACTTTGCAATTTTGCAAAATTGCTTGACAACTTTTTAGGTAGTTTTTGCAAAACCAATGAATTGGGAAGTTATGGTTTGAACTATAGTCTAGATTGAATTATTTATCTATTTAATAATTTTCCAACTCAATTCCAAGGGTTGGACAATTGGGTGTATAGACAACACCTGTAGCAGGATAATTTTTGAGCATTTGAAGCATAGTTTGAAGTTTTGATTGGAATTTTGTATTGAATAAAGAAATTATTTTGATGAAGTAAGATAATTTTTTCATTCCTTGAATCTAACTATAGTTTTTTTTTCAAATTAACATTTGATAGGGTTTAGAAAATCATTTTCTTTTAGCAACCCTGTGGTTCAATTTTGTGTTGCAAGAATGAAATGGGCTATGGCTTGAGTGTCCATTGTCTAAACATCATGTTTCTTGGATACTAAGAAATAGCCTTTTTTCATAGTTTAAATATGTTTTTTGGAGGTTTTGGGCAGCCAAATTCTATTTCTATAAGCGGGCCCTAGGTAAGCAAACAAGCTTGGCAAGGTGCATGTAAATGCTTCTAAAGAGATTTTGGAACAAATGGAGGATTAACATGGGTCAATATTGGGTTGGAAGTGTAGGATAAGTGTATGAAGGAAAAAAAACTCAAAGGAGGAGGTTGGATATAGATTTTCATGCTTGTGGAGAAGGAAACACTAAAATTTCCTTTAAAACCCTTTAAAATAGGGTTTTCTGAATCTATACTATATGGACATTGTTGGAACCCTAGACCTGCAAAATCTTCAAGCCTTACTCATAGGGAAAAAAAGTATAGTATATACCAAGGGGACTTATTAAGAATTTTTGTGATTTATAGCTCCTTCCTTGTTTCTAGGAGGGCTAATAGGGGCTCTTAGGGCTATAAAGCCTGACTAGCCATTTTGGTGATTTGGATGAGAGAAACTTGAAAGAATGGTATAGAATGATGGAGAATGAGTCAAGAATCTCATAAGAAAGGTTCAATATTTTTTTTTAGGCACTTAATGCATTTGGGTAAGTTTTGGCAATCTAGACCAAGGTTACATATTAGGTGAATTGGGAGAATGGCATTGAAGTTTCAATTAGTGGGTGATTTTCTTAGAGAAAGGGGATTATAGAGGGATCCTCTAAGTTAGGGTTCAGGATAGAAGGCCATATAGTGGGTTAGGAGTAGCCTAGGAAGAGCTAGAAGGCTCTTAGTTGAAGAAGTTCCCCATCAGTTCTCCTTCTTTGGAAATATGTCTTTCTTCTGATACTTCATTTGCATGTAGCCAAATATATTCATCTCCATACATTATCTATCTCTTCATCTTTGTTACTAGATGAGGTATTGTGACTACTTCATGTTCTTCTTGAGGATGACACATAGATTGAAGGTTCACTAATGGTGGAGTAGGCATACTAAGTGTCCCTTTGGGTAAGTAAGGCAATTGATCCCAATCCTCTCCTAGTGATTTATTCTAAGGATTATCCCTTATTGTTTCCTCAACCTTCTACGTGCCTACTGGCATGAAGTAAAAGTCCAAAATATCAAAGAAATTTGTCCCATCTTCTCCCATCTCTTCAGTTCATCCCTTTTTTTCTTAATTGAAGGCTTCTATTTGAATTGATTGTTCTGGGATGGAAGGTGGTGTTTTCATTAAGCTCTTACTCTTTTCCTCTTCTATGTCTCTTCTCAACTAGGTTCTCTTATTGACTTGGATATACTTAATTTCATCCCCTTATTCCAATTTTATATCCTTAGGTATGGTCTCTATAACCTAAGGAGTTGGAGTACTTTTCTTGTTCAACTTTTCCCTTCTCTCTCCCACCACCATTCAATCTCTCTTAGGTACTGATGGGGTGGCCTTCACTTGTGTTGTTGGGGCTTCCTGTACTAGAGCCTTTGCTTTCTTCAGTTGAGCTTGTTCTATTTGTGATGATTCTTTTGAACCTTCTCTTGTTGAGCCCCTTCCTATTGGCTTCTATCTTGAGTATCCATTTTTCTCTTCTTACTCTTTAACCTCTTAGTCTGGAAGTACTTGAATTCTTCTTCATTTTGATGTACTATTTTAGACCTTACTATTGACTTCACTAGATATGTAGGAATTGTGACCTTTATTCCTTTACCCTTCTTTGGTCAAGTACTTTCTTGTAGAGTTAAAGTGTGGGGGACTACATCTAATTAGAAAGGTTTCTTGACCCACTCCTTGATTAATTGTATAAAATGTTAGGCCATATGATGGATATCATCATTCTCCTCTTGACTGATCTCTACATTCATAATGGATTTCTCAAAGATCTTGTCCCTATTGTATAATGGATCCATCATATCAGGATTTTCTTTTTTCTAAACCTTTAGGGGTACATCCTTATACTGAATGTAGACTCATCTTACAATAATCACTAAGCTAGGCATCATAGTCATCTATAAATTTCATCTAGTGATCTTTAATTACCATATCTGGTTTGAAATTTTTCCCTACAAGATGTTGTACCATCCCAATATTTCATTAGTGAAGTTGAGGAATCATTGCTCCTAATTTGATTGGTTTCTTGCCAGGTCCTTTTGTTAATTTAATTCACAGACATGTTATTTCTTTTTCTTATGTCCATTAGGAATTTATCTTTCAGTAATTTTCTTTTAATCCCTTGTTACTCTATCTTCATTATTTATTTTTCAAACACATGGTTAAAATAGGAATTCATATAGTTGCATTGATTAGAAATTGCATTCATCGTAAAGAAGAAAATACTATAAAAATGCATTGGTTTTGTGGTTATGTTTCATCAAAGTTGTGTAGAATTGGTACCAACAAAGGTCTCCTTGTAAACATTCACATCTATCTTCGATTGAACTACCCAGTAGGTTGAAAAAAAACCACCTAAAACCTTGGATTTGGTCACTGATTAGGTTTTCAAGAGAGAGATGTGTGAGAAATTATGTTGTTAGCATTGAGCCAAATGACCGCTCAATAGTAAGTTACAATATGTTGTACATAATAGACCAAATATTGCACTTATTATTGGAATTATTGCAAGTTTTTCATCTAATCGAAAGTAGACACACATGGCTACTGTGAAAATGATATCTAGATATCTTAAAGAAACTTAAGATTATGGCTTATGGTACAAACAAGATGATGAATTTAACCTCAAATTCCACACGTATGCTAATTGGGCTAGAAATTTTGATGATAGATAAAGTACAAGTGGTGGAGTTTTCTTTTTGTAGGAAAGACTAACTACATGGACAACCAAGAAATAAATTTTTCTTTCACAATCTATAGATGAGACTGAATATGTTGATGTTGCAATCAATTTTTCAAATATTGTATAGATTAAGAAATTTTTGGAAGGTATGCAAGAAGAGGTAATTATTTCTATTACTATTTATTTTGATACCACTAGTGCAATAAATATTTCAAAAAATCTAGTGATTCATGCAAAAGAAAATAACATATCAATCAAATGTCATTATTTGAGGGAGAAAGTACAAGAGAAACAAATGATACTTGAGTGTGTGAAGTCTAAAGAACAAACTACTGACATATTTACTAATCCATTACCTAAGGATACTTTTGAGTATATAAGAGGTAAACTAGGGGTCTTGTCCCTATCCAAAATTTACTAAGTGAATTTGCATGATACATCAATTCATGGATGAACTATAATATCTTTTTAGGAGGTGATGCAAGAGTTCACACTTTAGCAACATTTCTAAAGTTGTGGAAATGACTATGATGAAACTAATGAAAGTTATACATGCAAGGTATAAGGATTACTATACAAGAATTTATAAGTCTCATATTGAAATTTAAAATTTCCTTTGGCATTGTTGTCAAAGGGGGAGAAGAATATCAAAGGGGGAGATGAAGTATAGAAAAAATTGAGAGATATAAAGAAAAGTATAAGAATATTATCAAATGGTGAAGTATACCTAAAGGAGGAGAAAATTTATAGAGAAAATTTTCAGGAGGGAGAAATGATGATTAAGATTATTGCTACTAAGATACAAATTGAGTTATTGAGAACCTGTTGATGAAGATATGGAGCTAAAATGTACTTTGATTATCTTATATAATGTTTTGTAATGTGTAATCTTATGTTATGTATTCTCATCAATGCCAAAGGGGGAGAATTTTAGCCCTTAATAATAATATAATTGGTAATTTTATGAATGTAAATAAAAGATTCATATTAGTTGTTATGTTTTGACTCTTGTTAGAGTCATAGTTGGCTAGACATTATGCTAACTTGGTAGAGTTTTATATCATTATCATTGATTAAGAGGATTCAAATAAAGTAAGTTGAAGTGAGAATTGATAAGTATGGCATTTTATGAGCACTTGAAGGAGTTGGATAGTGATAATGTAATAATGGTTTGATTATTTTATAATCAAGAAATATTTAAATTTATTGAGCTATACAAGCTTAACCAAGTGACAACGTTAAATAAGATTGTTTTCATCAAGTAACTGGAGTGTTCATCAAGAAAAGGGATAAGTAAGAGGGAAAGTTAGTATTTCTCAAGCGAGTCTAGTATTAATCAAGTATTATTTTACCCCAATGAAAACTTATGTTCATAGAGTAATAGTCAAAAGAACAAGTTGAAATAAATGGAATCTAAAGTTGGTTTCTAATGAAAATATGGAATGTTTTAGATGGTCAAAGAGGAGCATCAAATTTTTTTGCAAGATCAATGATTGGTAAAATTAAATAAGGATCTAATGATGGAGATTAAAGAACGATAAGAAAGAGCATGAACTTCAATAAAAAGTCCTATTTTCTATGCAATTAAGTAAATTGAATCTAAAATTGGTGATTGTGATTAAGAGGTAATAGATGGAAGAATCTAGAAGCCTGTAATGACTAGTTAAGGAGAAGAAGAAGATAGTATTTGGTTACTAGTTAGATGCTGATGTTGTTGATTGCGTTTCTATGAGTTTTAACTATTGAAGGAGGTAAAAGAAGACAATTAAGTCATGTTATAAATTGAGAAGAGTGAAGAAAGGAGAAAGAAGTATTAAATCACCTAATCAAAAGTATAGTGTGTTAAGAATATCAAAGATGAAGATCAGATAAAGACAAGAATAGAAGGGGATTTGAACAATCAAGGTAGTGTTATACCTAAAAAGATCATTTTTACACTATTACTTTCTAATAATTGTATCAAAAAATATTGTAGACCAAGTGGACTTAACAAGTCTATGAACTTCTCTATGGTAACATCAATTAGTAATGTTTGTAAGTCCTTTAGAGTAGGCCACTCTTAAGAGAATATTAAGGAGTGATAAGGTCTAGATGATATCTTGGTTAAATCCTCTAACAAAATCACATTAAAATTGTGTTGTAACCTTTAACAAGCTTGGTTCCTAATAGAGCTCACTTTAGAAGAGTGAACTTTTTTGGGTTGTCAATCCTAGATGGTTTTTTCCTTAATAGGGTTTCCATGTTAAAATATTGGTGTCAAATTTTTTAATTGTGTTATGTTGCAAGTTTTTTTACATGTTATTTTAATTTTGCTACAACTTGGTAGTAACTTGTTTTTTGGTTAATAATAACTAAAAGGCATTAGTATTAGTCAGTTAAAGTAAAATATTGAATGAACACTTTTGTGAAATGTGATTGAATGAGTTAATTGTGAAGTTGAATTAATACACCAAGTGAAATTTTATGATAAGGAATATTTTTTTGGTACTTATTAGAGATTTAAAATGGACAATGGATAATAGATTCACCCCCATCCCCTTCCCCTCAATTATCTAATATATATGTGTGCACCCATATGTATGATTATATAAATATACCAAACAAATATCATGGACAATATACATGAAAATATAAATATCTCATTCATGAACACATAAACATAAACACTAGTATCCACCAATCGAACCATGAAAAAATGATAAAAATATAATTCTTAGACTAAGTGACTAAATTCCTATTAGATTTCTAAGTATATAAGGAGGCCTATATGGAACATAGTTCTATCCCATTTTTAACAATGATTATTTAGAGGACTATGAGCCATGCTCAGACTTGTGTAGCTACATGGAGTAGATGGCTAGGTTACACACCTGCATCACTAACCAACGAGATATTGTGTGTGTGTGTGTGTGTGTGTGTGTGTGTGTGTGTGTGTGCGCGCGCGCGTGCGCGCGCGCGCGCACATATACATAGAGAGAGAGAGAGAGAGAGAGAGAGAGAGAGAGAGAGAGAGAGAGAGAGAGAGAGAGAGAGAGAGAGAGAGAGAGAGAGAGAGAGAGAGGAGTATGAAATCTTGTAGATCTCCTAAAGAAGTGACCATGACTATCTCCCCTCATCTAGAACACACACCAAGTAGAGTAAACACACACATAGATAAGGCATCATGGGTTAGCTAGGCTAGCTTAAGAATAACTAATAATCAGAATATTATAAACATGGTATTGAAATCATAAATAATAAATTTAGAACAATGTATAGAGCATGATACAATTCAACCATATATCTAATATCCTAAAGGCATTATATAGAACATGATCAATTGTCTAATGCAAAGAAATATCTAAGATTATAAGAAATAAATGATGTGTGTGATATGTAAAATATATTATAGCATAACAACCTAGTTAATTACTAGTTTCCAAGTATATAGGTACTATACTTTTATGTTAAGAATGTGAGATGTTATCTTATAGTTTTACCAATGCATGAATTTGTAAAGTTGTAAAATCAAGGAGTACCATAAATAACCTTATCTCTCAACCTAGTCCAAGTGTACTTATACTATCTTCAAAACCCTACTAGAATATTTGTTAAGATAAGAGAACCATACACACTTGTTATTGTTTTGCTAAGATAGGTCATACTTCAAATGTAAGTTGGCTCAAATAGGTGTCATTTGGTATTCAATGTACCTTTGATGAGCATTATTACAACTATCACTGGTATGGTCATGCAACATAAGAGTCCAGATCTCAATTTAATTAGAAAAGGATTGATGGATATTGTTGCTATTGTAATAAGTATGGGTATAATGATAAGGATTATAGATCTAGAAAAATATCAAACTAGTCATGCCCAAAGTAAAAAAGTCCTACAAGAAGAGATAGGTTCTCCACATATATGTGTTCAATTTATGGAAAACAAGGTTTCCTTGCATACTATTGTAAGATGAGGACAAGTTGGGAAAAGATATTAGATCTTAGATAGGTATTAGAGTGACATGTTTTAACTTTTAAGTGTCACAAGATTGGGCACCTTGGTAGATATTGTAGGATTTGAGGTTGTCCAGATAACTAATTCCATGATGGGAAAGGGGAAAACCTAAATATAACCAAAAAATAAGCCAAGAAGGAATTTTCCAAAATTTGGAGCAAGTAGAGTGAGGAAGTAGAGGAAGTCAAGCCTATAGAGATTGTAATCTTAGACTTCTAAGATAAGTCATAGAGGAAATTTAAAATAGAAATAAATTCATAGAGGAAAAGGACAAGTCTCTTGAAAATATGAATCAACCATAGATAGAGGAAATAAATAGAAAGGATATAAAAGTAGTTAAATCATCCCCAAACAAGCTATAGGATCTAGAGAAGGGAAAATCACCTAAGATGATACAAGTACTAGTTCAGGAGGAAATGTGACCAAAGGAAAAGAATTCTAAGGAGAATGCTCAAGGATAGGAAAAGTCACCAGAAAGAGAGAAACTAGGAACATTAGAAGAGGAAGTGTAACAAGGAAAGGTGAAGTAACTTATGAGAGAAGTGACAACATGATGCATGAGAATCCTGGGTGTAAGGGAAATCTTGCATCACCCAAAATTATTTCTATTTCCAATTTTCCATTTTTGTGTTTTTAACAAGGGATATTCTTGTATAGAGTTTCTATTTGTGGGAATTTACTAGTTTTAGTAAGTTAGTATTATGTGCTCAAATTTTTCTCATCTCATATATGGTCGTTCATCTTTGACCTATCAGCCTTTTGGATGATTTTTATTGTCATATCATATGTATTGGAGTAGTTATTGTAAATTTTCAGTATGAATCTTGGCTATTTGAACTTTAGATCCAACAATAAATACCTAGATAGCTCTAAAATGAGGCAAAACCTTGGCTAATGGATGCTTGCATGATCAATCGATATAGGTTTCTAGTCAAAGATTCTGGAATGGGGTTATAATAGCCCATCAAGTCAAGAATTTTCTAGTTATTGTCTCCAAAAGTGGACCCATCTAAAAGGATCATTTGTAAATTTTATTCATGACTTGATCCCATGAAATAAGGTCTAATATAATAATATAATATGAGGTCGTTCAACCTCAAGCATTAGGGCTTAGTGTCTATAACTTTCTTGAGTGGCTAAAAGTGCCTATATAAGGAAGACCCATAGGTTGTCTAAGAAATTTTGGGTGATAGTCATAGCATTTTATTGAAAACTATTGTAAGGAAGGTGTCCATGTGGGTTTTCATATTGTAATTCTATAATTCCACATTTGTGATGATAGTAAGAAACCCATATTTTGTTCTCTTAATTTTTTTCTATTATATTTTGTGGTATTAAGGGGAAAACCCTTCATCACAACATCAACTTCAAACATCTTAGAAAGAAAGACAAGAGGATGAAGAAGTATGAAAAGAATTAAGTCTTCTAAGAGAATTTCAAGCATAGATGAAGACTGGACTTCAGAAGAAGAAAAGGTGGAAGGGTCAATATGTGTCACCCTCATCATCTTACTAATGTAGTTTAGAGGATGAAGGATAAATTTATGAGCATGATGCAAAGACAAAAGCTCAAATAAACTCACTTTAGGAAGTGATTACGCAAATGAAAATCAGACTTAAACAAATGAATCTTTCATAACTCAAGGAATATTCAAGGAAGATTTTCTTAAGGATATTATCAACTTTCCATTAGTATAATTGTTATCAAATTATGAGTTGAGTAAGTAATTATTACTTATTGTTTAATGGAGTTACATATAAAGTGTTGATTGACATACTGATTAAAAAAAAAAAAAAAAACTTTCAAATGGTATAACCTTGTCAAAACTGAAAGATGTGCCACATTCTATGCATTTCCTACTATGGAGAATTTTTTTTTTTATATAAATTGTATAGTTTTGAATGATTTAAGGTGGTCAAACATGAGATTTATTTTTTATCAAAAAAATTGTAGCTCAAAATTCAAAATTAATTATTTACTTGGGATAAAATAAAATAAAATGCATCACATCCATATATGAGTCCACTTCTTATATCTAGAATCTTAAAAAATAATATCATCATTTAATTTTGATTAAGGTGGTCACACGTACACTTACTTCTAATTTATTTCCATAATTTTTTGTAATTTTTCATTGAAATCCCAAATTTTGACCCATTAAATTATTATTTTATTAGAAAAAGGCTAGTAGTTTAGAAACTGCATTCAATTTTCTATAGATTCTATTCTTACAATTTTTTTAGTTAAGTTTCATAGCTAGTTCAATATTTCGAATCAAGTTGACTAACACTAATGTCCTAATCTTTCATTACCATGTAATGTCATAGTTTGGCCCACCATGATTTTGCACATACCCAACAAGGGGCTAGAACATTGGTCAAGAGGGATTTAAATGTAGATCTAGCTTTAGAGGTCACTTATGACCCTCACACTAATCTAATCAGTCAACTTACTCACCTAGTTGATGACATTGAGGAAGAACTTAAAGATATTGAGAAGGTAGCAAAAGGTAAAGTTGAAGCAAAGAGAATTGACCAACTCAAGTCCATTTATGCATGACTTAGAAAAAATAATACATAAATATCAATAGAAAACTCGATAGCACTAGAGTTCATTCAATGCATTAAGATATTTAGCAAGAAAATATACAACTAAGACTCAAGATACCATTCACCTGAATCATAAAGGTTAAACAAGAAAAGTGGACTATAAAGATATTTGAACTTTAAAGTGTTATGTCACGCCTGATAGGTATCATTCAAGGGAATAACAAATAAGAAGAGACACTTATAACCAAGCCACTAGTTAGTAATATAGATAGCATTGAAGAACACATAGAGAATATTCAAATTGAGACAATCGCTCTCACCAATCTTAGAGAATCTTAGGAAGCAAAACTTACAAGTGCACAGAGTCACTATACAAATATATTTGACAGGTTGTAAACTATGCATTTAACCCTTTTCCATTGAGTGACAAAAAGGGGAGACAGTAACAAAGAAAATGCAATTCTTGGTATCGAAGATAGGGGGAGAAAAATGATTGCGTCAAAAAAGAGGAGATATTGAATACAAGAAAAAAAGGGGGAGATATGTACATAAAAATGGAAGTTATGGAAAGGAAGCACAAAAAGAGTGAAGGAAAGGAAGTCATGGTGTGAGAAGAATTTAGAGAAAGGGGGAGAAAATTGTGAAGTAAAGGCACAGGGAACAAAAACAAAGACAAGGAAAGTGAGACCATGTTGAGGGGGAGTCTCATAATTTTTTTCACTAAGTTAAATTTTAAGAAGAATGATCAGAGGTTTTTCCTTCTAGATCATAATTTTTTTCCATCAATGCCAAAGGGATAGATTTTTGTAAGGATGACTAAGAGAAAGGTGATGACTTATGCTTTGCATTATAACGTTCTAAGTGTTTTCATTTATTGGCAACTAGTAAAGGAAGGGGTGGAAAGGTTCAAGAAATAACCACCACTAGTAGGAACTTACACTAATTGGGATAAATAATGTGACTGCAAGAATTCACAACATAGTAAATAGGTTTGATGCAGTCATAGGAAATGTCAATCCATATGAGCTACCATTGATGTAACATGACTATTGTACAAAAAGGAAGCATGATGTGAAAGATATCTAAGTGTGGAGTCTAAAAAATGAAAGGGGAAGAGGAAATATTATAGATATATGGGAATATAATTAAGCCTATGAGGATAGGAACCTACTCATAGGTAGTCATGGGTGTTATGTAACTACTACATACACTATTCAAATTTGAATACAAAAGGAATTTTTTAAGTTGGTTTAGGAACCTAAGGTTTTGGAAGTGTAAAAAGACTTTTCTACACTTCACGTAGCATATTTTTTGTGTTGATGGTATTGTTACAATTGTACATAAGAGAAGAGAAGATCATAATCATAGACTAGAGAGATGAATAGTAGACTGGCTATTAAGCATAGTGAGGAACATATGAACCTTTATAGTTTACAAGGTAAGCCAAGGAAAGGAAGAAGATCAAAAAATATTTAATAATTTATCATGGAGATCTACAAACAAATATTGAGTCATTATTAGGCCAATCACTTATATTGATTTCATATCATTAAATCTATTTGTAAGCTCTTAACTGAGCAAAATTTAGTAGTAAGCTTTTTAAATTCCTCTCATAGGGTAATTCTAAGGAGTGTATGTAAATCCTCTTATCAAGTAGCTTTAAAAAAAATTATAATCCTCATATGTTATCAACATTCCTAATACAGTGTGTTCTCACAAGGAATAATTGTAGCCTTTAACAAGGCACCCTTTTATCTTTTGTAAAATCATAGTGGGTATATTACTCCCACCATGCTTTTTGTACTCTCACTAGCAGTTCATTTGTACAAAAAACACATGTTATTGATGCATGCATTTTTGTGTGAGCTTATATGGTTTTATAGTATTTATTTCAATTTTTTTCTACTTCTTAAATAATTGGTGTTAAAATTTATTTAGTTAGAAGCTTAGCTCATCTTTTTGAAAATTTATATTGATTCACCCCCCACCTCAGTACCATTTTGGGACAATAATTTACTCATACATTCTTTCAATAACTCATTTGTGAGCTTCATAAATATCCTTGGTAGATTGGATATCCCAAAAGAAATCACTAATCACTTATACAGGTCCTCCTTTATCTTGAAGGTTATCTTCCATTCATCTCCTTCTCCAATTTAAATTTTGTAATATCTACTCTTTAAATCTATCTTTGTAACATATACATATCCGCTCAAAATTTAATAATATCATCCACTCTTGGCAATGGAAATCTATAACTAGTAGTGATTTTGTTAATGGCTTCAGAATCTATACACATCCTCCATTCTCCAATTTCTTTGGTGCTAATACTATTCGTATGACACATGGAATCAAAATCTCTAGAACCAACCCATTCTTCAATAATTCATGTATTTGTCTAGTTAATTCTTCACATATTTTTGGAGTCATTTTGTGAGCTTCCTTATTTAGAAAATTGGCTTTTGTAATCAAATCCATCTGATACTTGATCTTTCTCATAGGTGGCAGCCCATTAGGCACATTATCAATACAATATTCTTGAACTCGTCGAAAATATGTGCATATTTTGTAGGTACACCTTCTACTTTCACTTTACCATATTTTGGAATTAAAATAAATAAATATGATCATTCCTCATTCCTTCTACAAATTTTCTTCCATCAACTAAACAAATTCTAGCATCTCTACATACTTATCCCTTGTTTCCTTTATCAGCTTCATCTTGTGTTGAACTCCATCCTTTCTCAAAGAATGATTGTTTGCATACCTATCATGTATTGTATCGCAATCAAACTGCTAGGACCTCCCTAATAGAAAATGAAAAACATCTATATGCATAATATTACACAACACCTCATCATCATAGTTTCCAATATTAAACTTTACCAGACATTGTTCATTGACCAAAGCCTTATGATTTGTTTGTAACCAAGCAATATGGTAGGGGTTCGGATGCTTCTTTCTTTATAATTCAACTTGTTAATCATTTCCTTAGAAACAAGATTGTTAGTTTGTGGTAATTGATCAAGGAATTACTTTACATGATACTTCATAATTCTTTTGGGTAACCACATATGGCCAACATGTTGTAACCCTAAAGGGGCAAAACTACTTGTATAAAAGGGCTTAGGATTAGGTATATTTTTTATTATGTGTCATTGTGGTGGTATTGAGCTATAAGGGATTATAGATTTCAATTAGGTTGTAATCACTGGATCGTAATAATATTGGACTTGCTTTTTGGTGGACATAGCCCAGGGTTTGTATGAACCATGTTAAATCTTGGTGTCTTGTGTTCTCTTCTATGTGATCTATTATTTTTCGATATTGTCAATATTTATATGTAATTCTTATTTTTTTCTAAGGTTAATCTTAACAAAGATTATCTATGCTACCACCATCAATAACATTGGATGCCTTACCATTACACATTCACATTGTGGAGAACTAATTATTCCTTGTTTAGGTTAATTAAAATCACTCAGAAAGACTCTTGTGGAAACTAGGACTTCTCCTTCAGAGTCTTCATAAAATGATGACGTGGTATCTTCATCTATGTAAAAATTTCATTCATTGCCTTACAAAATTCTATTATTTCTCCCTTGATTCTTAGGACACTCATAAGACCTATGACCTTCTTGTCCACAATAGAAACATGTAAACCTCCTATTCCTAGACCTTTCCCTCTTGCTCTCTAATCCCTATTATCCTAATCTCATCTTCATTTAAGCCTCCATAAGCCTATCCACTAGATTTTATGCCACAACCTCCTCTACCTTATTTTCTTTCAAACTTATTAATCAATACTTCTTTTTCCCTCGAGGAAAAATGGTATGTCTCTTCAATAGTGGTCATTCTAATAATAATCAACTCCTCCCAACATAATACTTGACCTCAACCCATTAAGATTATGGAAATATTTCACTTGTTTATCTTCTGCATGACCTATTCTAATGAGAACTCAATAGAACTCTTATATATGCTCCTGAACATATCTTCTCACTTGCTTCAACCCTTGCATTATCTTCAGCAAGTCAAGATTATAATCAATGGGTATGAAATTCTCTTAATTTTATCCATCATTGAACCCCATCTTTTGATTTTCTCCTTTCCTCTTATATTTCACTCTAATTTAATCTCCTACCACCAAATTTTTGCATAACCCTTTCGCAATTTTAACCTTCTCAAGATCTTTGATATCTTCCTACTCAAAGTATTCTTTTAAATTATTGATCCAGTAAATCAATTTCTAAGTAGGATATATTTTTCCATAGAAATCCAAATTGTTATATTGCTATCATAGTTATAACTATGTATATTTTGCATCAAAATCATTGATTCATGTTTCATGAGTAGTGATTCACAAGAATTCATTGCTCATGAGAATAAATGGTACACTTAGCACTCATTGGATCTAGGTGATGCTTATATAAGCGAAGTACAAGGACTTCTTGAGATGTCACCCATCCCAATATTATTGTATCTTGAGTGCACTTAACTACAAAGTTTCCTCCATAGTGAAACCCACTCTTGTTGCAACCCCATTTGTAAAACCTTCACCAAGTTTTGTTCCATATGAACCATTCATTAGAAATACCCTTATGCTCATTAATTAATAAGAAGGAGGTATTTTCCATAGCAAGTAAAATTTTGATATTGACATCAAGATTTTAACTATGTATCTTTTGAGTCAAACTCATTGGTCCTCATGTTTCATGAGTATTGATGCACAAAAATCCATCTCTCATAAGAATAAATCGAACACTTAGCACTCATTGGATCTAGGTGATGCTCGCAGAGTTGAAGCATTGGGACTTCTCAAGAGGTAACTTAACCTAGTACTAATCCAACTTAAGTGCACTTTACTATGAAGTTTCCTCCATGTTTAAACCCACTCTACTTACAACCCCATTTACAAAACCTTCACCAAGTGTTGTGCCTCATGAACCATTCATTAGAAAGAGCCTTAACCTCATCAATTGATAAGTAGGTGATATTTTTCAACAACAATTCAAATTATTTTATTGCTATCAATATTTTAACTATGTAGCTATTGAGTCAAACCCATTAACTCATGTTTCATGAGTAGTGATTCACAAGAATCCTTCTCTCATGAGAATAAATCCTAATAGCAATATAACAATTTTGACTTGTTGTGGAAAAATATCTCCTACTTATCAATTGATGAGATTAACAAGATTTCTAATGAATGGTTCATAAGGGACAAAACTTGGTGAAGGTTTTGAAAACAAGGTTTCAAGAAAAGTAGGTTTAACCATGGACACAACTCTATAGTCAAGCACACTCAAGAGTAGTACCGAGATGGGTGACCTCCTAGGAAGTCCATAGGCTTCACCTCTATGAGCATCACCTAGATCCAATGAGCACCAAGTATTCCATTTATTATTGTGAGATATAGACTCTTGTCAATCACTATTCATGAAATATGACTCAAAGAGTTTGACTCAAAAGATAAATAGTTAAAATCTTAATAATTGTGCTCAAGCTAGAGTAGTAATAGGATGATTGATCTCCTAGGAAGTCCCAATGCTTCACCTCTATGAGCATAACCTAGATCTAATAAGTACTAAATGTTCCATTTACTCTCATGAGAATGGATTATTTTGAATTACTACTCATGAAAAATGACACAATGAGTTTGACTCAAAAGCTACATAGTTAAAATCCTTATAGCAATATCACAATTTGACTTGCTATGGAAAATATCTCCTACTTATCATTTGATGAGCTTAAGGGGATTTATAATTTATGGTTAATAAGGAAAAACACTTAGTTAATGTTTTTCAAATGGGGTTGGAAGTAAAGTGGGTTTAACCATGGAGGAAACTTTGTAGTTAAGCATGTTTGAGTTGGAGTAGTACTAGGGTGGGTGACCTCTCGGGAAGTCCTGGTGCTTCACCTCTATATGAATCACCTAGGTCGAATGAGTGATAAGTGTCACATTTATTATAATGAGAGATGGATTATTTGAATCATTACTCATGAAACATGATTCAATGAGTTTGACTCAAAAGCTACAGAGTTAAAATTGTGATAACAATGTCACAATTTGACTACTCATGGAAAAATATCTCCTACTTATCAATTGATGAGGTTAAGGGTCTTTCTAATGAATGGTTCATTAGGCACAAAACTTGGTGAAGGATTTGAAAATGGCGTTGCAAGAAAAGTGGGTTTAATCATAGAGGAAATGTTGTAGTTAAGGTCTCTCGAATTGGAGTAGTACTAGGATGGGTGACCTTCTAGGAAGCCTCAACTCTTCACCTATGTGAGCATCACCTAGATCCAATGAGTGTTGGGTGTTCTATTTATTATCATGAGAGATGGGTCCTTGTGAATCACTACTAATGAAACATGAGTCAAGGAGTTTGACTCAAAAGCTACACAATTAAAATCCTAATAGCAATATCACAATCAATTTCTCTCGATTAAGATTTCCTTAAATTGCTGAGACTTTATTCTTAGACCTCTTTCTAATATAGGAGATTTCCATCAAAATTATAGCCTCTTTTGGATTTACCTCCAGTGCTTCTTATTCTATATTTCCTTCTTCAAACTCCTCCTCATTTTCTTCTATTTCTACAATACACATTCCTCTATGAATATCTTGTTGTAATCTCTTGACTTGTCTGTAGAGGGATATAAAACTCTCTTTGATCATATCCTTGACTCCTCTATTACCATTTCTTTGTGGAGGCAATTTTGTACTTATCACTCAAACGCACAACCAAAATATTTCTACAAATTGCCTTACATTTTATAATTTGTCTACATACTTAGGAAATCCTTCTCTAAAACCAAATGATGGAGGGCACTCACCTTATTAATATAAATACCCACAATAGAATAGAGAAATAATAGTGTTTTGCAAGAATATGAAATGTGCTTCTTATTATCTCTAATAAAAGGAATTACAATATTCAAAAATAGCTTATGAGAAGACACATGGGCACTTTTCTTATAATATTGTATAAGCCAAAGCCACCAAATCATATGAAGAACTATCCTAGACAACCCTATGAGCCTTTTCTATATAGGCAATTTTCCCACCAACCAAGAAGGTTCTAGAAATTTTAGTCCTAAATGTTGACATCAACCAACCCTAAGATATTATTATTCATATTTTTTTACACTAGAGTAGGCCCCAAAAACTTTTGGAACTCAAAAAGAAATTTGTAAGGGATTTCATTTTCTTTAATTTCAAGTAACACAAGTTTTGGATACCATAACTCATTGTCAATTTCTATGTTTAGCTATTATGACCCCATTTCAAAAAATCTACAAAGTGCTATACAATGCCTATCTTATCCAAGCTCTAGTTAGACAAGGTTTGACCCCTTTTTAAAGCCTCTAAATTCTTCAAAAATGAGTTCAAAGTTTTTATACCCTGTTATCCATTCCAAAAAAATTCAATAAATTCAAAGTAGACTTGATCTTGCAATGACTTTATTGGTAGGATGTGTTGGTTTTCTAAGGATCAATTGCAGATTTAGTAGCACTACCATAATTTTGGTATGTATGTAGATTTATATTGAGACTAGGCGATGAATAGAAACGTCCCTTCATGGGAAATGTCTATTCATTAATCAGATAGATAATTTAATAAAAAAATTAATCATATATATATAATAGGTTTATCTGACTAAAGCTATAAGCATCAACATTCCATATTAGCTTAGAAGGATAACCATAGAAGAATAAATATTACTTCAATGCAATATTAAAAATAACAATTTTGAGAATATCTGATTTGATACCTCAAAATATTTTGAGTATAGGTTTCCCATAATATTAATGATATTCACCAAGTACTCAAAATAAGGTTTGATACCACATCTAATATCAAGTGTATTGCCCTCCCATAATATCAATGATATTCACCAAATACTCAAAATAAGGTTTGATATCACATCTAGTATCAAGAGTATTGGCTTCCCAGAATATCAATGATATTTTCTAAATACTCTTTAAGTAATGGCCTCCTAGAATGTTCAGATAAAAGACATTCATCATATACTCAATTTATTTTATCTCATAATACAAGGTTATGTGTAGGATCATGGTGTGCCAAAAAATGGCGATCTGAAAAATCTATAGTTCTGAAATATCTCAAACCATTTCAAAATCTATTCCAACTTTTTTCCCACCTACCCTAATACTAAATGAAAAAAATTAATATTTTTATAAGGTCTACTATATTTTTTGATACCAAACCTATATGGTCAACTTTAAAAACACCCTAAAAATATGCTTTTGGCTTGTTTCTATGTGATTTTTACTTGAAACATGTAGCTGACGACTTTTTTTTCACCAAAATTTGATGAAATAAATAGGGTTTCTTAAGAATGTTTTGATATTTCCATAAATGTAAGGTTTGTCAAATTATGAGTTTAGTAAGTAATTATTACTTATTTTCTAATTGAGTTACGTATAAAGTGTTGATTGACACACTACTTGAAAAACAACTATAACATTCAAATGGTACAATATTTTTTAAATCCAAAAGATGCATCACATTCTATGTTTCTTCTACTATAAGAAAAAGAAATGAAAATTTGTATTTTACAAAGTTTTGAATTAGTTAGGTGGTCAGACACGAGAGTATTTTATTTCAAAAATACTAAAGTCAAAAATTAATTAATTATTATTTATTTAGAATAATAATACCCAAAAATATGTGTCACATCTAGGCATAAGTCTACTACTTATATCTAGAACATTATTAAAAAATATTATCATTTGATTTTGATTAAGGTGGTCAAACATACATGTACTTGTTTTTGTTCTAAATTTTTTGTAATATTGCATTAAAATTCAAAATTTCGACCAATAAATTTTTTTTTTGAGATAAGTCCTAGTAGTTTAGAAACTAGATTCAATTTGATAGAGATTCTTCTCTCTCAACTTTTGGATATAAAGTTAATAACAAGTATAAAATTGCATAACCCTAATTTTCTAATTTTTTATTGCCACTTAAGGGCATAGTTTGGTTGACCATGATCCTGCACATACCCACAAGTTATTATAAGATCTTCACCTTACTATAACTTCTAAAAATACAAGTGACATCATTTGGAAGTCATCACTTCCTCATGCTATACAGAAGGGGTATGCCCAATAAAATTGCATAGTCACAAGGTATATCCATGAATGATAGTCCTCTTGACTGGTATAATTTATTGATCACTAGAGAATCCATCTCAACATATTTTACTCCTTCTAAATCACTGAAGGTTGAATCATATTGTCTATATGCTCTATCTCTTTCAAAGATGCCTCTATTGAAATGTTAGGCTTCCATTGAATCTCAATCTACCTTTTCCTGCAACAACATTCTTGATGGAAAAGATCAAGGAACATAAATCTTATAGAAAATAAAGAATAAGAAAGAGACTATAATGAATAGATAATTATAATACTCAAAATAAAATACTTACCTGGACATCAACATATTTGATTGTTCCCTCATCATTGTTGATGTCATAATTATACATACAACAATGAATTTCTTTCACACTCCTTATAAGATATTATATTGATCTCATAAACTATCAATTATAACTTATCAACTATTGAGAAATTCATAATGTTCTATACATATTCATTCACACACACACACACACACACACACACACACAAGTTATCAAGTATAACCTTATCATATAAAACATATAAATGAATAGTTATAAAATGTTTATTACCAATCAAATAAATCTTATATTCTTTTATACTATTTGAAATGTTATTATGTCTCCCCTTATTACATATTAATGATGCAAAGAACTTAAACAATGAAAAGAAAACTTTACATATTACATCATACATACTAACTTTAGGTCTACTTACCTTATAACTTGGTTGACATGTAGACTAGGGAAGAGTATGATGTGACAATTTTATTCCCTTTATGATGTAATCGTATGTGGGATTACTTTGTAATGTATGGTCACCTCCCTTGTTGTTGAAAATAGATTGATACAAATATGAGAATGTGTTTCAATCATTATTTTGTCACTGATGTCAAACCTGCTACCTACTAGTAAGACAATTATTTAGTTGATTTGAGTACTATCATTTCTTTGATTGATGAGGAGGCTTTGATCAAATAAGATAACAAAAGAACCTAGAGGAAAGGTTGAGTTATCGTATGAAAAAGGAGTATAAAGATCAATTAAGACAATAATGATATAGTGCATTAATTATTTACTTAAGGTTGCAAAGATTAGATACATTGATTAAGTCTAGAAGAACAAGTAAGAAGAATTGAGTCTTCCAAGCCTAATCGACTCGATAGTAGGTGCCGAGAAAAGTTAGTGCAAGCCGAGAAGAAAATCAATTAGAGCTAAGAAAAGTCAAATTTTAGTGTATACCAAGTCATAGAGTGTAAGCCGAGTAAAGTTTAGTTG
Source organism: Cupressus sempervirens (assembly GCA_028749045.1). Lineage (NCBI taxonomy): Eukaryota > Viridiplantae > Streptophyta > Pinopsida > Cupressales > Cupressaceae > Cupressus > Cupressus sempervirens. The sequence goes on along the minus strand of CM053791.1, from coordinate 185,126,530 downwards.
TTGCCAAGCACTAATAAACTTTAGTGTTTGCCAAGTTATCTAGTGGATGCCAAGTGGAAGAACATTATGGAAGTCGAGTGATGACATATTGATGCCACATGCTAGTATTCATGTTAAATCATAGATTTGATGAATCTGAGCTAACCATTTTGTTTAAGTGTGTAGAAGATAACTATGATGATTTGGTGGTACAAAATTCATGGTAAATTATTTTGAGACAAATTCAAAAAGGATTGAAGAAGAAGTTTCTTGAAGGGACTAAAATAAAAAGATGGGTAGATTCATTGAATCCTACCTAATGCTACCTAACCCTAAAATAGACAATAGAGGATGAATGGAAAAGATCTTAATTTGCTATTTATAGAGATGGTTGGTCAAAAGAAAAGGTTGTCATGTGCGAGAACCTAAGTTAGGCAAGAGGTCTAAGGTATTGCTTCTTTTAGAGATTGAATAGAAGAGACTGTTATTGGCAAGGAAAGAAAGAAGGTTCAAGATTATGGATGCTTGAAGGGTGAGCAAGCTATCAGAGCTAAAGTGTATGAAAGATAATCAAAATGGAGGACTAAAATATAGATATATAATCTGCAAGTGTGTTGTAAGTTGTTATCTGATGGAGACATAACCAAAAGCTAGAATGAGCACATAGGAAAAGGGAAATATTATTATCAATGACCATGCCCTATGGGCTTACAATAGTATCATTCTAGAGAAAGAAATCCTCCACATGGTACCTTCTCTCTAACTCCACTAAGAACTACCTTTACAATGCCAGAAATGTTATTAAATAGACCCCAATTCATTTAGGGTTAGGAATACATTCTAGAATATGCCAGTTGGCATCCACTACCAAAAAAAAAGGTTCCAGAAGTCACGTTAGAAGTCGATGTAAAATTAGAAGAATCTAGAAATGGTACTCCAACTTCTAGGAGGCATAACTTTTGAATCGAGACTCCGATTGACGAACCATTTACATTTATGGAAATCACTCAAAGCGCTCTACAACCCTATGGACTAGCTTCACTTGTCAACCATTTTTTAGCCCCATATGAGGTCATTTAGTGCCCCATATCTGACTTTGAAGTGATCGTGGGAGGTCTATAGGAAAATTAAAACTGCAATAACTTTCTAACCATAAAGCCTTTTGACTTGATTCTTTTTCTAGAGTCTTTTTAAATTACAAGTATAATAATCTCTCCAAATTACAACCTCTAACTAATCATAATTTTTTCTCTATTACAAAATAACACATTTTCTACATATACACGTATCCCAAGGTGCTTAAAAACTCTAACCCAAAAACCTAATAGTGGAACTGTGAGAGTTGGAACCTTTATTTGACCCAAATGGGTATCCAAAAATAAAAACACATTAAATAGAAATAATCTCTAAGCATATTTTTGGGTGATACAAGATTGCTCTTATAGCACTAGATGCTCCTACATCAGACACCTAGGGTAGATTGAAAAGTGACCCTGTCACTTTATGGTAGAGGGAAACCCAAATGGGAAACCTCCGCTACTGATATCCAAGTTGAGTCCTCTATTGGTCATCCTTTCCACTTCACTAGGTACTCTTCATACTACCTATTTGTGGTACTCGTGCCCACATGACTATCCAGAATCTCTTCTATTTCCTCCTTCTTAGAAGTAGGAATTGGACATGGCTCTAGCATCAACCCCTCATCTGCACCATCATCATGATATTCTATTAAGTCTGTAATGTTGAAGATAGGAGAAATGTAAATTCCATCTAGCAACTCCACCTCATATATTCATTTCTCGAGTCATGCTTCTTCAAAAAATTATAGGGGCCAAATTTCTTCATCCTCAGCTTGTTGTAAGTACCCACTGGAAACCATTCCTTTCGTAAGTGTACCATAACTAGATCCCCTACTTGGAACTCCTTATGTCTCCTCCTTTGATTTGCGCTAGCTTTCTACTATTGATTCATCTTGGTGATGTGTGCATGGACCTCCTCATGTAGGCTTTTGATATGTTTAGAAAATTCTTCTACCTTGGCACGTGTCCTCTCTCGTTGCTCCATTTTCCTTAATTCTACTGCAGTCCTTGGGTTTCTTCCATACACAATTTGGAATGGTGATCTACCAGTACTCCTATTTACATAATTATTGTAAGAAAATTCTACTTGTGGTAGAATCAAATCCCATCCCTTGGGCTTATCTCCCACTAAACACCTTAGCAAATTTCCCAGACTTCTATTTACCACTTCGGTCTATCTGTAAAATTGTGGATGATGTGTAGAACTAAACCTCAATCCTCAACTTCTTCCATAAAGTCCTCCAGACATACACCACAAATTTAGTATCTCTGTCGAAAACAATACTCTTTAGGAGACCATGTAGTCTCACCACCTCTCTAAAAAACAAATTTGCAATATGTACAACATCATGAGTCTTGTGGCATGGGATGAAATGTACCATCTTGGAGAACCTATCAACCACCACAAATATTGATTCATTACCCCTTTGTGTCCTTGAAAATCCAAGAACAAAATCCATAGTTATGTCCTCCCAAGGCTTTGATGGAACAAGCAATGGTTGATAAAGCCTAGTATTATGACTAAATCCTTTGGCTACTTGACATACTTAACAACTTTGCACAAATTTCTTCACATCATGTGACATTTGAGGCCAAAAATAATGTTCTCTAAGAATGGCAATGGTCTTATCTCAACCAAAGTGTCTTGCCATTCCCCTATTGTGTTTCTTTTTTATCAAGGTTTCCCTCATGGAACTCCTTTGAATGCATAATTTACTGCCCTTAAAAAACATACCATCCTAAATCAAATAATCTAGCCACCTGGTTCTATCTATAGTAACAAGTTCTTTACAAGCCTTCCATGCTTCAACAAAATCAGGATCCTCCGAGTACAAATTCTTGAGTTCATCAAACCCAACCACTTCAACCTACATTATTGTAAGTATCAACTATCTCCTACTCAATGCATCTACAACCCTATTAGACCTTCCACTTCTATGTTTCAATACAAATTTATAGCTCTTCATGAACTCTACCCACTTCATATGTCTTTGGTTCAATTTACCTTGGCTATTTAGGTACTACAATGCCTGTTGATCAGTATACAAGAAAAATTCTTTTGGCAATAAATAACGCCTCCAATTCTTTAAGGCTTGAATGATTGCATAGAACTCCTGATCATAAATAGAATACTTCTTCTTTGCATCATTCAATTTTTCACTAAAATATGCAATAGGCTTACCTTCTTGGCTCAAAACAGCCCCAATTGCACTGCCACTAGCATCACAATCTACCTAGAACACTTTACTAAAATGAGGAAGTGCCAACACAGGTTGTTCTATCACCTTCTTCTTCAACAATTCAAAACTCCTTGCAACTATTGTAGTCTACTTGAACTCTTTCCTAACCCCCCCCCCCCCCCCCCCCCCCCTTATTGTTTCAGTTAGTGGTGCACATATGCCACTAAAATTCTTAATGAACTTGTTGTAAAAACTAACTAGACCATGAAATGATGTCACCTTAGTAGAAGACCTTGGAGTAGGCCACTCCAAGATGGCCTTTACCTTCTCTACATTCATTTTGAGACCTTCAGATGATACAACAAACCCCAAGTAGACTAACTCTTTTTTTATAAAGCTACATTTCTTCAAATTAATCAACATTTTCTCTTCCCTCAACCTTTCAAGGAAACTGTGAATGTGCAATAAATGTTCATCCAATGTCTTACCAAAAATAAAAATATCATCCAAATAGACAAAAACAAATTTTCCCAAGAATTTCTTTAGTATCTCATTCATAAGCTGGATGAAGGTGCTTGGCATGTTGGTCAGTCCAAAGGGCATGACTAATCACTCATATAGACCCTCCTTGGTCTTGAATGTAGTCTTCCACTCATCTCCCTTGCATATCCATATCTAGTGATAGCCACTCTTGAGATCTATCTTTGTGAAGTACTAAGCTCCACTCAAGCAGTCCATAAGATAATCCATCCTTGGCAAAGGAAATTGATACTTGATGGTTATTCTATTTATAGCTCAAAAGCATGTGCACATTCTCCACTCTCCATCCTTCTTTGCTGCCAATATTGCAAGTACTGCACATGGACTCAAGCTCTCTTGAATCAAACCCTTCCTCAATAGCTCTTGAACTTGTCTATTTAGCTCCTCAGTTTTAGTAGGAATCATCCTATGAGCAGCCCTGTTAGGCAAACTAGCTCCAAGGATTAAATCTATCTGATGACTGATATATCTTATTGGTGGCAACCCTTTTGGAACATTATCAGAGATGACATCTCCATACTCACTTAATAGGCCTAAAAATTCAGGTGGAATTTCACTACTACCTTCCTTATTTCTTCTAGGAATCAAAGCATAACAGATACACTAATGTTTCATACCATCCAAAAAAAAAATTCCATCAAAAAGACATATCCTAGCACTAGTGCATAACTTTCACCTTCCTTTATCAAGGGCTTCAGTTTGTGGCGAACTCCATCCTTTTTCAGAGAGTATGTATTTGCATGACCATCATGTACAACATGTCTATCAAATTTCCATAGTCTTCCCAATAATAAATGGCAGACATCCATTGCAATAATGTCACAGAGAACTTCATCATGGTAACTCACAATCTTGAACTTCACCAAACACTACTGAATAACTAGCACCTTATGATCATCATTCACCCAAGCCATCTGATAGGGTTGGGGGTGTTTCTTTCTCTTGAGCTTTAGCTTAGATACCATCTCCTCAGACACCAAGTTGTCAATGCTGCCACCATCAACAATCACATCACAACACTTATCCTTGCACTTGCACCTCGTACAAAACAAACTCCTCCTTTATCCTCATCCACATGTGCAACCCTTGCTTGACCATCAGCTCTCCTATCTATCCTTCCTTTTTGTTGAGGGCATTCAAATGCACAATGACGTTCTTTATTACAATGAAAATAGGTACCATGAAAGCCTCCTCTTCCTAAACCTTGTCTATGTCCTCTACCTCTTCCTCTCTAATCTGCAAAGTTTTGATCATGGGAGTGGTTAAAACCCTCGTTCCTCTAGTTCTTGCTAGTACCCACATCATAGTTTTTCTTCTAGGTCTCATTTCAGCCTCCAAATCACCTACCACTACCCCTTCCTCTTTGACCACACCCTCTTTGCCTTCCATCAAACCTTTTTTTAAGCTTCTCTTCAACTCGTAGGGAAAACTGGTATGCCTCTTCAATGCTAGTCATTCTTACTAGACTTAATTCCTCCTGAATGCTAGAACCCACTAAGGTAATGGAAAACCTTCTCCTTATTAGCTTCTGCATGCCTTGCCTTAATAAGAAGTCAATATAATTCCTCTATATATTCTTGGATAGATTTTCCTACTTGCTTTAATCGTCCATTTTCCTTAACAAATCAAGCTTGTAATCAATAGGAATGAACTGCTTCTTTAGTTTGTCCACCATGTGATCCCACCTTATGATTTTCTCCTTTCCTATTATTTTCCTTTCTAGTTGAATCTCTTGCCACTAGATTTTGGCTTGGCCTTTCATTTTGGCCTTCACAAACTTAACCCTCTCTAGGTCTCTAATATCCTCATACTCAAAATACTCCTCTAGTTCATTGATCCAATTGATCAACTCATCTGGGTTTAGAGTTCCTGAAAACATACCCACATCAATTTTAGGTCTTTTTCCAAGCTTAGAAATGGCCCTAAAAATCCTTTCCTCTGCCTAATTTAGGACTTCCTCTTTACCTTCCCCTTCTTGTCCAATATTTTCTTCTTCTTCATTTTCTTCCTCACTTTCATTGCTTGTGGCAATATTCAGTCCTCTACGGATCTCCTCTTGTAATGCTTGAAATTTTCTCTGGAGAGCTCCAACCTTAGGAGTAACAACTCTATCCCTTCCACCATGTTCCCTTCATGGAGGCATCTTCTTGTCTCAAACCCACAACCACATAGTCCTGGTGCAAATTGCCTCACAATCGACACTCTATCTACACACTTAAGAAAACCTGATCTAATACCAGTTGATGGAGACATAACCAAAAGCCAAAATGAACACACAGGTAAAGGGAAATATTATTATCAATGAAAATACCCTGCAAGCTTACAATAATATGATTCTAGAAAAAAAAATCCTCCACACAGTACCCTCCCTCTAACTCCACTAAAACTGCCTTTACAATGCCAGAAATGTTCTTAAATAGGCCCCAATTCATTTAGGGTTAGGAATACATTCTATAACATGCTAGTTGGCATCCACCACCCAAAAAAAAGGTTCCAAAAGTAATGTTAGAAGTCGGTGTAAAATTAGAACAATCCAGAAATGGTAGTTCAACTTCTGGGAGGCATAACTTTTGAACTAGGACTCTGATTGATGAACCATCTACATTTCTGAAAAAATCTCGAAGTGCTCTATAGCCTTGTGGACCAGCTTTTCTTGTCCCCCATTTTTCTACCCCGTATAAGGCCATTTAGTGCCCCATAACTAACTTTGAAGTGCTCTTAGGAGGTCTCCAGGAAACTTGAAACTACAATAAATTTCTAACTGTATAGTCTTTTGACATGATTCATTTTCTAGAGTGCTTTAAATTACAAGTATAATAATCCCTCCAAATTACACCCTCTAACTCATAATAATTTTAGCTCTATTATAAAATAACCCATTTTCTACATATACACATATCCCAAGGTGCTTAAAAACTCTAACCCAAAAAACTAATAGTGGAACTGTGAGAGTTGGAACCTTTATTTGACCCAAATGGGTATCCAAAAATAAAAACACATTAAACAAAAACTATCTGTAAGCATTTTTTGGGTGATACAAGATTGCCCTTACACCACTAGATGCTCCTGCATCATTATCAAATCAAGTCTTATTGTTACTTTCTAATAATTGTACCTATCCAGGGTAAATCCTTTGGATTAAGGTTGACCTAATAGTCATTTGTAAATCTTTTAACCAGGTGACATTCTGATCTAAAGTCCTCTATTAAGGCTCACTCCTAACAAGGTGATTGAAATCCTCTAACCAAGTCACATTTAACAATATGTATTGTAACCTTTAATAGGGTTGGCCTTTCATAGGTCATCACTTCAAAAGAGTGAGAATGAGTAGCATCTTATAGGTGGTTTTTCCCAAATAGGGTTTCCACATAAAATCATTGTGTCAAATGTGCTATTGAATCTGTTATGTTTCATGCTTAAATTTTTGCAAAGTTGATTTGATAGTAACCTACAAAGTATAAGTGATAGTATGATCTAATGGATGCGTGCATGAATATACTTTATGGATATGGGTTCATTATGCTGTGAAAAGATATATGTGTACATCTAGACCTTGGATAACTAATTCAAACCACCTATCGTGTGATGAAGTGGGACCTTAATAGTTGACCACTAACCATAAGTAATGTTGTCCTTTCATTTTTACAATAATATGTTTATATTTATTGGAAATGAAGTGTTGGTAATGAACTCTGTAAGGATACAATTCTCACAACAATATTGTTAAATTTGTCTCTCCAAGTTTTCATGAATTTTGCTAAATATTAGTTTTCTCATATAAATCCTTAGTGATTAATCCATTTAATGAGTCAAATGAGGGATATTCATTTATTTTATTTTAATTTTCTTAATCTTCCATTGACTCCACAATTTAGAATTATGCATAAGATATAATCATCACATCCTTGTCAAAATTCCTTATCAACTCACATAAAATTTCACATCTTTATTAAGTTGGATCCTATATAATAAGTGAATTCACTCTTTACAGCTTCCATGCCAATCATCCTTGTCACCACTTCATAAAATAGGACAATTAAGTTAGTGTTTCACTACATCAATTCATGAGCTATGTAGACTAGTCCAATGTCAATAAGAATGAATTTGGTCATGGTTCAATGTAGGTAGATTTGCATTGTTCTTCTTCTATCTATATATAATGGCACGGTCTAGCTATTATACAATCTTTGTACAATGAGAATATCCACTTTCAATTTTTGACCAAATGAAACACTTCCCTATATCCTTGCGTTCATTGTACAAATGAGCTGAAAGAAGATATTGAAATAGACTGAAGGGCAATAACAAATGTCTTATTAACTTTCCATGATCCAAGTTTGTTTGGTCTCCTTTGATTTGTTTGTAGGTCATTGTTTCAAATGATAATGTTCATTGTGTTATCTACTTATATCAAGGAAAATAAGATTCTAGTTTAAAACAACAAATGAATTCTACTTACATAGTTGCATCGTGTCCATTTCAATTTAAGACATTGAATACATGCCAATACAAGAAATTGGAGTTCTTTTCCTCATATTTATGTTGAATGTCATGATTCAAATTTCACCCACTCTATTTTCTTAAGGTTTTTCAACTATAGAAGCCACAAAAATTCTATTAAATCATACTAGAAGTGGGCACATTCTCTATTCTCTTACAATATTGAAGGTTTCACTAAAGAGCTTCAAGGTGAGGACATAGACTAAAATCTAATGTTTCTTTTTCCAATGTGTTAGTGACCAGGTGCATATGAGGAATGCATCTACAGATTTCATTTTTCATTAACATGTACACATAATTCAACTGAACTTATTTCATTCTGAAAGTATTTAAACTAGCTCTAATACCATGTTGGTTTTCTAAGGATCGATTGTAGATATAGTAGCACTGCCATTTTTTTGGTATGTATGTATCAAGAGAAACATCCTCTTACATTTATATTGAGAATAGGGCATGACTAGAAATTTCCTGGCATGACTAGAAATTTCCCTTCATGGGACATGTCTATTCATTAATTAGAAAAATAATATAATAATAAATTGAATCATATATATATAACCTTATATATCAAATGTAAAGAACATATATATAATAGATTTATTTGACTGAAATTATAAGCATCAACATTATGATATATCTAAAGTGGACCTCTAGGGAAGAAATTGGAATATTATGAGCTCAAATGAATGAATTACTAAAAATAGTAAGATTTTAGAAATAGCAACTTTGTACTAAAATAGCCATAATTGAGAACAAAATAGAAATATTTTTGGGTGATGCACGATTTCCCTTACCCAGGATGCTCCTTCATCAATTCCCTTGCTAGAGGGAGAACTTACTCTTAAATTATAAATGTCATTATCTCTTCAAATTCATCATCACCATCGTCTTCCTTCTCTTCTAAATTAGAAATGTCAACTAAGAATATTGTTTCAAGAGTAGGTTGAGGGGACATATTGTCAAGAGGCATCACTTCTTCAACTTGTTTGCACCATGCTTATTGCTCAAAAGGTTTCACCCCTATTTTAGTGAGTACATGTGTGGGAAAATCCCATATTAAATCTACTTCATGTTTTAGTACTGATTCAATGCTCTTTATAGAATGTTCTTCTTCAAATAATGAATTTTTGTACCCTTGATTATGTCTATCCCTCGACCAATCTATAATCATAATTTTATTATTTAGATAATTCTTCATTCAACATATCCTTGTAGTACATTTATGATCAATTCCTTTATCAACCCAATAATCATAGTGCTATGCTTTGAACTTTTTTCTCTAGACTGATATTATTGATAAAACCCTTGGGGTCATTATATTTCATTGGATATTCTATCAAAAAATCATAATTTCCAAGCATTTTATTGCTGAGGGTATACCCCTTACCATAAATTTTAGTACAATTTCCAAATAGAAATACATTGGGCAAGAAGCATTGCATGCACTGTGACATCTGCCAAATATTTTCTTGATAAGCCCCTTTATTTCTTGGTAAACACATTGGAGCCCACTAGCATAGTTTTCGTAAAGATGGTTGTTCTTTTCAATCTAACTCTTAAATACCCAAAACTTGTGAACAATGATTTATTACAATAGTTGGGAAACCACACTAAGTGATTGATTTCCCTTTGAATTTTAAGGTGCATCTCCCTTGAATTTATGATTTGTGATGAATTTATTTATTCCTAATTCTAAAATGGGGTTTGTTACTAACCAAAGAACGGGAGAGGAAAACCAAATTAGGCCTAGACAGGAACTAACTTAGGCTAGAATTTGGATCTTTACACTAATCAAATTTGTGAACTCATACATCCTATGAACCCACAAAATTTGATGATGCATTAATGAAATGTATGGGAAAGCTAAGATACTTGATAGAGACCTTTAACTTCTAAATAGAAAGAAACTAATTTAAGACAAAACTGAAAGGGCATCTTTTTACTTCAGACAATACTATCATCTTCAATTTATTGCACTAAATAGGGGAACAAAGCTCTGTTCATTCACTAGTTTAATTTGAATTCAAGAGACATTTAAACTAATACATGCAATATAATAGTAAATAATTGACACAAAACACATTCAATTTGTCTCTATAACCTGAAGTATTTTACACCAAAAATTACCCAACCTTTCATTAATCTTTCAATTGGGTACATATAGGATTCCAAGATGACCATTACAAAAAGGAAATAAACTGATTCATCTCTTCAAAAATGACAAATGGAAAGGAGCCAATTATCAGTTACAATTTCACATCGAAATACAAATAGGCTGGAGGAAGGTCACTTCACTTTCTTTCCCTTTTCTGGCTTCTCCTTATAGGCCTTGGCAGTGACAATGATAGGAATAAGCTCTTTGTATCTATGAATTTGAACATTGGTGTATCTCAAGAGCCACTTGGAGTGTTCTCTAGCCAATTTTGTTTCCTCCATCGCAATGTGTATACACCCATTGAGCCATTGGAGACCTGACCCTATTTTCTAATGATTAGTAGATTTCTATGTTAGATTATCTAGATAACTAGAGAAATTATTTTTCATGACAAAAACTCCTACTAATCCTTTCCCTTGTCCACTGGTTTGGTAGTCAAAGTGTAAGCCTTTTAGAAATGCATAGTTCTTGTCATGTTCCTCTTCAACTTTTATTTTTGTTTCTTTTAATCCTTCCTATCCCACCAAAATCATTTTAGCTTTGAATTGCAAGCTCAATTGCCATTCAAACAAGGGCTCATCTCCTTTTAGTAGGATCTTTTCTTCCATTGCTTCTTTAGTCTTTATTTGGATGACCATTTTCAAGAGGGAGATGTAATCTTCACTCTTTTCCTTTTCTATTGATAGAGTAGCCCAATTGGCCAAGATGTTATCCTTCTCTATTTCAAGCCTCAACACTACATTACCGAGTCTCTCTATGACTACAAGTCCTTCAAAATTAAGTTTTTCTCTCCGCTCCCTACATATTCTCATAAAATTCTTGTCTTCTTGATTTTGGGAGATGATATCCTAAATGTATGTCAATGTAAGGTTGTTGGTAGGTGGCACTTCTAGAATACTTGGTAGTAGGGCAATTAGTTTCCTAATGAAGTAGTTAAGTTCATGGATCTCCACCTTTATTCTAAATTTGGAAAGTTTGAGACCTTCCATTTGTTCTTCTATCACCTCATTTTTTTGATTTCCACAAACCCACCTTTGTTTCATACGTAACTTCTCCAAGATCCAAAGATTGTAATGTGAATTCATCTGTGTTTAGATCTTCAATTCTACCTTCTTTATTACACTTGGTTATCTCCATAGGTAGGTGCCTGGTATCTAGGTCCTACTTGAGGATGGATAAATTCTTTTTCTTCTTAACTTTTCTCAACATCAATCAAGAATGGATAGCTAGAGATAGATTCTCTTTGTTTGGAGCTCCCTCTTTTTTCCTTTTCCTCTTTCTTTCTAAGGTATTCTCGAGCCATGACTGAGTACCAATTACCTTAGAAGTTGTCCCAAGTGTATCTATGCTAAAAATTTTCCTCTCAATATGAGTCATTACCTTTTAAGAAAAGGATTATTTGAAGCCAAGGAAATGAGCTTTGGAGCTTCAGGTACTTTCTTTTCTTGAGATGTTTTCTCCACTTCATATGTTTTCTTTGTTGCTTCATCTGAATTTGTAGATTTACTTTCACTACTTCCACCATCTCCAAGATCAACCACTTGTATTTGGGGACTACTTGGTAGGAGTAATGTAGCACTTATAGATGGGAGTGGACTGTTATAGGGTGAGAGAGCCACTGTGACTATACTATCCTTTAATTCTTCAACCTTCTTCTTCTCAGTCTCTGTCTCCTCTCTGATTATTGGCACTAAACAATCCTAACAATTTCTATCAAGTGGGATGTTCTTTTTAGGAGGTTGATCTCCTCCTCCATCTAGTTGAGTAGGTCCCTGACTAAGAGGTAGGATTGTACCTGAAGGACCACTTTAAGAAGATGAAGTCATTGATACATTTAGGGAGGGTTGGGCTAGTGCACCTTTGCCCCTGCTCTATCGTGTCATGGTCCACTAGACCCACTTTCTAGTCCTCTTGTAGATTATAGCCATCATTATGTTGAGATCTTCTATAGAATCTTCAAAAGGTTCAAAGCTCATGGGAGTATTCCTCAACTTGGTCAAATAAGTATTGTTATACATATTTTGACCATCATCCTCAATTCTATCTATATCTATATTTATCTTATACATCATCACTTGATCAACTATCAATCTTGTGAAGGCTCAATGATGGCTCTCAATTTCATCTTTGTAATCAACCCAATAATCTTCAATTGTGGTGATATGCTTTATCACACTCCCAATTTGCAAAACATCTCTAGCACACCCATTGAACATAGGCCTCAAAACTTCATACATATCTAGCTTGTACTTCTTTTCAAACACCTTCATCATGTTCTTGGTATTTGAATGGGTACCAAAAATGAAATCTCTAACCTTTAGAGGGAATTGATATCCTTTCTTCTTTAGGCTTCTACTTAGGACATTCACCTATAAGGTTTATTGGTTAATCTAAATTAGTACTATCATATCACTTGAATATCTTGGTAGCTTGAAGGGAAAACCATCCAAAGCTGGAAGAAGCAGATAAGAAAAGGATGAGAACTGAATAGAATAGCAGTTGATTTGGTTGATGGTAGCCATGGCTTCGGGAGAGAATCTCCTTTCTAGGCATTCTCGTAGTTCCCTGCAAATTCTCATGGTAAATGCATCATTCAACCATACATGTAGAACTCAGAGGTCTTAAAATTATCAAGAAAATTTTCTAAACTTGGAAGGTTAGACCATAATTGCAAAGAAGCCAACATGTAAATTAAGAATGAAGACATGTACAAGGAATTGTAAAACTTGGCCGCTTGGAAGGCATTGGAAAGGATTTCACTTATCTCTTGTGCCCAATAAATATATTGTGTGTCTAATCATATTGGCAAGATTAAGGTCTTTATTTTTGAGGTCAGTCTCTTTCACCAGATGTTTGAGTCTAGGTAAAATTTCTTAACGGCTAGGTAATCTCTATCAAATTTTCCCAATGTACCTTCTCTTTCTCCATAGTTGGGTGGGTGATTATTTTTATCTTATAATTTTTCAAGTAAGTTAGGATCCAATTCAATAGAGATTAAATTTCCTTCATTATAGATTAAGAATATTCTTTATTTGTTCATGACACATTAATGGTTGAAAAATTAAGCATTAGCAAAAAATCTCATCTTGCCTTCTCCTCGATAGGTTTCCAACCCATGAAGGAAAGTTTTTGCAAAGGCTCACTTGGAGGTGTGTTTTTCTTAAGAAGATTTAGAGAAGGTACATTTTTAAATTAAATTTGTGTTTGAGTTTAAGATGAGACTCATAAACATGAGTTGGATTTGTTATCACTCAAATACTAAGCCTTGGTGGAAATCTTGAATCTTCTCCTCGGTGGATTTCCAACCCATGAAGATAATTTTTTGTAGAAGAGATAAAGGCGGAAAACAAGAAGTTAAGTGACACCCAAGTGGATTTGTACACCTTAACTAAATATCCTTAACAACCAAAAATGCAATTGTCAAAGATTTAACCTATAAAGGAGTGTTGGTGGAAAAACAAAAATTGCCTACTCCTTGGTAGGTTTTCAACCAATGCGGGCAATTTTCTAATTGTACAACAAAAAATCAAGTCAACAAGTTGATTTGGCCCCATCTGTATCTAGTGCATGTTTGAATGATTTTAGAATGAACTAGGCCATCACAAGAGGATGATATTGGTCAGGATCTCACTCGACAGACTTTCATCAATGGAGTACCACAATGAAAACTTTCTAAAACTTAAAGGAAAATGAAAAAGTAAATAATGGATTTACAAAAAGTTACTATTATGCCCAAAAAAACAATGAAAAGACTTTTAAATATCCATTGAGTCTTTGCATTTACTCTCTAATAGGTATTTCCTTAAATTTCACTAATGTGGTGTGAAGTCTGAAGTATAATAGATGAGTTAAAGGAGTTACCTAGGTGATGCAGACAATACTCAAGTATAGAATGGACACAACAAGAAAGGGAAAACTTTATTAACTATGAAAATATGCCAATACACTTAGTGCAGAGAAAACAGACTCCAAAACATGCCCTATCGGCTTACAATAGTATAAATCTGGAGATAATTTCTTCTCAAAGTACCTTCTCTCAAACTCCACTCTAAACTGCCTTTTACAATGCTAGAAATGTTCTTAAATAGACCCTGAAAGGTTAAGGATCAAGAATACATTCTGGAAAGTGCTAGTTGGCATCCACCACCAAAATAGAAGGCTCCAAAAGTCGCATTAGAAGTTGGTGCAAAATTAGAAGAATCCAGAAATGGTAGCTGAACTTTTGGGAGGCATAACTTTTGAACTGTAGCTCCGATTGATGAACTGTTTACATTTCTGGAAAGCTCTCAAAGTGTTCTACAGCCTATGGACCAGCTTAGCTTTTCCCCCATTTTTTGGACTTGTACAAGGTCATTTAATACCTCAAACCTGATTTTGAAGCATTCTTAAAAGGTCTCCAAAAACTAAAAAATTGTAATAACTTTCTAACCATGGTGCCTTTTGACCTGATTCTTTTTCTTAAATGTTCTAAATTATAGATACAATCATCCCTCCAAATCACACCTTCTAACTCACGATAATTATGGCTCAATTACATAGTCCTATTTTTCTAGCATTTACATGTATCTCAAGGTGCTTAAAAACTCTAACCCAAAACACTAATAGTGGAACTGTGATAGTTGGAACCTTTATTTGACCCAAATGGGTATCTTGAAATGAAAACATATGAAATAGAAACTATGTCTAGGTATATTTTTTTTGGGTGACACAGGATTGCCCTTATACCTCTGGATGCTCCTACATCACTAGGAGTTACCTTGTTTCCCTAATTTTTCATTCTATCAATACACATAACTATTTGAGAGCCAGTGACTATTGTATTTGTTTTCTTATTCACTCATTTGATTATAAATCTTATTCATACATTATGGCCACCAATTTTGCAGGTTTTGATGGTTTGACTGGAATCAAGTCTCAATTGCATAATTTCATAGACACATCCCTTTATTTCTATGACATGGCAAATTTCCAAATGAGGGTAAAATTTGAATGAATTCATCCTATCACTAAGAAACTTTGAGGATGTGGTTTAGTTGAAGGTCTAGGCTTTCTAGTTATAGTCCAAGCTTCAAAACTCATTTACAAATGTATTCATCATTACAATCCAAAAACCAAGAAAATAGTTATGTTGGATGACACTATGTTTATTTTAATTGATATGTAGATGGTGGTAAATTATCTTCATGTGCTAGAGTGAGAGGAGTTCTCTAACTTGACTTTTGGTGGGGTCATCTTAGAATTCTCAACAAAGAAGATAGTTTGAAGGAAGGAGATCACGTAAACATGGTTCCAAATGCCATGAAGTGAAAAAAGAAAAGTTCCCAAAACTTTTTTTGGGACCAATCTCAAACAATAGATAATCAATATTCTAGTTCTTCTCCACAGATTGAGAGGTGAAGTAGAAGCCCTAAATTTTGTTCAGCAATATTTCTTTTTGCTTCAAGTGATATGGTCAAACACATAGTATATTGATTGGCTGCAAGATGGCCAAGTTTTACAATTCCTTCTACATGTCTTCATTCTTAATTTGCATGCTAGCTTCATTGCAATTATGGCCCAGCCTTCCAAGGTTAGAAACTTTTCTTGATAATGTTAAGACCTATGAGTTCTACCCATGTCTCCAATTGCAGAACAGTTATGCAAATTATGTAAGGGTGAATGATGTGTTTACCATGAGAATTTGCAAGAAACTACAAGGATTCTCAGAAATGAGATTTTCTCCTAAAGCCATGGCCACCATCAACTATTTTAGTTGCTATTTTATTCAGTTCTCATCATATTCTTATGTGTGTCTTGTAGCTTTTGATGGTTCCCTTGAAGTTGCCAAGATATTTGAGTGATATGATAGTACTAATCGAGATTATCTAACAAGCCTTATAGGTGAACATCCTAAGCAGAAGCCTAAAGAAGAAATGATATGAATTCCCTATGAAGGTTAGAGGTTTCAGTTGTAACACCCATTCATATGCCAAGAACATGATGAAGGTGTTCAAAAATAGATACAAGTTACATATGTATGAAGTCTTGATGCCTATGTTCAACCAAAATAGGTATGTTAGAAATGTCCAACAAATTGGTTGTGTGATAAAGCATATCATGACAATTGAAGAGTATTGGGCTGATTGTAAAGATGAATTCAAGAGCCATGACTGAGCCTTCACAAGATTGATAGTTGATCAAGTGAAGATTTATAAGGTAAATATAGATGTAGATGGAATTGAGGATGATGGTCAAAATATTTATAGCAATACTTATTTTACCAAGTTGAGGAATACTCCTATAAGCTCTAAACCTTTTAAAGATTCTATAGAAGATCTAGACATAATGATGGCTAGAATCTACAAGACAACTAGAAAATGGGTTGAGTGGACCATAACATAGCAAAGTAGGAGCAAAGGTGCACCCGCCCAAACCTTTACAAACGTAGTAGCAACTTCATCTTCTCAAAGTGGTGCTTCAGATACAATCCTACCTCTCACTCAAGGACCTACTCAACTAGTTGGAGTAGGAGATCAACCTCCTGACAAGAAAATCACACTTGATAAAACTCGTTAGGATGGTTCAATGTTAGTGAAGGCCAAGAAGAAGAAGGCTGAAGAATTAAAGGATAGTATAGTCATGGTGGTTCTTTCACCCTGCAGTAGTCCAATCCCATCTATAAGTGCCATAATAATCCTACCAAGTAGTCCCCAAATATAAGTGGTTGATCTTGGAGATGGTGAGAGTAGTGAAAGTGAATCTAAAGAGTTAGATGAAGTAGAAAAGAAAACATCTGGAGTGGATAAAAAATCTAAAGAAAAGAAAGTGTTTGAAGCTCCAAACCTCATTTCCTCAACTTCAAAGTATCCTTTCTCTTCAGCTTCAAAAGATTGACTCCTATTAAGAGGAAAATTTTTAGTGTAGATATACTTGGGACAACATCTAAGGTAATTGATACTGATTCATGGCTCCAGAATACCTTAAAAAGAAAGAGGAAAAGGAAAGAAGAGGGAGCTCCAAACAAAGAGACTCTATCTGTAGCCATTCATTCTAGATCAACATTAAGCAAAGTAAAGAAGCAAAAGACTTTATCCATCCTTAGTCAAGACCTAGATACTGGGCATCTAACTATGGAGATAGCCAAGCTTAAAAAAGAAGGTAGAATTGAAGATCTAACCACATATGACCTCACATTACAATCTCTAGATCTTGGAGAAGTTAGGCACAACACCAAGGTGAGTATGTGGAAATCAAAAAATGAAGTAATAGGAGGACAACTCGAAGGTCTCAAACTTGTCAAAGCTAGAATGAAAGCAAAGATCTATGAACTAAATTGCATCATCAGGTAACTAATTTCCTCGTTAGTAAGTATTTTGAGAGTGCCAACTACCAGAGACCCTACAATGATAGACATTCAGGCTATCATCTCCTAGATGCAAGAAGACAAACACTTAAGGAAAATTGGTAGGGAGTGAAGTGAAAAAAGCAAGTCTCAAGGACTTGCAATCATAAAGAAACTTGGTAAGGCAATGTTGAGAAACCCAGCTACTCTCTCAATAGAAAAGGAAAAGGGTGAAGATTGCATCTCCCTCTTGAAAATGGTCATCCAAATAAAGACTAAAGAAGTAGTGGAAGCAAAGATCCTACCAAAAGGAGATGAGCCCTTGTTTGAATGGTAACTAAGCTTGTAATTTAAAGCTGAAATGATTTTGATGGCAAAGGAAGGATTAAAGAAACAAAAAGGAAAGTTAAAGAGGAACATGACAAGTGCTATGAGTTCTTAAAAGGCTTACACATAGATTTCCAAACTAGTGGACAAGGGAAAGGAGTAGTAGGAGTTTATATCATGCAAAAAAATTTCTCTAGTTATCTAGATAATCTAACAGAGAAATATACTAATCATCACAACAAAGTGTCAGATCTCCAATGGCTCAGTGGGTGTATACACATGGTGATGGAGGAAATACAAGAATGGTTGAATGCAATTAAAGATCAGGATAGGGATCATTCCAAGTGGCTCTTGAGATGCATGGGCATTCATGTTCATAGACATGAAGAGTTTATTCTTATCATTGTCATTGCCAAAGCCTATAAGGAAAAGTGCCCTTTCTCTCGCCCTTTTGTGTTTTTATGTGAAATTGTAACTAACAATTGGCTCCTTTCCATTTATAATTTTTGAGGAGATGAACCAATTTAGTTCCTTTTTGTAACGGTCATGTTAGAATCCTATACGGACCCAATTGAAAGATTAATGAAAGGTCAGCTAATTTTTGGTGTCAAATACTTCAGGTTGCATAGACAAGTTGAATGTGTTTTGTGTCAATTATTTTCTATTCCATTGTGTTTTAGTTTAAACATCTCTTGAATTCAAATTAAACTAGTGAATAAATAGAGCTTTGTTCCACCATTTAGTGCAATAAATAGAAGATAATCATATTATTGTCCAAAGTAAAAAGAAGCCCTTTCAGTCTTGTCTTAAATTAGTTTCTTTCCATTTAGAAGTTAAAGGTCTTTCTCATGTATCTTAGCTTTCCCATATATTTCATTACTATATCATCAAATTATGTGGGTTAATAGGATGTATGAGTTCACAAATTTGATTAATGTAAAGACTCAAATTCTACCCTAAGTTTGTTCCTATCTAGGCCTAACTTGGTTTTCCTCTCCTGTTCTCTGGTCAAGAACAAACCCCGTTTTAGAATTAGGAATAAAAAAATTCATTACAAATCATAAATTCAAGGGAGTTGTACCTTAAAATTTAGAGTTAAATTACTCACTTAGTGTGGTTTCCCAACTATTATAATTAGTCATTGTTCACAAGTTTTGGGCATTTAAGAGTTAGATTGAAAAGAACAATCTATTTACCAATAGATTTTTGGTGACTCTGCTAGGGAGATGAACAGTCACTAGACTAGAAGAGTTGTAGCATGAAGAAAGATGGTGCTACCTCATGAGAACATATTCCCTGTACTCCAACCCAACCTTGGATTCTAAGATTAGAAAGAAGATATTATCTCATCTTTGAATACATTTTTTTAGAGATATAGGAAGAACACATAACACTATAGAAATGCTAGCCTAGTACTGGAAGAAGAAAAAGCTAGAGCTAATGTACAAGATAGAGCTATTCAGAGGAGAGATCATTAAAGAGCTTAAAGAGTGAAAATTGTAAATCTCAAAGGCTAGAGTAATTAGGAATCCTCGAATAAGGAAGATTTCTTAGAAGCACCAAATATCAAGTTGGGTGAGACCCTATTTTTGAAAACCTTGCAGAACTTGGCTTTTCCATTCTAGAAACACCTCAATGAAAGGGTGACAAGAAGATTAGGAGTAGGCCATCTCCCCCCTAGAAATAAAAATTCATCACACACTACTTGTTATGTATATTCTTTATACAGAGTAGTTTCTCCTCTAGTTGTCAATTTTCCACAATACCTTGCTAGGACAAATATGGCTACTCGTTGGGCTATAGTGACCAGTCTGCTAGACTTCACAACATATCATCCACTCTCGTCTAGGTCAAGAAAGAACTTCCCCAAATATTTAGGTGATGGAAGGGTTATTTTTGATGAACACATCAAGGCCTTCTTTGTAGCGTCTCATATCTTGGGAGTGGCACATGAAGGCATAGCTGTGAGACTATTTTTGGAAACTCTAATAGAAAGCATAGTAGATTGGTTTTACCACTTTGATGATGCCCCAATTACAAGTTGGGCTACGATGAGAACAACTGTCAAATCAAGATTCAAAACTATAGAAGATGAGCACGTTCTTCTGACATAATTGATGTCCATCAAGAAACAAGCTCCTGTAAGTGTGCGGGATTTCGTTGCTAACTTTAACAAGATCATTAGCAGAATCCCTACTAGTGAAAAACCTATTGCAAGTAATCTAAAAATATTCTTCATAAGTATGATGCCACCAAATATCAACTATGATCTAAGAATATATCATCCCATATACTTGGTAGACACCCAACAGAAAGTAGTAGAACTAGAAGATGACATGAAATTTGTAGGAAAATGGAAACAAGATTTCCAAACCAAGGTGAGTACTAGTAACACCACTTCGTCTAAGAAATGTTGCAAAAATTAACAAATGAAATAGTTTCTATGAAGAGGAAACTTCCCAAATTCAATAATTCATACCAAAAAAAATTCCAAAATCTTCCTAGGAGGAATATTGATGGGAAAATTCTATAGCTTACTAGTCCACCACAAAGACTGGCTATTGAAGCTGTGCTGAAAAAGGGAAATATGTGTGTCTTCCACTTAACCACAGATCATGATAACAAAATTTATCTTGAGACAACTTGTATGATGCAGTTTCCATCCATCAATGAGATGAATGTTGCAATTTATGGTCCTGAGTCATATTTGTACTCGAATGGTGACTCTGGAAATTTATTTTTAGAGTATGAGTTAGATTTAGAAGGACTAGGTGAATGATATACTACTATTGATGGGACCTCACATACGATGTTGACTAGAAGTCCAAAAAATAAGAATAAGATTTATGGTCATCCTCCATGTGGTAATGAGGCTTCTACTTTAGGTGCTGGTAATGTTGATCACAGAGCCAATATTTCTTAGTCGTGTAAGAAAAAGGTCTCTTTTGATTTCATTCAATTTTGTAAAGATTCCAAAATTCAAATCTCCCAGAGACTACTTAAAATATCATTCCTCAGAATTAAAATGATTGGTAGATTATTTTAAAGGGGATGATATAAACTTGAATCATTAAGTTACAACTAAAGAAGAAGATGAACCCTTAACATCTAATCTTTTCGATCAAGAAGAATCTACAGTTTTGGAAACCTTTCCTAGTCAAAATCTTGAGCCATTTTATGTGTCACTATACATAAATGAGTGTAAACTAAGCAACTGTATAATTGATTTGGGTGCTTCAGTTAATGTAATTCCCTACTTAGTCATTAAGGCTCTAGGCCTTACTCTCACTAAAGTCCATGGTAGGTGTTACTCCATGGATGCCAAGCAAGTTCCACTGCTTGGAAAAATCAAAGAGGCACAAGTAGCATTGGCCTCTCACCAAGAAAAGAAGTTACTGCTAACTATCTTAGTCACAGACATTCTAGCCAACTATGGTTTACTTCTATGAAGAGAATTTTGCAGAGACCTAGGCAGAGAAATAGAATTGGATTGGTCTCAAGTTGTGATACCTATAGGAAGCAAGAAAGTGAAATTGGAACCTGTGGAGAAATATAAGTTTATAGTTCTGAAGTCAGATTATCCCAAAGCTCAAACTCTTTACCAAGATTTAGAATTTGGTAATTACATGTTGTTCACTAAAGATGGCATGGATGACCAAGGTGTCAAAGAAAAGAAAAGCCAAACTACAATTAAATAAAAATAAAAATTGTTGATTTGGACATTGGAATTTGATGGGAGTTGTTCCTCATCTAGGTCTAGTGTAGGGGTGGTATTAATATCACCTAAGGGAGAACTTGAACCCATTGCATTCATGTTAGAATTTGGAAACACGAACAACACAACTAAATATGAAGGCCTGTTACTAGGGATAATAGCTACAAAAGAAAAAGGGATAAAGATACTAAAAGCTCTAGGTGATGCAAAGCTCATCATACAACAAATTAAAGGGAAGTACTCTATAAAAAGAACACAAGCTAAAAAACTACAAGAATAGAGTATGGGATGAGATCAAAGAGCTAGACACATTTTCCATTGAATCAGTACAAAGAGAAATGAATTCTAAAGTAGATTCATTAGCAATTTCCACCTCCCTACTGCTTCCTAACCTAGATTTCAAAGATAAGAAGTTTCAAGTGGAAATTGTATACAAATATTCTATGCCTAACAATGTAGAAGCCTAGCAAGTATTTCAAGATAATAAATCTTTACAGTTATTCCTAGAGAATGCTAGAAGTGTTAAGGAATATGATTCAAGTGATTGTTAAGAAAATCATCGCAGGAAATGGAAGAAAAAGGAATCTAACACCATCTAGTTACAAGGTAATATTATTCCCCCCTACTTCGTATCATTGGAGAAATAATTTAATCGCCACGATACTTACCTCAAGAAGAAGAGAGTGCAAAAAGGACCTACCACTAGTAAATATGAAGGGATAAACATTAGATGCGAACAAAATCCCAAAATGATTAATATTGGGAAATGTTGCGTGCTTGAAGAAAAGAAATAAGCTAAGAAACATTTTTTTGAATATTGAGATGTATTCACATGGAGTTATGAAGACCTAAAAAGTTTCATGAATTGAGAATTCAAGCATGAAAGCCCCTTAAAACCAAATGTTGTTCCTTTTAGATAGAAATAGAAAAGATATAATCCAAAGGTTGTTGATGCCATATTTAGAGAAGTAGATAAAATGATCAAACCTAAACTCATATACTTGATTCATCATTCCACCTAGATAGCTAACATTGTTCGAGTTAGGAAGAAAAATGGAGAGCTAAGGATATGCACTGATTTTCAAATTTTGAATCAGGCATCACTTAAAGATAATTATGCACTCCCTACTATGGACTATCTATTACAAATAGTGGCTAGTGCAGAAATGATGTCTATGCTTGATGGCTTCTTAGGCTACAATCAGGTTGAGGTGGAAGAGAAAGATCAATATAAAACTACTTTCACCACTCCATGGGAAAATTTCATGTATCACAGAATGCCTTTCAGCCTCATCAACACCAATACCACTTTTCAACAAGGTATGGAACTTTATTTCAAAGACATGAAGGCTAAGATTATATTCATATATTTAGATGACTCAACGGTGTTTTCGAAAAAGAGGAAAGATCACATGGAGAATTTAAGGAAATTATTACAAAGATATAGAGAACATGGGATCTCTCTGAACCCTAAGAAATCAATCCTTTGTGTGACTGAAGGAAAACTTCTTGGCCACATAGTGTCTGAAGAAGAGATAAGGATCGATCCAAAATGAGTCAAAGCTATACAAAGATTAAGTCTACCTGTAAATAAGATTGGAGTCAAATCCTTCTTTGGTTAAGTAAACTTCCTTCGGAGATTTATTCTAGACTTTTCTTAAGTCACCAAATTCATCATAGATATGATTAAAGGAAATCCAACTTTCAAGTCGAGCGATTCTGGAAAATAGTTTTTTAAAGACTTTAAAGAAGCTATAGCTAATGCTCCTGTTTTATCCCACCCAAATTATATGAAAGACTTCATAATCTACTGTTACACCTCCGAGCATACATTGTCAGCAATTCTCATGTGAGATAACAAAGGAGTGCAAGGCCCTATTGCCTTCATGAGCATTCCCTTGAAGAAAAATGAGCTAAACTATTCTCAAATTGAGAAACATGCTTTCACCATGGTAAAAGCCTTGAAATTTTTCAGATTTTATATCTTACACTCTCATTTTGTAGCTCATGCACCTGACATCGTGGTGAAGAGTGTGTCAAATCAATAGGATGT
This sequence comes from Cupressus sempervirens, assembly GCA_028749045.1. Taxonomy (NCBI): domain Eukaryota; kingdom Viridiplantae; phylum Streptophyta; class Pinopsida; order Cupressales; family Cupressaceae; genus Cupressus; species Cupressus sempervirens. The sequence goes on along the minus strand of CM053791.1, from coordinate 185,102,681 downwards.
AGGGGGCAATACTAGAGGGACATGGGTAGCAAAGACACAAGAATATGACATTGATATTAAACCCATGAAACTGGTAAGAGGCAATGCATTATGTAAAGCCATAGAAGAAAATGGTAATGGTGAAGAACCAAAGGAAAATGGTTAGTTTTGGCTATGAGTCTATAAGATCCTTGGTTCAAAAATATCACATATCTCTTAACATATGGTGAATGCCCTTAAGGATTGACAATGAAATAAAGAAGAGATCTCAAGTTGAAAGCCACCAAGTGTGTGATCTAGGATGATAGATTATACAAAATATCTATAGACGAGATTTTCCTTAGATGTGTAGACAAACAACAACAAGAGATATTGTTGAAGACATTTCATAATGAAGCATGTGGTGGACATTTCTCATCCATTGTCACTACTTTTAAAATATTGCAGCAATGCTACTATTGGCCTAGAATGTTTAAAGACACTTATCAATGGGTGTTGAAATGTGAAAAATGCAAGATGTTCACAAGAAGACCTCAGTTAGCCACTTTACCTCTAAAGCCTATGGCAATCAAAGATCCTTTCCAATAATGGGGTCTCAATTTCATTGGTCTTATTAAGCCTACATCTAGTTTCGGTCACATCTATATCATCACTGCAACAAATTATTTTACAAAGTGGGTAGAGGTGAAGGTGACCAAGAAAACCACTTTCGAAGTAGTTTGCAAATTCGTAAAAGAGAACATGATGGTTAGGTTTGGCATGCCCCTTAAACTGGTAAAAGACAATGCCACATATTTTTCTTCAGTAGAAATTACTAAGTTCTACTTTGAGTATGAAATAATAGTCAGTCATTCATTTGACTACTTTCCACAAGGGAATGATCAATCTAAGTCTAGTAATAATAAATTGTTGAATATCATGAAGAAACTAGTATTAGATAATCAAAAAATTTGGCACAAAAAGATTTACGAAGCACTTTGGGCAGACAGAGTGACTCCAAAGAAAGCAATTGGAATTTCCCTTTTCAAACTAGTCTATGGAGTAGAAGCAACTCTTCCTCTTCCCCTAGAATTGACCACTAGTAGATTGAGGACAGTAATCGAAGATGACATTTACAAAGATGGGTTGGAGAAAAGGATCATATATCTGAGCAAGCTTGAGGAAGAAAGAGAAGAAATTGTGGATCATATCACATAACATCAAATTTGTGTGAAGAACTTGTTTGACAAGAAGAGCAGACCATGGAAGTTTATGGTGGGAGATACTAAATTGTTGTGGGGTAAAGAAAGAGCACCAAAGGGAATGCACAGGAAATTTGACATGCTCTGGAAAGGAACATTCATCATTCATCAAACTTTCAAAAATAATTCATTCAAACTTGCATACCCAAATGGTGAAGTGCTACCTCTAACCTATAATGGTCAGGACTTGAAGCTATATCAAATTTCAAATTGAAAACAGATAACCCATGTACTATATAATAATTACATCTAGTTCCTATTTTTGTCCTCCCTTAGTTTAGTTTTCCTCACTTTTCCAGCTTTAGTTTTGTTGTGTAGCCACTTTTCATTTTTTTGAAACCAGAGTTCTTGGATTCCTTGCTTGGATATGGGATATCCAAATCCCTAGACAAAGCCAACTATTGCCCAAATTTTCTTTTCTAGTCTATTGGCAAGAGTGAGTTCTTTTTTTTTTAGGTCAGTCTCTTTCCCAAAATGTTTGAGTCTAGGTTTAAATTCTTAAAGGCTGGTGATCTCTATTAGATTTTCCCAATGTGCCTTCTCTTTCTCCATAGCTAGGCAAGTGATTGTTTTTATCTTGTAATTTGTCAGGTAAGTTAGGATCCAATTTGATAGAGATTAAATTTCACTAATTAGAGATGAAGCATGTTCTCTGTTTGTTCACAAAGTATTAATGGTCAAAAAATTAAGCATCAGCAAAAAAATCCCATCTTGCCTTCTTCTTGGTGGGTTTCCAACCCATGAAGGCAAGTTGTTGCGAAGGCTCACTTGGAGGCATGTTTTGCTTAAGAAGATTCAAAGAAGGTACATTTTTAAAGTAAATTGATATTTGAGTTTAAGACGAGACTCCTAATCATGATTTGCATTCGTTATCACTCAAATACTAAGCCTTGGCGGAAAACCTAAAACTATCTTCTCCCTGATGGGTTTCCAACCCATGAAGACGATTTTCTGCAGAATAGATAAATGTGAAAAATAAGAAGTTAATGACACCTAAGTGGATCCGTAAACCTTAACTAAACATCCTTAATATCAAGAAATGTAATTGTCAAAGATTCAACCAATAAAGGAGTGTTGGCGAAAAAATAGAAGTTACCTACTTCTCGACGAGTTTTCAACCCATGTAGGCAGTTTTCCCATTTGTACAAGAAAAAACCAAGTCAACAAGTAGTTTTGGCCCCTGTCTATATCTAGTGCATGTTTGAATTATTTTAGAATGAAATGGGCCATTATGAGAGGAAAACATTGGTCAGGATCTTACTTGGTGAACTTTCATCAATGGAGAACCCCAATGGCAACTTTCCAAAACTTAAAGGAAAATGAAAAAGTAAATAATGGATTTATAGAATGTTATTGTTATGCCCAATGGAACAATGAAAAGAATTTTAAATATCCGTTGAGTCTTTGCATTTACTCTCTAAAACGTATTTCCTTAAATTTTGAAGTATAATAGATGAATCAAAATCCTTATATAAAAATACACAGGTAGTTAAAGGAGTTACCTTGTTTCTTTGATTTTTCATTCTATCAATACACATAACCATTTGAAAGCTAGTGACTATTGTATTTGTTTTCTTATTCACTCATTCGATTCAAAATCTCATTCATATGTTATGGCCACCAAGTTCCTGTGTTTTGATGGTTTGACTACAATTAAGTCTCAATTGCAGAATTTCACAGACACATCCCTCCGTTTCTATGACATGGAGGATTTCCAAAGAAGGGTAAAATTTGAACGAATTCATCCTATCACTGAGAAACTTCAAGGATATGGTTTAGTCGAATCCGTTGGCTTTTCGGTTGCAATCCAAGCCCCAAAACTCATTTACGAATGTATTCATCATTACAATCTGGAAACCAAGCAAATAGTTATGTCAAATAACATTGTATTGATTTCAATTCATAGGTAGACAGTGGTAAATTGTCCTCGTGTGCCAAAGTGAGAGGAGTTCTCTGACTTGACTATTGGTGGGGCCATCTTAGAATTCTTAGCAAAGAAGATTATCTGGAGGAAGGAGATCATCCGAACGTGGTTCCAGACACAATGAAGTGACAAAAGCAAAGTTCCCAAAACTTTTTTCAAGACCAATCTCAAACCCAAAGATAATAAATATTTTGGCTCTTCTGCATAGATTGAGAGGTGAAGTAGAAGCCCTAAATTTTGTTGAGCAACACTTAGCATACATACCACAGTAAAGATTGGTTTCACAAGTTGACGAAAACATTAGGGACTTGGCAAAAATTAGAAATGGTTCTGTAAGAATCATATTGTTGAATAAACAATTTAAAACAATAATGTTTTTTATTTTTTATTTTTAAAATTAACCAATAGCTCTAATCTTTGACAATAATAAGTGTTAAAAAAAATAAATTAAACACTATTTTTACTTGTTATTTAATTTTTATAAAAATCTAGCCAATAGCACATCGACCGTGCTAAATTCAACTACCAGAAGTTATGAAGTTATGTACACAGGCTTATATTTATAATTTTTTCCATAGTAATATTGTACCCTCTCAAAGTATCCCCTAAACACTTATGTTTGGCTTCCAATCTCTCTCCGCCTCAATTTAAAACTACAATCTGCCTTGATATTGGAGCAAAACCAGGCATTTGATTGGTTAAATCCTAATTATCATGTCTCAACTCTTTCTTTTGTCTCTTGGTAGAGCCATTTATTGATTTCGAATCTCCATTGCCGATTTATTTTTGTTGATATGACTTCACACATTTTCCAAGGTAGAATATTGTTGCAAAAGAGTCATCTCTTCAATATATGGAAGTCCATTCGGTGAAACTTATTTGTCACATTATAATAAATAATTAAAAAGGACCCACCAGTTTTCTTTGTGATATACCATTCGTGATTGAAGGTACCCCAAAAAAAAACAAATATGTTCGAAAGGCCCTTGGGTATTCTTCATTATCATCCATCACGGATCAAAAAGACAAGAAAATAGTATCTTTGATATCTTGAGGTTACATAAACAAACTTTCGTTTCTTGCATATGGAATATTCTTTTTGGAGATCGAAAGGACACTTAGACCATCCCTATGTAGAATTATCCTTGATGAAACAAGGCACACATCACCAAGTATCACCACAAGTGCATTAAAGATCAATGAGACCTTCAAATAAAAATCTTCAATATACAAAGGTCTTCTTCATAAAATCTAGCTTTTTTTCCATGGCATTAGTTCATAATAATATTTACTCAATCATGAAGAGACAAAAGAATTGTATCTTTAATATAGTATAGTCACTTTGAAGAAACAATGTCATTACATTGAAAATTATATAAATGTGTTTAATGGTGAGTGGGTAATGAAACTATTTTTTTGATAGGATTGGACAAACTAAATCAATAAGATCACATGGTTCAATCAAACATCGAAGAGACTTGGGTAGGGTCACTTTGATAATTACATGTATCTTTGATCAATACATTCCTTTTGCAGAAAATTGAGCACTTTATTAGAGATTGAAGAGACCACAAAAATGTCTCTTTGATACTTGAATGTTTCTTCTAGGGTGTTTTTTAGCGGTGAATAATTGTAATTTTGCAAATTTTAGGGAAAAAAATCTAGTAATTCGGCTAATAATTTAAGATTTAATGCAACCTAAATCGCCACATTTTTATTAAATTTAGTTCTTAAATATTTAAAATCGCTCAATAATTTATTTTATTAAAAAAATTAAACTCAAAGATTCAATACATGATTAGATTAGATTTACCTAAATATTATATATTATCAAAGAAACTAAAATTAATTCACCAATAATTATCATAATTATTAGTTACTTTCAAGGCAAAAGGCTACAATGCAATGATAACTTGCGAGCCTCTCATGTGGGAGGTCTTGGGTTCGAATCTAACTTCGCTTAACATATAATAATAATTAATTCCAATATATTAATAATAACTAATCTAGGCTTTGGCCATTTACTGATTTCCAAAACAAAACAAAACAAATATTAGTTACTTTCAGGATATATTACCAATATTTAGTTTTCACAATTGATTTAAAATATAATGTAATTATTCTCATAATTGCCATGAGATAAAACATGTTCAATTTTGATTTGTAATATTCCATGACAATTAGCGAACTTCCTATTATTATTAAGATTCGCCAATAATTTTTACTCAAAAATTATGATTCCAAAATAATTGCCAATGTAAATAATATTTAAAATGAAAAAATTGAGAGATTTTCCAAAAAAAAAAAAATTATTTTTTAGAATAATGAAACATTCGCCAATAATTTATATCTTATTCTGGAGGGGGGTTTCTTAAAGGTTACCCTAGTTTCTTTGATGAAAACAATACTTAAGTAAACATTTATTCGATGTGATAGAATATTTCACTCCACTCATTTACTAGGACTTGGAAGAGTTTAGCAGTCATAAAATGGGAACAATGGGCTTATGACTTATAAAAAATAAATAATGGCCAACAAAAATATTACCATATATAGGTATCTAGTTTTAACAATGTGTTGATGGACATAAATTTATGCTTAAGTTGGTTACTACCAGTTATCCTAGGCCAACTAAAAAAAATATTGCACAAAGTATCAAGCAACAATGGTTGTACTATGAAGCTTAATACTTTGGAAAATCTCAAGAAACACTAATTCGTAGAGACTATAAAACAATAATAGGTACAAAAGCATTATGGAATTTTACATTCCTAATAATAAGAACCTTATTTTGAGAAAAGTCTAAAATAAAATGTTCACCTTAGGAATTAAGCTTGGATTTTGGACCTTGTCCCAATAGGAATGGGAAAAGCTTGAACTACTGAGGGTAGGAAAACTATTTGTATTTGAGTAAGAAACAAATTTGGAATCATGCTTTTATATCTATTTTGGTAAGGACCTAATGACTCAGAGGGGATGCTAGCTTGCTAAGCATGGACTAGTGGCCTTAACCATCCATTGGGCTATGAAGTAATAAAAAACATGAAACCTGTGCACATTGTCTGAAACCACAAGGATTTGTCTCTATTCTTTTTGTAACTACAAAACTTCAAAAACTGTTGTCTCTAGAGAAGCAACTTGTGCTCATGCACTTCTTGGAAAACATGAAAATTGAAAACAAAACTACTTTAATAAATGCAAAAAATTAGAGAGAAAATAAGTCAAACAAAGCCATTGACTAGCTTGTTGAAATAACTCCTTTTCTTTCGAATCTTGGAATGCTTGACATATTCAAACATCATCCCTCCACCATTAAGTGGTTGACTGCAATACCATACTCCACAAGAATCTGATACAAAAGGTGGCTCACCTTTGCATTCATGACTCTCACCCTGATGAATGGAATCATCCTTTATGTCCTTGAACACAAAAATATCCTCATCAAACCCTTCAGAAAACCATGATTCTTCTAGTTTCTTTGTTTGTTCTCAATGCTCAAACCATCTAGCGAGTGATGACTTGGGTAGGACCTCCTCATTTTCATCCTAGATCAGATTTGGAATGATAGCATCATGTTCATGTATAACATAGACCCTTGGCTCAACCTCATCCTTATGCATAAAAGGATTCTAGTGGCCTTCCTCCTTATCAAAGATAGTGCAATTCATATTTGAAGGGTCAACCACTTCACATGCCTGATATTGAATGTCTATGCCATGATACAGGTCTTTGTGCCATTCCTATCTTTAAAAAAGATCTAGGACTAATTAGTAGCAATACATCCACCACTAATCTTGACAGTGAAATCGCTGGATAAGCAAATGATAGAGTGTGCAGGGAGATCTATAACAGTTATATCCTAACCCACAGTGTAGCTGAGACATGCATATAGGGTCACTTTTAAATCTTTGGATGCTCCCATAGTTCTACAAGAACTTTCATCCAACTGAATAATCCCATTGGTCATAGGCTCAAATTTTATGCCTAGCTAATCAACAATCCTCTTAGGCATGACTGAGGTGCAAGCACCAAAGTCTATCATGAAATTATGAACTATTTTATCTCCTATGACTAAAGAGATATAAAAAGGATGTGGCTTCATTTTCTTACTTTGATTTTCCTCCTTGGGGGGTTGTGTATGATTGGCTGAACTTGAAGATTCACCTTGTGTTGATATAGGAATAGCCTTGGGTTCTTCTTCCTTCTTGAAACTTTGCCCCTTATTCTAGTCTTGAAATGGTGTGGTTGCCCCCTTTGATATCCTTGGGTCCATGGCATGCATGGTGATTGTACTATTGTTCTTTTGAACTCTACCACCAAAATCTTCTTTACCAAAGATGGCATAAGAAGCATTCCCCTACACTTGAGCTTGATATCCAACATTGGACTGATTTGCATTACATTGTTGTCCTAAAGTTGTTGGAATCTCTTGTAGAATTAATACCTAAGGAAATGTGCCTTAATCATTAGATGGACAACCATATGTGTATCCTTGTTGTTCTTGAGCTAGATTTTTCTGATGAACAATTGCCTTTGACTAATTTGGAGCTACATAAGGAATACAATTGAAAGATTTATTTTGTGCCCATGGAGCCTATCCTTGATGTGTTGGCCCATATGACTCCAAGGACTGAGGGGACCTAACAATCTAGGATTGTTTTCCTTTGAGGGTTTTCACCTCATTTCCAAGGTTCTAAATCAATAATTGTTATTGACCAACAACCTGCTTAATAGATTATGTTTCTAAGTTTTGATCTTGGAATCTCCTACCCATGTCAAAACTATGGTCTTGAATTATTTTGTCCATATTCTACATCAACATCTACATCATGACCTCAATCTTATCTATCCCATTGGAGGATGTAGAGGTTATTGGGGTTGTGGCAAGAGATTAGCATATAGATGTAGCAGGGATAGGGGCTATTATTGATTGATTATTGGGTACATCTAGAAAGAAAGGCATTGGAGGCCTCAGAGGCCTCAAAGCTAACTTTCCTCCTTGTATTAAGATATTCTTTTCCCTAATGGAAATTTCATAGGCAGCAAGCAGAATGTCTCCTCCCATGATTTTCATTGTGGTAGCAATATCACTATTTAGGGCTTTGAGGTAATACAAGAAAGCATTACTAGGGGTGGGTTTTAGTGCAACAGGTATTCTATCCCATTTTTTTGGAATCTATAGTTGAAATTAGTCATATATTCATGGGGTGCCCTCTTGATAGTCTTGTCTTGTTCCAAAAGTGATAGGTGGTCACTTTCATCCTTAAAATGTTACAAATTCATTTTCCTAACCCATCCTAATTAATAATAGAGTTGTGTGGTAGACCTCTATACTATTGTAATTTTTTTCCCTTTAAGGACAAATCTAGAAGCCTAACGACAACATCATTCTATATAAGCCCATTTATATTGAAAACATTTGAAATTTCTTGAATATTTTCTATAGGGGAGATGGAAGTTTCACCAATGAAATGAGGTATACTTTTGAGAGATGATACTAGGATATCATGTCTTTGAGCCAAAAGGAGAGGACTCCCACCATTAAAAGTTGAAAATGCATGTGCTCTAGGTTGTGGCATATGGAACAATGACATATCTAAATGAAAAGATGGCAACCTAGGTTGTGGTCTATCAATAGGAGGAGTGGAGAGAGATCTTGCAAGTGTATGTGCTATTGCTACACTCCTTACTGGTGATAGAGATAATCTATTTCTCTTTCTCATAGGATTTGAAAATGAAAGCTTAGTGTATTGAAAATTACCTCTAGAAGATTCTCTTGTATGAGCCTTGGGTATAAATCACAATAGCTTTGGTCTAGAAACCAAAATGTAGAGTTGGAGTCACCAAGTACTTGAAAATGAGCCTCTTGAAGACTTGAAATACAAAGAGCAGCACTATCTTCTCAGCATGTATTTGAAGTTCTTCAATTTGACACCAACAAACCAATAGACTTTAGAATGTTTTAATATCAGATCCACTAGGCATGCCAAAACCTTTTTTCACAAAATTTTGCACCCTCGCCTAAAGTTTTACCTAAAGGCAACCTTGTGAAACATGGAAACAATCTCCAACTTGTGGGACTTGAACTGTAAGATTGAGTATCTAGAGAAGGCTAGCTTCCTAACTATCAAGGTGCACCTAACTACTCTTTAAAAGGAAAAGGGATAAGGAATACATAAAAGAAAACAACCTAATCTAGTCTAAAGGGGGTGATACACCAAAATAGTTTGTTCAACCTTATTTTTGCCTAACAATGCACTATTCACCAACATAACCTCAAAATACACTAATTCAATCTTTGTCTTAATCCAATAGTTACATACGGATTAGAAACCAACTGAAATGCTACAAGGAAGGAACTTCTTTCCATAACATTCAAAGCCAAGTAAATATTGTTATATGAATTGGAGAATAGAAGACAAAACATCAACAAAGGAAAGGAAGTGTTGGAAATATATATTGGAAGGCTAAGTTACCAAGAGGGGAGGGGTGAATTAGTAACTTCTATAACTTAATCCATAATTAAAAATTAATCTTTTAACTAAATTCTAATCTAATTGCATGCATGAGAAACTAAAAACATTAAAGCATATGGAACACTTTTGACACACAATTTTGGTCACCCAAAAACCTTCCAAATATAAAGTAAAACTAGGGGGGGATGATACCACAAGCTTTAGTACTATAGTATAAGGTTGGCTTATTAAGGCTTACAATGATCAATTTTGATGATCTTCCCTGTTAAGAGCAATAAGGACTACTAGTTCCACCTTGCAAAAGTATTTACAAACATACAATGAAGTATGCACTCGGTAAAGAGATTTACACAAGACTATTAGGTCTACCTTGATAAAGGATTTCGCTAATCCACCTATTAGGATGAAGCAGTAGCTGATCTCTGATTTGCAACTTGGTTTGTTGAATGAAGTTCCTCTAAGTGTACAAATCACCTTATTGTGATAGATAAATCTTTGTTGCTCCTTATACTACTATAGCCTTTGTAATTCACTCTTCTACTCTTCTCTACTTATTACATTACATATCTCATCATCATATTGGATGTGTAACAATATATTAAATATATACCAATCCAATTAAAAATTACAAAGTTGGCCACAATACAAGTTTACACAAATACTACAAAGTCAACCAAAGTGTAGAAACTTGGGTTCTGAAGACTGACTCGGTGAGGTTCTAATACTCAGCATCCACTATCAATGCTCAACATCATCATGCACTCGATAGACATAGAAGCTTGTTCCATACTAATCACTTCCAAGTAGTCTTGAACTCAGTTTACACTAGTGACTCAACAAATATTGTGAAACTTAGCATATAAATTGAATCATTTGATTCACACTGCATAGCTTGATCAGTGCTATGACTATGAGCTCAGCATAAACTGAGTCACTTCTTTAACACTGAGTACCTTAGTTAACACTAGACTCCCATCAAATAATTTGTGAACTTGGTAAGCATTGCACAACTTGGTTTGTACTAGTAAACTCGGCATACACTAAGATGCTCGATTTACACTGTTGATCATCACCATAGTAGTGACTACTTGGTGCAAACTAAAATCTATCCAAAGGACTCAGTAGTAGCAACCGTAGAACTTGGTATCAAATGAAGTGCTTGGTTAACATTGTAAATTGTACAACATGCTCAGTAGATGCTCACAATCTAAAAAAGTGTATGTCACTAATAACAAACATGATTGGAATGTCAACAATCTCCCCCTTTGGCATTAGTGACAAAACACTTATCAGTGAAAACTAAATTCAAGAATGTTCAAGAAAATCTTTATCCATCACCTTATGTCTCCAACTCGGTAGAGTATACTATTTTTTATTTTTTTAAATTGGTTTTGTAAGAGATGTATTTTTGTACATGGTAAAGCTCCCCCATACATAATATACAATATAATTTACATCTTTTCACAATACATCTAAATATATACTCTCCCCTTTACACAATATAAATTTTCTTTACAATCTACAATTTTATCCAATCTTCTCCTTATGTCTTCTCCAATCTCAATCTTTTCCCAATCTTCTCCCCCTTTCTCCTTAAATCTTCTCCCCCTGTTTTACATTAATACCAAAGATTTATGCAATATATTTATATAGTAATGCAAAAATGTGATAAGAAATCCAAATGTACCTTCAAAATAAGCACCAAAGTCTTGTCCCAATTCTCTTGCAACACCTTGGATGTGTGCAATGAAACCTGCACTTCTATTGACAATTCAATCATATGGTCTACAATGGAGAAGTTTTTGTCATGACTGAGCAATTTTTAATGTGCAATGTGATTCTACAGTGCATCCATGCTTGGGAGAATCATGTTCTGAATATCTATCAATGTGGATCTTATTCTAGCCTCCTCTCTTAATAATTATGCCTACATATCTATCAAAAATCTAATCTTGTTGAAGTGGGTAGAGCTTGAACTCAGGTCAAGTTGCAACTATTGTGCACTTACCTTTAGATCCTCATAAATCTTTGACAATTTATCTCTTTTTACCTTATTGAAGATTGATGTATCACAGATTTTGCCAAAAAGTAAAGATACATTGATGTCAGAGGTCTCTAGAGAGCCTACAATAGTAGATAATTCTACTTGATGAATAGAAATTTGTTGAGAAATAAGTTCTAAAAATTTATTCTCAAATTTTTTCTCAGATTTTTGCAATAATTTTTCCTACCCATCCAAATCTTCATTATATTTGTAGACTACCTCTGCTAACTGATACAAAATTGGTTGAGAGGTATCAACCTCTATGCCTAGAGCCTCTGCTAAAATATTCTTAGCGTCCCCAATTATTTTGAATTCCTTGTTTCTTTCCTCTCCAAGCTTTTGTTGCTTGGCTTTCTTTTGAAGAAGTTCTCCAAAAAATTTCATCTAATCAGGATTTAGATTTGAGATGTCCCATTTAGGAATGACAATCTCCTCATCAAGATCTATATCTTCTTCCTTCTCTTTTCCTTTTCCCAAAAAATTTGTGCTTGGTATTACTTGCATAGTAGGAATGGAAACAAGTGTAGATATGGTGGAACTTGCTAAAAAGATTGATATTGCACTCATTGTAGAAATACCTATAGAATAAATGTCTGATGTAGTCAAAATTGATGTAGAGGGAAGAACTTTTCACTCGGTAGTTGAAGTGCTTGCCACTCTATCAATGAAGTACTGAGCTAGATAGGTGCAAAGATTGATTGAGTGCTTGTGCTTTTAGTGCTAGTCACAATCACTCCTACTGAAGCTATCTCGAAGCTTGGTGTTTTCAATGTTTTTCATGGAGAATGAGGAAGTGAGGCTATGACAACTATAGCTATCTTTACTAGGTTGGTCTCCACAATATCTTGCACATCTTCCTTGATGGCTTTCTACCCCTATTCCTCTTCATCATCTACATTATCAAAATGAGTCACCTCCTTATTATCAATCTTTTCATTTTTCTCCTAATCATCATCATCCTTATCACTTACACTAACTACAAAATCACTCAGTTTGTGAAGAAGATAAACATTATTGCATGTGTTTGTAGCATTCTTCAAAACATGTTCAACATCCTTCAATAGTATAAGACAAGTATTGAATCTCAGTGTTAACTTTTCTTCATTTTTCTTCAAAGATTCTTTCACCTCCTTGTCATCCAAATTTGGAATGAATTTCCCCAAGGTTTACTCATATATATCTAATGTAGTTTCCATGGCATGTTCCCATCTTGGCTTAATATTGTCCATCAAAGCATTAGGAATCTGCTGAGCTAGCTGATCAGGTGAGTACTTCCACTTATCCATCTTGGATATTAACATATCTTCTATTTTCTTATGCTCCTCTATAATCTTGATCTCATATTTTAGTGTCTTAAAGTTTATAATGCCAAATCCTAGTGTCTTGAAGTTTGTAATGCCATATCCCGATTCTAACTCTTTCATTCTTTCCTCAATGGTAGGTGGAGACCTCTTGAAGATCATGTCTCCTCCTTCTTTGTGTTCTTTCTTTCTGGATGATCTCCTTGTGAACATAGCAGTAGATGTCTTGGTAGGTTTGGTAATGATTACCTTACCTTTCTTCTTCAGTGACTCTTCTTCTGCTAACTTTTCTTCATCTTCTACTTCTTCATCCTCTCCTTTTTCTTTAGTTAACAGAAGAGTGGAACTAGTTTTTAGTTTAGCAATCCTTTTCTTGCCCTTGTTAAGTACCTTAGGGAGTTTGATTTCTAGTTCTATCATGACCTTTGCCGCAACATAGGTGCTAAAGTAAGTAGCTTTAGGTTCAATAGGCTCATTTATTAATGCCTCAATTATGTTCTTGGTTTCATCAATGTTCATCTCATATCCAAGCAGTTTTACCCATACTATTCTTGGCCTAACTACCTAAATGTGCACTTTGTCACTATCAATGATGAAAAAAATGTCATCTTTGTAATCTTCAACTAACTTCTTGGGATCTAAAATCTATTATTCATTTTCTCTTTAAATGCATCAAAGTAGTTGTCCATAATGCTTGCATAATTCTCTCCCAATTTAGCATTATACTCATTATTTTGATAAAGAACTATTACATCTTTTCTGCAAACTATAGTACCTTTTGATGGGAAAAATTTTTGAACTTAGAAAAATAAATAGGTCAAGAGTGAACCAAACTTAAATTGATTTTTCTTGAAAGTTATGATGCTCTCCATGTTCTTGTTGAATTGGTTTAATAGTAACTCGGCAAGGTCAAGAGAAAGATTATTTTTTACCACCTTGTATGCCAAGTCAACTACTTCACAAGATACATTATTCAATCTACTCAAACTGTAGATTTGGTGAACTATGACATGTATACTAAACTTTAATTCCATGTCAGTAACATATCTTATCTTCATTCCCCTTTCATCCCACTCGGCAAGGGTTTTCTTCTCCAATTCAACCTAACCTAGGGTTTTAGTCATTTTAGCTTTTGCCAACATTGGAAGACCAGTGATCCTATGGATCATCTTCTTGGTTATCAAAACTAGTTGGTCTAGCCATAGCTGACCATTGTGCACACGACTAAGGATAAAGTTTTTTCATTTTACTTGGAAATCTTGTCACATATGAGGAATGTGAGGGAAACCTTTTATTGTGAGATGTTGATGCTCAAGTTTCAATACACCTTCAATGCATAACTCCTTCAAGTATTCATCCATCTCTAATTTTCTAATATTTTGAATAGCACACTTGAAATGCAAATGAATATCATTAATTAACAATACCTTAGGAGGAATTTGTGACTGCGCTCCACTTAGATCTAGGGTTTCTACAATAGCAAGAGTCAACTTGAAATTTGGTGCCTTCCATTCCACACCTTGAACCAACATGTCTAAACCTCCCTTTGTCTTGCTACTAGTAGATGCCATCTTCACTCAGTAGGTTTTGAGAGAATACAAAAATTTCTAGTAATAATTTGATAAAATCACTTGAATGCTATGAGGATCATTTTGCACAAATAGCTCTCAAAAATCCATGGTGAGAAATGACTTTGATTTCACCCTTTTTATCAATTTTTGCCATAAATGCCTGGTTTGATTTTTTTCTCAAATGACAGACTATCATCCACTTCACTTGCATTGAATACTCGATAGAATCTACCATGACTCGATAACCACATAATACTTAGTTACTCCTGACCTTGCTCGATAGAGTCTACAACACGATAGTGATTGCCATCTCTTACTTGGTAATCCCTTTGCATCTTGAATGCCAATATGGATCTTTCATCCTATCAACTGGAACTTATGTTAGATGTCTTCTTCAATATCCTAGTTCCATTTCTCATATGAGAAATCAAGTAGAAATGGTGGAGTCACCTAATTCTTGAGTGATTTGATCATCATTGCTTAGACTTGCATTTTTAAAAGATTTTGGAACCCATTGTTATCTCATCTATTTTCTGATGTTGTCAAGTTTTTCCTTCTTTTCTTCTTCAATTATTTTAGTAATCATATAGTTATTGGCTAAGTTACTAAGAGGGGAGAGCTGAATAAATAACTTCTAAAACTTAATCCATGATTAGCAATTAATCCTTTATGTAAATTCTGATCTAATTGCATGCATAAGAAATTGAAAACATTAAAGCATACATAACATTTTTGACACATAATTTTGGTGACCCAGAAACCTTCCAAATAAAAAGAAAAACTAGGGTGGGGAGGATACCAACATGATTTAGTATTGTAGTATAAAGTTGGCCCATTAAGGCTTACAATGATCACTTCTAATGATCTTCCCTATTAGGAGCAATAAGGACTACTAGGTCCACCTTGCAAAAGGATTTACAAACATACAATGAAGTATGCACTTGGTAAAGAGATTTACACAAGACTATTGGGTCTACCTTGTTAAAGGATTTGACTAATCCACCTATTAGGATGAATTAGTAGTTGATCTTTGATTTGCAACTTGGTTTGTTGAGTGAGATTCCTTTGAGTGTACAAATCACCTTGCTATGATAGATAAATATTTGTTGCTCATTATCCTATTGTAGCCTTTGTAATTCACTCTTCTACTCTTTTTTACTTATTACATTACATATCTCATCATCATATTGGATGTATAACAATATATTACATATATACCAATCCGATTACAAATTACAAAGTTGGCCACAATACAAGTTTACACAAATACTACAAAGTCGGTCAAAGTGTAGAAACTCAGGTTCTAAAGATTGACTCAGTGAGGTTATGATACTTGACATCCACTATCAATGCTCAACATCATCATGCACTTGGTAGATGTAGAAGCTCAATCCATACTAATCTCTTCCAAGTAGTCTTGAACTTGGTCTACACTAGTGACTCTACAAATATTATGAAACTTGGCATAAAAATTGAATCACTCAATTAACATTACATAGCTCAGTCAATGCTATCACTATGAGATTAGTATAAACTGAGTCGCTTGGTTGACACTGAGTAGCTCGGTTAACACTAGACTCACATCACATCATCTGCGAACTTAGCAAGCATTGCACAACTCAATTTACACTAGTAAACTCGACATACACTGAGATGTTTGGTTTACACTATTGATCATCACCATAGTAGTAATTGCTTGGTGCAAACTAAAATCTGTCCAAAGGACTCAGTAGCAACCATAGAACTCGATATCAATTGAAGTGCTTGGTTAACACTATTAACTATACAATATGCTTTGTATATTCTCACAATCTAAATAAGTGTATGTCACTAATAAAAAAAATGATTGGAATGTCAACAGGAAGTTCTACACTTATATTAATAAGAGAATAAGGTAAGATAGAGGATTACATTCATTCATAGACAAAAGGAAAACTATAGTAGCAGAGCATGAAAGGCAATATTAATGAGTTAGAAAAAGGCTCACCCTAAGAAGGGTTACAAAATTTTCTTTTATAGATCAAGCATAACTTAGATAGCTTCTACCCTAAGGCAAAGCACAACAACTATATTTAAGGTTGCAGAGAAAAAATCACTACAAATATGGGAAAGATCTGATCATGGTACACATCTAGATGTGGAAAAATCATATCTTTCACCAAGAATAGCCCTGAGAAGATAGAAACAACAGCCATTAATGTCTTAACTATGTATATGGATAATTAGGTAGTGATGGAGTGTCCCTTTATATTTATTAGGCATGGGGAATGTTGAAAGTAACTAGTAGATGATTGAGAAGATCAGATCTGCCATTAGAAAACTATTTCTTTCTTGTTATCAGCATGCCAAGTCATCCATGTCATTAGTAAACTAGAGTAATTCATTAGGCTTCTCCACATGGTCCAATCATTTTATTTCATTCTGGCACCTTGCCAAACTTTCATGTTTGACCTCTGACTACAATTGATCATGGCTTCACTACTCTTTACTTTCATTAGTTGTTTACTCCTATGAAACTATGATCAAACCATATCATTGGTTCATAGCTTGTCCTTAACATTTTCCCTTAATTGTCATGACTAGGTGATAATGCAAAATTGACATTTTACAACATCACTATAGTTAGGACTTTGACATTTATCTTACCTATGAATTTATGAAGCCAAATTCTTTTACTTTATTGCATTGTTGCAACTTAATATCCAACTAGCATTAAATGCCTGTGACTATGCAAAATTGTTACCAAACTGTGACCACTTAGTTGCCAACTTAACCCAGGATTATCTTTAACTCATTGTGGTTGTATGATGAAGGAGTTCATAGCCTTGTAGCCTAAACCATGGTTTACCTTTAATCCATTAGAACTATACAATAAAAGATGATCACAACATTGCCACTTAAACCCTGGTTAACTAATCATAACCCTATGACCATGTGAAAAATGGGCCTTCGCCACCTTGCAACCTTAACCATGGTTTACCCTTAATCCATTGCAACTATGAAATAAAAGAGGATCACAAAATCACTACTTAAATCCAAGTTAATTGATCATAACCCTGAGACCCAACAAACAAAGGTATGAACATTGTATCGTGGCCCTAACAATGATTAAATGTTAATCCATTGGGACCATGCAAAATGAAGAAAGGTGTGGCTTTAAAACTACTAATTTGATGATTTCTCTTTAGACTGTGAAAATGCACCAATAACATGGAATGACTACCTCACACCTTCATGGTTTGCTTGATGGTTAAGCCATATTATCGTATGACTAGGCAATGAGAGGTAGTCGCATGATTGTGACTTGAAATTCCAAAGGGATATAACATGAAGGCTCACGACTTAGGATATAAGATTTAACCCAAGGTTTATGTGTCCCTTTTAATATTTTATTATTTGAATATTTGAAAATATGACCATTGGCCATGCTGTAGGAAAAATTCAAATTTTTTTTGAGAGGGCAAAAATCGCTCATAGTTTCACATTGTTTACAAACACCTTAATTAAATATATTAGATTATAATGGTTATGTTGTTCTAGTTTAGACCCTTAAGTCAACCAAAGTTATAGCTATGAGATAATATTTAAAGGAAATTTACATAAATATGTGAATGACCAATATGATGATAATTAATATGCTAATATTTTTTTTCCTTCAAATATACACATTTTCTATGAATGCTCCTTTTAGTTATGTCTTGTGACTACATAATCCTCTATATCAGTTGAAAATAAATAAATGTCTTTAAATAATTGCAACAATGTACATTATTGTCCTCTTGTGTCAGCCACCCTGAAGGAGGAGCAAGTCATCTCTTACCTCTTTTTAGAGCCCTCCTCCATTGTTAGCCACCATATTGTCTCTCTTTCTAGAGGCCTCCCACATGTAGTCACCAGCCCATCAACCTCTAATAGTATCTTGCCTCCTCTTCCCTCAGTGCATGATTGGGAGAGAAATTTTTTTATGAACCTTTCAGGTGCAACCATTGACCCCCTTTCTTTTAACTTTATAAAATTGGATCTTAATTTTTCCTATGTCCCTAGGGCCATCCTATACATTCATTTTCTTATTGAGATTGGGAATTCTATTTGATCCCTCTCCTTAAAGGTAGCAAAAGAAATTAGGCAAGATCATGTCATCCCCCTTAGATGTGATAATTTTCTAAGACACAACATTCCTAAGTCAGAGACTTGTTCCTTTAGAAACTTGATTAAAAATAATTATATTATCATCATCAAAGCCAGCAAAGGTAATGTCACTATCATTATGAATAAATTATTGATCTCTAAGCCCAAGTTTCTTATTAGTATCTAACACTTAGTCATTTCCAAGGCAGCATTGGATGGTCATCACTATGATTGAACCATCAAGAAAAGGTTGAGCTACAATGGACATATCAATATCTTGTCTTACGTTGAGCAGGTCAGAGGTTGTCATGCACCCTAGTAGATACCCAGTCAACATACATGTCAAGTAAAACAAAACAGTGAGAATTTGGAAGTTAGTTAATGCCAAGTAAGTTAGTATATGCCAAGTGCATAGAAGTTGACTGATAGCATGAATTTTAGTTGACTGGGCAT
The DNA here is from genome assembly GCA_028749045.1 of Cupressus sempervirens. Classification (NCBI taxonomy): domain Eukaryota; kingdom Viridiplantae; phylum Streptophyta; class Pinopsida; order Cupressales; family Cupressaceae; genus Cupressus; species Cupressus sempervirens. The sequence continues at coordinate 185,083,564 of CM053791.1, read as the reverse complement.
CAGAACATTCAAATGCCAAGTAAACTAATTTTGACATAGGAGTTTTTAATTGCACAATAACTTATGTAAAACAATTTTAGTAACTTCTACATGACCTTTAAAGATTGTAGAGATATTTATGAAGGAGATTATGGATTTTGTTAGAAGGCATTAATCCCAAGAAAAGCATATCACCCTAATAGAAAATTAGAAGGGAAAATGACAAAAGGATGAAATGTAGATTGTTGATCCTAATCTAGAAATTTCTATGATTATCTATTTAATATGGTTCCTACCCTAGGATCTTAAGGTGTGAGTGGGAGTGAGTGTGAAGGAGCTAACAAGTTAAGTATAGATTAAAGGAAGGCTAAGTCTAAAAGGAGATTAGGCAAAACAACCTAGCAGTGAAAGACATAATAGAGCTATCAAATAAGGATGTCAAGTTGAGATTTTTAAGAGAGGAGATCCATAATTAGCTTTCAAAGAAAATCAAAGGATTAGCTACTAAATCAGTTTTAATAGATTGAGTTAGGAAATTTTTTTAACATAGTGGTTCTAAAAGACCTATTTAAATCTCCTAATAGAGTTCTTACTTTATTGTAAGTGTAAAACATTTTAATAGGGTAAGATCCAATAGTCTTAAATGCTTTTAACATAGTTGGCCCCTCACAGGGTAGAACATCTCATATGATCAAATGATCAAATTACATCCCTGATAGGCAAACTTTATTGCTATAGTAGTAAAGATTTTCAATTGTGATTCAACCACCCCACCCCGGCAAGTATCTTGTTTCCCAATAAGATTTCTAGAAATTTCTATAAGAGCTAACTTCTCTTGAATAAAGTCTAATAGCTTGAGAGCACGAGATCTTGAAATGGAGGAAAACAAAGTGGGAAAAATCATTCAGAACTAGATGATTGAAATCTAGATCATACTACAACAACTTGAAGGAGAAAAATATGAGTTAAGGAAATCCTTAAAGAAAAGGAAAGATTTGGTCATTAAATAGAATGAAACACTATACAAAGAAGTTGATGTTAGAGGATTTCTTAACAATGTAAATAATAATGATAGTGATGCAACAATGGCAGACCTACTGGAAAAGAGTAGTATTCTCAACAAAGAACTCAAAGAAATCAAAAGAGAATAAGAAATTCAATTAGTAAGACTATGTGAAGTGAGTGAAAAAAAGAAGAAATTTGAAGAAGACATAATGATGATTGAAGAAGATAAAAGAAAAATTGCTACCAAACTTGAAAAAATATTATTTGATGTGTAGAAGCTTACAAAAAATTAGTTGGACATGATGAACCATTTGTTAATTGCAAATTAGGAGTTCAACAAAAAGAACATGGAGATCACAAATTTGAGAAATGTCTAGGACATGTCAAGCACTCTTCTTCTACTAAGGAAGGAGAATCATTAATGAGTGGTGAGAAAAGATATGCAAAATCCAAAGATAAACCTACTTGTCATCATTGTGGTAAACTTGGACACATCACTAACATATGAAGAAGCAAAAATGGTATACAAAACCCTAAATCTAAGTTTATTGGTAATTTTCTTAATTGCAAGAAGTAAGGACACCAAGCACATGAATTTAGAACAAAGAAAAGTGATGCACCTGCTACACCTAGTACACCTTGATTTGAAGGACATTGTTATAATTGTCAGAAATATGGACATAGAGCTCATGAATGAAAATCCAAGGAAAAATCTAACTAGACATATTAAAAGAAAACACATGCTCCTAATCAAGGTAACTCTTAAAATTGGGATTACAACACATGGTTGAATTGTCACACATTCCAAAGAATTTCATTAAGACACACTTCTGAGTTAACTAAAAGAAATGGTTGAATGGAAACCTAGCTTGTTTCAATTATCTTAAGGTTGGACGTATTAGTAAGAACTGCAAGACCCAAGCATCAGCCCCAAATAGTGAAAGCAATAAAGGAAAATGAAAAGTTAAGATGAAAAAAACATGGAAAGAAATAAGTTGGAAGTAGTGGAGAAAGAAAAGCTAAGATCACCCAATCCAATGGATCAGGTGATCACACCTCATAGAACAAAGAAAATAAGGTATGCAAAGGACTATATACTTAAATGTAATATCATACATTAGTTCTTGACAAGAAAATTGGTTAAAAGTCCATATCAGGATGAATCAAGATACATTAGGACAAATCTGAGAGAAGTATTGGCAATGGAATATGTTTCACTATTAAGTGTTGAGCATCAATAATACAATATATATTGATTGAGCATTGCAATATAGACTTAGAGATTACATCATTTGAGATAATGTATTGACCAAATGAACCAATATTGACCAAATAAGGTGATAGTGACATTGTATTTGAATGAAAAGAGGCACAAAAGATTGAGACAATTATTGTTCACTTACTTGAGTACAAATGGATTTATTGTAGACCCAAATGGATAGATTGAAGGTATATATCAAATTTTGACATTCATTTTCATTTTACCAAGTGATTTTCAAAGCTTAAGCAATTCAAAGTAAATTTTTGCAATATAGCAAGTGAATTATAGTGTGTTGTTCGCAAATTGAAGAGCCATAGTAAGTTAAGTTTTCACTACCAAGTAAATTGTTATCAAAGTTATTTAAATTTTTTGAACCCTTGTTCAGAGATGGCATTATCTATGTTTGTATCTACACAATGAATGTTGAGGGATATCAATGCATAGATTGTAAGGAATGATCGGTGTCATCCACCAAATTTCAAAGAATTTCAAAACATTGCATTGAATGTTGATGAATTTGGTGCCATGTCATCAATTCCATCAAGGGTATTGATGGTCCATGATGTTCGATCATGTTATATGTGTAAAGTGGGAGAAACTGGTGACTATGAACTTCATGAAACTAATGATAAATTGTGTAATAATGGAGTTTTGAAGGATGAGCACAAGATTATTGTTGAAAAAGGGTTGATCCATGCCCTAGCCATTCCAAAGGTTTTCAAAGTTAAATAGATAAAGATCATCTTAATTCATGTATATGACATGAAGATATGGTTAGAAGGTGGACCAATTAAGATAAACAAGGCTATCATATATCGATTTACTAGTTATCCTACTCTGGATAGACCTAAGTCAATAAGAAGTGTCATGAGGAATGTTGCTGAGAAACAAACTAATGCAAAGTGGAATATTTGTGGCATGTCAACCTATGGAATTAATGATCATGTCATTGAATTTTTAGTATGTGTGATTGTACACAAGTTCTATTAGTCAAACCAAATGAATTGTGTGCCTTACATTCCAACTATGGACTTGGGATACAAAATTGTGAAGAAAGATCATAGTTATGATCTTGCTGAGCTACAACTACAACAATTGTTAGAGAACCTTAGAGCTATAAGGAAAGCCAAGAATATATCATGTAAGTTTTGTTCCGTACTTGTTTGCATATTTTTCTATGAATAAAATTCATTTCCCACCATTGGCACCATAGCATGGTATATGAGCAAACTAGAAATAGAACAAATAATTGACTCGATAAGTCATTTTGTAAAAACTTTTGAAGCAATAATGGCCAACTATTTGAAATAGTTCAAGAATAAGATGAAGAATTAAATAAGGATACCTAAATTAGTTGTAGATAACTATTATAATGATATATTTGTTATGGTAGACATAGATTTTATATATGCACAGGAAGTAATACCAAGGGTTTCATGATTGAGGTCAATGCAATACGAAGTGAATATTGATGAAGTGACAGTAGTAGTGACTACACTTCTATCTAAAGAGATTGATCCAAATGTCAAGCCATTCATTACATATCACACATCCAAGAGAAGAATGACAAAAGATATACAATATCCCAAGATAGATAAGAAAAGGCAACATCTTGAGGGAAAACTTGGTGAAGGTCAACTTTAGATCACTGGAGGAAAATTTGAAGATGAGAAATCTAGAGATGAAGTTGAAGATGAATCATCTAAGGGAAAAGAGCTAGTTGTGCCAAGACCAAGGAAACAAAGAAGAAGAAAATAGTAATTTCCAATCTATTGGTTAACAATTTGATGCCCTATTAGATTTTATAATCTTGACTCTTTGATACCTAATGCTTGGAGAGACAAAAGGATTTTTACCAACAAATGGGTTAGTGTACCTATTCTATCACTACCCTAGGAATTGACTAGGTACAACTCCCTATGATTTTCAATGATGTGCAATAAATATGTTTTGATGATATGAGAAGTTTTCGCATTATAATCTCTTAATGTGAGAGCTATAAAGGATAACCAAATTGTTTGTAGGCATAAACAATTCAGGAAAGATGAATTCAAATAACCTATCACACATAATAGAATGAGTGTAATAGACTATCTTGAGATTTTTTACTCTTACTTCTATTCTAAATCATGTATTAACCATCTAGATGCAAAGAGGAATGAGGAAAGAGATGCACATGAGAGAAAATGGAATTTCTTTTTCTACTAGACTCTAATGAAATAGAATTCAGAAAGTTACTAATAGATTCATGAAAATCTATTCTTCAATTCCCCATTAAACTATCTAACATGATATGAAATGAGCAAGAGAGCAAACATAATCATATATGAAGAAAGTAAATAGAATCACTTCTACTACAAATATCAAAATGAAATGGAATTCACTTGATTATCATAAGATTACATATAATTGTCCTTCAAATCTTAATGCAAAACTAATCTCTACATGGGCCACAAAACATGACAAGCAAATAAGGTAAATGGTATTATAGACCAATTCAACATCAAGTTTTCTAACCTTTGTATTGTCAAATGAGGTTATATTTATAGTTTTTTGTTATTCTTTCTTAATTTTGGCATAACAAAAATCATATAATAGAAAAGAAAATGAGAATAAATTATGAAATTATCCACTATGCATCATGATATCTCTTCTACTGACAATCTTGAGTCCAAGGTATTCGTAACAAATAGCTGATGATTATTTGCCTTCATGTAATTCTGCAAAATCCTACAAACAACTTCATTCTTTCATATTTTTCTATTTGGCTTCAAACCCATGCATTTCATATTCCAATGGTCACTACATTTTCAAATTCTAACCATTGTTCTTAAATTAGCAATTGCGATTAAAAAATTATTATTTCCTTTTATAAATTTCTTTATGGGTCCCTTTGAATACACGAGTCTATCTATCATGATATCACTACAATTATTTTCCTTGTAACTTTTTATGGTGACATAATGATGAGCATTGATCTTCCTTTAATTCAATAGTGATAATAAAATGATATTAAATCTCTTTGTTTTGTAGTGCAGGTCTCTCTTTCCAACTAGGCACATTGTGGCAAATAGATGCTAGAAATTTATTGCTTGCACAGTCTAACATCAGACTGCTTTGCATTATCTTCTATGGGCCACTAAGGGCACTTACCTTCATGCCACTTTGTCACATAGATTACAAAATTGGCACCTTTTTATAACAACATTATGACCTCTGTAGTTCATCTTTGATCTTATGATGACAAAATAAAAGGTCTTAACCCTTTATTCTATTCTATGTTGTGGGTCCATTGTCTAGCTATATACATCATGGAAAATAGTTGGTAGTGTTTCATTGCCTAGAGAATCTAACATTGACCTTCCTTTCTTTGTAACACCTTGTGACTAATTTTTGACCATGGTTTGTGAAATATGATGGCCCACAGGACACATGTTGATCCACTATTATGTCACTATAAATAATGATCAAGCAACTTTACATAGTGAAATAATGATGATCATGGATTTTCTTCTGATCTAACACTCAATGAAATGCATCATTTGATAACTTATAATTCCATATTGAAATATTATCTGTCGATCTAGTCTTCATCTAATAGTCACAACTTATTTCCAAGGTGACATGACTATTCAACTTGATGATGTGGACATTCAAAGGTGTTTTGATCTATTGATTTAATTTCAACTTAGGTCTTTGCCATCTTTAACTATATTCTTTTCCATTTTCTAGATTTTTGAGCATTCACTTTATAATAAATTATTGCTGATCTTGCTTCTAACTTGTCTTCATGATCTGCATATCAATCCTTTAGCCTTAGTCATTGATGTTCTCTACTGCATCTACTCTATATATGTTTGCAATTTCTTACTTTTAGCTGTATTATACCTTTAATGGAACATTTGATCATAGAGTTAGGGTTTCTCAAAGATTTAGAAATGATTTCATATAGAACTACTTCACAACATGAATCTTTTTCTTCAACATGACTAGGAACAAGAAAATATGAATTAGTAGAACATCAATACCTTCTTCTCATCAGGATAATGCATGATAAACTCTCCAAACCCTAGTCATCTAGCTTTGTACTAATGCATTGCACATATTGTTTCTCACATTGCTAGCTCAAAAGAATGATGAGAAAAAATGTTATCCTATAGGAATCAAGACTCAAACTGAAGACATTAACACTTGTCTCGACTCAAAACCCTAAGGCAAAAGATATGAACTAAAACTTGGACAACAGTTGGCTCTATCTGAGGATTTAAGCATGATAATGCTTGAAATAATTCTAGTAATCTCTAGTTCCACACCAAAGGTGACAACTTGGAAAAAAAAAAAACAAACTAAACTAGGAAAACATCAACAACTACCTAGAAAGCAACAACTAAGCTAAAGCAAAACTACATGAAAGGAAAACCTACCTATCTAGCTACTATGTAGGGGTTAACTTATTTCAATTTTTCATTTAATACAACTTCAAATCTTGACCATTATAAGAACATGGAAAGGTTTCTCCTATGGGATATTTCAACTTGAAGGAATAATTTTCATTCACTTCAATGATTTGAAAAAGGCCCTTTCCACAAAGATTGAAACTTGGAATGCATACCTCTTGGTTCATGTCTCTTGTCCCATAGCAACACCAAATCACCTTCCATAAACTTTCTAGGCCTTGCTCTTCTATCAAACAATTGCTTTACCCTTCCTTGGTGTTCAATAATTTTGTCAACCATCTCTTCTCTTTCTTCCTATAGCTTGGCGAGATACATGATTCTCTTCCCTAATCCATCTTTGAAAACATCTTCTTCAATTAGAGTCTTTAATTTACATGCAACAAGCTCTACAGGCAATGGAAAATTAGCTTCAACTCCATGGACTAATTCAAAAAGTGAAACACCTATGGCTCTTTTAGGTGTTGTTTTATCATCCCATAAAGAAAATTAGCTTCCACTCCATGGACTAATTCAAAATGTGAAACACCTATGGCTCTTTTAGGTGTGGTTTTATCATCCCATAAAGCATCATGAATCTTCTTATGCCAACTTTTTTTATTTTCTTGGACCAATTTCTTCAAAATGTTAATCAAGTTCTTATTACTAGACTCATCATACCCATTTCCTTGAGGGAAATAACTAGATGAATGTCCAACTTGAATAACATTATCGTAGAAAAATTTAATCATCTCTAAAGAGTAAAAGTAAGATGCATTATCCATTATTAGTTTTACAACAAATCCAAACTTGATCAAAATATGTTCTTTGAGAAATTCACATACTACTTCTAATGAAGTCTTCTTCATTGGCTTTCCTTCAACCCATTTACTGAAATAGTATATGGCAATTAATATATATGAGTGTCCTTGACTAGAAGGAGGATTGGTTGGGCCTATAAAAACTAAGCACCATTGATGAAAAGGAGCCTCAATTATTACTAGCCTAAGAGGTAAGGCAACAAGTTGAGATTTACCAGTAAGCATCTTACATTTATCATAGTTAGCAATCCACTTGTATGCATCTTTAAAAATACCAAGCCAATAATAACATTCTCTCAAAATTTTGAATGCAGTGACAGTGCTATAAAAATTTCCTCCACATGCTTCATCATGAAAAGATCTTAACAACTTCACCTATTTCTCCTTATCCACACATCTTAAAATTGTTCCATCGATTACCCTCTTGTACAAGACATCATCATGAATCACATACTTCAAGGCCTTTGTTTTTAGATCCCTTCTTTGTTTAGTAGTCAATCCCTTAGGGTATTCAACATATTTTAGAAAATAAGCAATTTCTAAGAACCAAGGATCTTAAAGACTTATGATAAGAACTTTTGGAGTATCTTCTTCTTTGCATTGTTGATCCTTTGCCAAGGATTTACAAAGAGAATTTCCTCTCACAAGTTTGGTTGGATTAATTTCTATATCATATTCTTGGACCTTTTCTATCCACACTCCTCTATTATTGCAACCAACATCTTGTTGTGTCAAAATACATTTTACTGCAAGATCTGACACATATATTACTGAATGAGAATGCAACACATAGAACCTAAAAAATTTAAGGACTCTCACCACTGCATATGCATGTTTTTCCATTTGTGAATATCTCAATTCTTGATTGTTCAATGGTATATTCATGAAAGCAATTGGAGCTTGTATTCTTTCTTTATTCTCTTGCATCAATATAGTGGGCATAGTATGTTCTAAGGCATAACAGTAAATGATGAATTCTATAATGTAATCAGGATGAACAAGCACAAGGGATTTGGAAATGGCATCCTTGATATTTTCAAAAAAAAAAATTCCCAACATCACTCCATTTGCAAGTTTTATTGTCTTTCATCATATCAACTATACATTTAACAATATTAAAGAAATCAAGTGCAAATCTCCTCAAGAAATTTTGCTGGACAAAGAAGGACTTACTCCAATTTTACTCAATGGAAGTCTTTATTACTAAATAGCTTTAGCTCTATCTGGATCAATCTTTACTCCTTCTTGGGATACAATATGACCAAGTGGCTTGCCTTCTATCACACAAAATAATGGCTTCTTTGGATTCAGTGAGATGCCATGATCTTTACATCTTTGCAACATCTTGTCTAGATCTCTAATATGATCCTTTCTCTTATTGGAAAAAGACTTTAAAATAATCAAGGTATATGACAATGACTCTTATCTTTCAAATCTTTAAAGACCAAATTCATGCCATGCAAAAAAGTTGCACCTACATTGATTTGGATGAAGGGCATTCTATAATAGGAAAAAGTACCCCATGGGGTGGTGAATGTAGTCTTCAGTTGATCTGCTTCATGTACCCAAATCTAATTATATCTTGAAAATCCATCTAACATGGACATCATTTTTTATCCTGCAACAATTTGTAAAAGATGATTCATATTAGGGAGAGCAAAATTATCTTTGAGTGAGGCTTTATTTAGATTTCTGAAATCTACACAAATCCTTATCTCTTCATTCTTCTTTCTCATCGGTACAAAATTACCAACCCAAGTGGAATGATGAATAGGATATATAATCCTATCCTACAACATTTTGTCAATCTTCTTAAAGATTGCTCCTTCAATTATAGGATTATAGTTCCTTTGTTTCTACTTGAATGGTGTTGCTTCTAGTTTAATAGGGGTTTTGTGTTTGAACTTTGCACCCATGAAATTCTTTAGGTCTTCATAACTCCAAGAAAATACATCTTGAAATTGATGAAGGTTGCTCCCCTTAATACCATACACACACAAGAGAAAAAAAGAAACAACACCAAATGTGAGAACAAAATATGGACTTCTTATTTGTGTCACAAATGCAAAATTATAGAATTCACAAGTACAATACGCTAACCACATGGGTACCTATTGGGCGCTCATTTTGCACAAGGTCAATGACAGGAATCCATAGTGTAATTCCTCTCTTGAAAAGTAACTCTTTTTAAGGATCCACTCCAAGGTTCAGTGTTTGTCTTGTGACGTACCAAAATTGGCTCAATAGAAGATAAATGTGAGTGTTTACAAAGAGGCCTTTGCTAGTTCCAAATGCTCTTTTACCTTGGAACCAAGTAAAATCTGTTCGCTATCTCAAAATATCACACCAAAAGAAGAATTTTTTATATTTTCTATTTTTCAATGAATGCAACTCTAACAATGCAGCTACTATGAGGTCCTATTCTAACTGGGGGTTAGCAAAGAAAATAACAAAACTAAAAGCAAATAACATGAAATCAAATAACTTGAAATTGAAATTCTTAAATGGACATAAGCTACAAAATACAACAAGCTGCGAGTTGAACCTTTGAAGAAATTTGTAGGAAACCAATGAAGATAGAAGTAGCACTTCCTAGAATCCACTGATGCAATTGTCGGTGAGAATCTTTAACAAATCGAATGATGTTTCACTCTTAATCAAATCGCAAGGCCATGAAAAGTGTGCTCATGTGAGACAAAAAGCTATGTAGACACAATCGGGTGATTTCTTCTCAAGCTCATTACGTCAATGAAATTCATATATCTGTAGCAAACACTAGAACTAAAAGATCACACAACCAAAAACAACACAATAAACCTTTGGCTCAATCACAATCTCATGAATAAAATCAACAAAATAATGACACATTCAGGCAAGAATAACTACACTCCAAATGCTAGCACCAAAAGAATAACTTTATTGCATAATAACGGTGGCCCTTTTTACATTTTACAATTGGGGTATTTATAAGAAATCATCTCCTCAATTTGTGCTGAGAGTGAGAGATATCTTGATGCAATAAAATTCTTTTAAAACATTAAAACAAACTAAATATATACAAACTAATAATCTAACTGGTGCTTAGAGGGACTCCATCCATATTTTATTCATTAATTGGATGCATGAGCCCTTTACATGTCAAAAAAAAAAAAATCATGAGAAAGAAAGTAGAAGGAAGCCATCAGTCAAAGTAGAAGTGCATGGAGACACCAGAAATAGAAGCTGGCCCTTTCACTTGATGTGTGTTAGAGTTAACTTGCCATCAAAATACGTTTCCAATGCATGGAAAGTGTTATTTTTGGAACTGGTAGTCAACTGTTGGTGCACCTCTGAATTGTGGAGCTATGGATCTGTGAAACTATGAACCTACGAAGCTGTGGAGCTGTGGAACTGTAGACCTACAGACCTCTACTGGGTCAAAATCTCAAAATTTTACTAAGTGTCAAAATTGAAATTCTGGCATCTGGGTTTTGCTCATCTCTATCCTAAAGATATGTTTGGATGTTTGCCCTTGAATTTCTCTATAATCTCTGTAATCTTAGAAGTATTGGGAAGATCCAAAGCCTCATACTAATCTTTGACCTTCTATCTATAGTTGTCCACTTTAATTCAAGTTTTTGCAAAATCCCCAAGTTTGGTATCCAACTCTAACAATGCTTCTTCTATCCTGAAGGCTTTTCTGATGTCTTCATCACTGGATGCTTCCTCTAAATTCTTTCTGGAGTTTTCCACAACTACCTCAACTGGTAAAAGCTTCTTTCATTCTTCATCTTCAAAAATATCCAAGCATGCATCACTGTACAACTTTTTTGCTTCCAAAATTCACTCTCGGGCTTGGTCCCTGAGTCTATGTATCTCATCATGCAATGTTTCCATCACTTTATTTCCCTCTGCAATATTTTCTATCCAATCATCTATCATGTCTAGCTCTTCTCCGGTATATACATCAATCAGAATGCAATACCTTTTTCCTTGTATGGCCTATAGAATTTGCAAATCCTTGCTCCAAACCTGTACCTCATCCATAATACTAAAGTCCTGCCTCAAAATTTCCATGATCTTATTAACATTCTCTTGTGTAGCATGTAAACTTCAAACTTCTTGTAATTATAGTGACACCCCTATCCTCAAGGTTGTCTCGCAAATCCTGACAAGCTCTCAAAAATGGACTAAACCGCACACCTTCCCCTTCTTTAAGAATGGTAGTCAAAGTCTCCTCAGGGTGTTCAGAATCAATAGGACCAATAACTTCAGCTAAATATCCTTTCAAGATCTCAACTTACCTTCAAAGTGTTCTGATTTCAATCTCATCCTCTTCCATATGGTTAAGAACCTCCTTGACTCCCATAGTCATCATTTGTCAAGAAGTATCTCGTGTAGGCTTTCCTAACATGATATTCTTCACTTCATAGTCATGAAGGCTGACAGCTTCTTCATCTGTACCTTTCAGAGGGTGAGCCACCTATGCAAATAAGACATGGTTCTGAATAGTAGTAATGAATGCAAATGGTTTTGCATCCTGTAATGGAGAGTCAAGCTTGTTCAAAATCTCTACAATGTCACAAATATCATCCTCTAAAGTAAGGAATTGATGCTTAGCACTTCTCATTATTTCCTTCTTAAACCATCTTAGGATATGTCTTTCTGTAACCTTGGCTCTAGATGATGAAGGGATGTGTTCAACTACCTCCTTCCCTTCATCACTCTTGCTCGGAGTCTCCTATTGTGAGGATTCTTCTTTTGTAGTCTCAATTTCTATAGATCTCGTAGTTTGATCCTCAACTTCCTAGGGAGGTTGTTGTATACATTCTACTACCTGTGTCTCTTTTGAGGGCTCGTCAATAACCCTTGGTTATGGTTCTCGTTGTAATGATAATTCCTTCCAAACATGTTCTTCTAAACTTGAAGGTGGAAGTATCACTGAAACCTTATTTACCATCATAACCTGAGGTGAAGATGGTGGCATTCGATGAGGACCTTGTGTCTTAGGTGGCATCTGCATCCAATCTTGCTGTTGAAATTCACCTGTAGGAGTATCTCTAATCTTATCTCCAACCAATTTTGTACCCACTGGCATGAAATAAAAATCTAGAATGGAGAGAATATCATCACCTAGCTCCCTTTGCTCATTCACCCATCATTGTACTTTTCTTTCGAAGAAGAGAGTTCTACTATTTTAGCTTGGGTGGGTGGTGGGGTATTTGTGACATTCTTCTTTCTTTCCAATTCTATGGCTTTGGCCAGTTAGGTTATCCCTTGTAGAGGCACTTGCTCTTCCTCCCCATCTAACTCAATTTCATCCTCATCTGATTCTTCCTCGGGAATGGTTTTAGGAATAGATGGATTAGGCACTAATCTTTTATGAACTCTTTGCATCTTGTTCATTCTAACCTTAACCCTCCTTTGCTTCTATGGAACCATAGGAGAAGTGGGTTCTTCATGCATCAGATGAATAGATGTCTCTAGAATCTCTCCCTCTTCTTTTGGCTTGACAAAATAGGAGGTAATGGAAAATCAACTTGGATATGAGAAATTCCAGGGTCTCAGGGGTCCTAGGGAGTAGATTCATGTTGCTGCGAAGGGGCCTGTTCTTCAACATGCTCTGTCTGGATCCTCTAAGGAGAGGCTCTCTTCCTCTTTTCTTTCTTCTTCTTTGAAGGATGGTAGTATCCCACTGGACGATCAAGCTAGTTGACTGTTTCTAGCCTGATAGGAGACTGGAGTGTAAAGATAGGAACTGTGACTTTCCTCTCCTTTACCCTTTCTAGATGAGCATGTGCATGGAATATCATTGTAACTAGAATTGGATCAAGTGGAAAGGGTTTCTTGATCCAACTCTTTGTCATTCTAATGACATGTCTTGCTCGATGATTAATATCATCTCCTTCCTCTCTATCAATTTTTGCATTTAGGATGGGCCTTTTGCCAACTTTATCTATTATGAATAAGGGATCCAGTAGCTCCTACGAATCTTGTAACCTTATCTCATCTAGGATGGTCAAATGGAGAGCATTCTCCACCAAATACAAAGTCATTCTACAATAGTCCCTGATATGAACATCATAGTCATTTGTGGCATTCATCCAATGATCTTCAATGATATCTTCATGGTAGAACTCTTTTCCTGCTAGATTTTCCACTTTACCAACATTATCAAAGAATGGCCGGGGAGAGTTATATTCTTCAAGAGGATAATTTTCCCATTCCCATTCAAAATTTAGGATATCCTGCTTTCTCTTTACTTGGTATGCTCCTATTACAAAAGGCCAATCCCAACAAGGCCTTCGTTGTTTCTTGATCCTCTCATAAGCTGACTCAATCTATCGAGAAATTTCCATTAGAACTAACTTGTCACTTGGGTATCTTGGGAGCTTCTTTGGATGGATAGATGCACCACCAACTCGACTGTATGTGAATGTCTGGAACTGGATGAAATATACACCAAGAGTTGTGATTTGTGCCTTGGCCTCATCAAACAATCTCTTCCCATAATACCCTTTGATGAATCGAATGATGGCAAAGATGAAGGCATCATTCACAATCCTATACTCTTTTCTTTGTGGTGAGAGCTTCTTCTTAACTAGCTAAGGATAAACTATATATGGCCATGCATTAGGATCCTACATGCTGCCCTTCTTGTACAACTCAGGATAGTCAGTGGCTCTTGTTACAAGTAGATATACCACATAAGAAGTCATATAGAAATTCTTCTTGTCCTTTACTATTTGCAACTAATCACACAAGTTCTCACTAAGTGTGGTGGCCCAATCCAATGGCATCTTTGTGTGTCTGATGGTCTCAATGAAGTTAACCATGAATGGAGCGAGATGATCCACTGCAGGAAATCCCATAACTCTACTAAGGAGAATGATTGAATATCCAATGTCATCCTTCATGTATCCTCAAGTCATATCTACTTTATTGATTTTCTTTCCCCTAGATGGGTTCTCAATGAAGTATGAGGAATATATGATGTTGATGGCTTCCTAGCGATGATCCTTATGCCACCTCTCAACTACTTCATATGAAAGCCCGATAAACTGATCAGCTCTAGGTAGGTGAAAAACCCTCTCGATATTATCAGGTTGTAGATCTAAGACCACTCCCTAGTGAAGCTCTTTACCACCCTTTCCTCAGGAAGAAAATGTCGAGATAAGGTCATAATCAATTTAGCTGACTGAACAGTCCTAAGATGTGATGCTACATTTACTAATCCAGACCGGATTAAGGCGGATCTCAAAGAAGATCTTTTAGTTGGGTTGTTACAAACCCTCAAAAACTCTCCCAAGTTCGTGTGTCCAAGTTCTGTGTGTTTGATCTCAAAGTGTTCATCGTACAACCATGACGTCGAGGCTATGCCTTGGAACTTGTACACAACTGGTTTTGCTGTTGATTTAGATGTGGACACCATTTGATTATATTACCTGCACATCACAAAGAGAAAAAGAATGATTATTTATTGGATATATATAAAAAAATTTTGAAAAATGATCTCCTAGAACTTATTTAATTTATTGTGTTATTATTATTATTATTATTATTATTATTATTAATTATTTTTTGGGTTTTTTACTTTAAAATTCTAACTTATTTAATCGAGTTTTTTCTTCTCCCGACTCCTGAACTATGATTCTGGGAGTCAAAAAAAGGTAGGGGGTCCCCATTCCTAGTAAGGAATGGGGCATGTGTTATGGAGACCACAACAGTACCTTCATTATAGTAATCTACAAGACAAACTATGAACTATCACGTAGAGCTATCCTAGACAATGTTTGGACCTTTCTTAAATAGGAAATTTTATGCTACCCAGGAATGTTCTAGATGCTCAAATTAATACCTAGGGATGATAGACCCTAATAGTACATATAGAGTTAGCTAAATAAATCTTTGACAAATTACTTTAGATATTTCAAGTAGCCTAACTTTAGAAGGCCATAACTCTCAAACCATTTCTCTGATTGGCTATTATAACCACTTTTCAAAAACACTAGCTCCTAGTCTATAGGCTTGGAATGGCACAAGCACCCTTCCATCAAGTTTTCAGACCTCATCCAAGCACTCTAAGGCCTCCAATGGTGAGCCTAAAGATTTTTTTACAAATTTTTCCACTGAAAATCTGCAATAACTTCTCTAATACTTAAGTTGGATAAATGATATTTTTATGGTAGGCTTATAATTATAAAATGAACCTTCATGTAGAAAATGATAACATTTTGAGCTTGTATGAAAAACTTATTAAAAATAGAAAGTTCCCATAAATAGTAACCACCTTGTCTACTAGTCCTCATTAAAATAGAAAAGACTTAAAAATAAAATATTGTTGGGTGATGCAAGATTGCTCTTACACCCAGGATGCTCCTGCATCAAACACCTAAGATAATTTGAGAAGTGACTCTGTCACGTCTTAGGTGTTCAAAGGAAAACCAAGATGGTTAACCTCATCCCTTGCTAGCCATGTTGAATCCTCTACTAGCCTCCCTTTCTATTTGACTAGGTATGCCTCATTAGTTTTGTTCCTTGTACTTTTTCCAACACAACTATCCAATATCTCCTCAATCTTCTTTGTAGAAGAACTAGCTACTAGAATACTCCAGTGCACTTCTATAACTTCATCTCCATCACCTCCTTTATACTGCTAAGTCAAATTTGAAATATTAAATACTAGTAAAATATTCGATTCAGTAGGCAACTCCACTTCATAAGCATTTCTAGAATCATGCCTTTTCACTATCTTTCATGGCCCAAACTTCTTCATCTTCAACTTATTATATGTACCCATTGCAAAATGCTCCTTTCATAAATGAACCATGACTTCATCCCTAATCTAAAATTCCTTATACCTTTATTTTACATCTGGCTTAGCTTTGTATTGTGTATTCATCTTTATGATGTGTTTCCTCACCCCCTCATGGATGTTCAAAAAATTCTTCTACTTTAGCACTACTTATCTCTCTTTTATCCAACTACTGCAACTTAGAAGCATTTCTAGGACTACTCCCATAGACAACCTAGAATGATAATTTACCAATACTCCTATTGATAGAATTATTATATGCAAATTCTTCCTATGGTAAAATCATATCCCATCCTTTTGGCTTGTCTCCGACCAAACATCTCAGTAAATTTCCCAAACTCCTATTCACCACTTTTTTCTATCCATCAATCTATGGATGATGTGATGAACTAAACTTCAACTATGTCTTCAACTTCTTCCCCAATGTACACCAAAAATACCCAAAAAAATTGGTATCTCGATATGATACTATACTCTTTGGAAAACCATGTAGTCTTACCACTTCTATGAAAAACAACTCTACCTCATGAACAACATCACTAGTCTTCTTGCAAGGAATGAAATGTGTCATCTTTGAAAACCTATCGACCACCACAAAAATAGAATCATGCCCTCATTGTGTCCTTGTTAATCCAAGAAAAAAATCCATGTTGACATCCTCCCATGACTTCTCTGGTATAGGTAATTGCTAATACAACCTTGTATTCTACTTTACTCCTTTTACCATCTAACATACTCTACAACTTTGTACAAACTTCTTCACTAACTATGGATGGTAATAAATCTCAAAAACCAAAGCAATGGTCTTATCTCTGCCCAAATATCTATCCAATCCTCCACTATGCTTCTCCTTGATGAGATTCTCTCTCATTGAACTTCTAGGAATCCACAACTAGCTTCCTTTGAACAACATACTATCTTGGATCACGAAACCCAACCATTTTTTCCTCTCAAGTGTAGCAGGTTCTATACAAAATACTATGTTCCTTGAAGCCAACCACCTCTATCTACATTTTTATCAACAACAATTGCCTTCTACTAAGAGAATCTACAACTTTTTTAGACTTCCCACTCCTATGTTTCAAAAAAGATGTATAACTCTAAAAAAACTCAACACATTTCAAATGCCTTTGGTTCAATTTTCCTTGAGTATTCAAATATTTCAAAACTTGATGATCAACATACAAAACAAACTTCTTAGGAAAAAAATAGTGTCTCCACTTCTTCAATGCTTGAACTATAGCATAAAATTCTTGATAATAAACATAATTTATTTTTTTGCATCATTCAACTTCTCACTAAAATAAGAAATAGGTCTACCTTCTTGGCTCAAAACAGCTCCTATTGTAGTACCACTAGCATCACAATCAACTTGGAACACCTTGTTAAAATATGGAAATGATAAAATAGGTTGCTTAGTAACTTTCTATTTTAATAGATTAAAACTCTTATCTACTCCTATAGTCCACTTAAATTCTTTCCTATCTCCTCTCATTGTTTTAGTCAAGGGTCCACAAATAGTGTTGAAACCTCTTATAAACTTTTTGTTAAAACTAGCTAGTCCATGAAAAGATCTTAACTTTGTCACACTCTTTGGAGTAGGCCATTCAAGGATAGCCTTCTCTTTTTTGAGATCTATTTTTAGACCTTCTATTGAGACTACAAATCCTAGGTACACCAACTCCTTCTTTACAAAACTACACTTCTTCAGGTTTATTGATAACTTTTCTTCCCTCAACTTATGAAATCCCTTGCAAATATGGATCAAATGCTCCTCCAATATCTTACTAAAGATCAAAATATCGTCTAGGTAAACAAAGACAAAATTACCCATAAACTCCTTTAGTCCCTCATTCATGAACCTCATGAAAGTGCTAAATGCATTGATTTTCCCAAAAGGCATGACTAACCACTTGTACAGTTCCTTCTTTTTTCTTGAAAGAAGTTCCACTCATCACCTTGTCTAATAAGAATTTGATGGTAACCACTCTTCATATATATCTTTGTGAAATACTCAACCCTAATCAAATAGTCCATAATATCATCCATCCATGCCAATTAAAATATGAACTTGATTCTAGTCCTGTTGATAGCATGAGAATCTATGCACATCCTCAATTCTCCATTTTTATTTGGTGCTAGTACTACTAGTACAATACATGGACTTAGACTCTCTTGAATCAACCCATTCTATAACAACTCATGAACTTTTTTGTTCAACTCTTCACTTTTTGTTAGTGTTATTTTGTGCGCTTCCTTTTTTGGGAAACTGGCTCCTAGAACCAAATCCATCTGGTGACTAATCTTCCTTATTAGGGGCAATCCATTAGGTACATTATCTAACACAATATTAGAAAACTATTCGAACATACTGCAACTTTTTAAGGTACCTCCTCTACCTCTTATTTACTATCTTTTGGAATTTTTGAAAAACACATAGGCTCATGCTTCATACCTTTAAGAAATTCATTTCCATCAATGAAACATATTCTGGCACCACTACATACCTTTTCTTCTTTATCCTTCAATGGATTCAACTTATGCTTCACTCCATCCTTGGTTAAAGTGTAGGTATTTTCTCGCCCATTGTGTACAACATGCCTATCAAACTACCATGGCCTACCCAGCAACATATGACATATGTCCATAGGTATGATATCACATAGTACTGTTGTCACTTAGGTTTGCACCCTTGACCAAAGCCTATGGATGAGGACAACCTAGTGAAACATGGAAACAACCTCCAAGCTATGGGACTTGAACTGTGAGGTTGAGTCTCTAGAGAAGGCCGGCTTCCTCTTACTATCAGGATGCACCTAACTACTCTTGGAGAGGAAAATGGAGAAGGAGAGCATGAAAGAAAATCTACCTAATCTAATCTAAAGAGGTGATGCACCAAAATAGAGTGTTCAGACCAATCTCTACCCATATATGCACTATTGAACTAGAATGAAACTAAGGATATACACATTCAAACTTTCTTTAATCTAATAATCACATGTAGATTAGAAGACCAAGATGAATGACACAAGGAAAGAGAGATTCACTTATATTATCATTCATAGGCCAAGGAGATACAATCATGTGGATCATAGATCTCTAGAAAACATCAATGAGAGGAAAATAATTTGTGCACTTGCACATTAATGGTTGAAGGAGATAAAATAGAATGTCATACAGTTCAGAGGCAAAGGGAATTTACACATGAGATTGCAGAGCAATATTAGAGAAGTCAGAGAAGGATCGACCCTTACAAAATTCACAAAAATTTCCTTTATAGTTCAGGCATAACTAAGATTTTCTCTCAGAAACTATCTTGCAACCAGCGCCATTAAGGTTCTATCAAGAACAATCATGGGGATCTGAAGAAATCTGATCTAAGTATAGCTTAAGGTACCACGAAATCTAACTGTTAACTAAAATAGGGCTTTGAGAAGATAGAAGCAGAGTTATAACTATGCTCTGACCAAGTAGATAGATTAGATCAGAGGGGAAAAGTGTTCTTTTTTTTTGGATTACTCTAGGGTGGTTGAAATCAATCATGAAGATCAAATTCATGCAAAACCCTTGATTTCCATTGTTTCTATCTCATGAATCAGCAAGGTCAACAAATCAACCTATCTTGGCATCGGGATGAGCCACGTGGACCAACAATCTTTTATCTTTTCACCACCTTGAAAAGTTTCAACGAGTTGACCAATCTTTCTTCATTACTAACTGTGCCAACTTGTAAACCCTGACCGCAATAGTCACATTAACTACTAGTCGCTAACCGTCAATGTCTTAACTAGACCTACTAGGACACGTGTCACCAAGGCACTATATCGCTATGCATATCTTTCGAGAACTTTCCCATAGTGAGATAGTGCCCACTATGGATCCAAACTGATCTAACAATCATGAAGACTCACTGTATTACAATTCTTTTGCCGTTAAAACTTTTGGGCCCATAAACCAACTCAGCACACTTGGCATCTAACTCGGCCCGAACTAGTACCATCCCTGTAGTTTCATAACACTTGGCCCCACTCTGCTACATGTCACTAAGGCACTATGTTGCTATGGGTAATATCCTCACAGCTTTCCATAGTGAGATAGCGCCCACTAGTGATCTCCATGAGATCAACGATTGTGGAAGATCCTCATAATAGTGTGCTATCTTCTTAAACTTCTAGTCTATGAATCCACTTGGCAACCACTTGGTATAACCTGGTGTCCTCATCTTGGCAAGTATTGGCCCCACTAATCTATGTGGTGCAATGGCACTATGTCGCTATGGATATCCTTTGAGCAATTTCTCATAGCGAGATAGCACCCACCATAGATTTGAACTGATCTGATCATCGTGAAGACTCGCCATAATATTGTGCTATAACCTTAAAACCTCTGGGTCCATGAAATACTTGGAAACCACCTAGCATAACTTGGCATCCTCACTTGCTGAGACCTAGCCCCACTGATCCATGTGGCACAATGGTGCTATGTCGCTATGGGTAACATCCTTGTAGCTTCCCATAGTGAGATAGCACCTACCATCAATTTTCCTAAGATCTATAGTGATTAATAAATTTGTACAACTGCACATTGAGTTAGCTGAATGGACTAATGAGATATCACCACTGTACTATGACCCACCTAATAATTTCCACTAAGGATGAGCCATAACACCACTTGGGAGAAGGGCGGGCCCATTACATCATCAGTACCACGTGTCGTCGAGGTGCTATGTCGCTATGGATAATTTCCTTGTAGCTTCCCATAGTTAGATAGCACCTACCATCAATTTTTTTCAGATCTAGTGGCAAACAAGATGGATCTAACTTCTTAGTACACCAACCAATAGAAACTGGCCACATGTCAACCTGTCTGATAAGTCCTCATTTGCGGTCCACCAAGTTAAGCAGGACCCACATTCTACACAGTCATACTTTAGCCAATGAAAAAATTGATCAACTGCCAATGCGTCTGACAAAATTCATCATGATATCTGACGGGGCATACTTGGGACCCACCTTCTTCTAATGTTTCCACAATATCACTTTCCATCTAGGTACTATGTCACTAACAGTGAGGGATAGAGATTTTTTGATAGTGCCATAGCACCCACCGTTGACTTAGAAAAACCCAATGCCGAAGAAATAACAGGGAAAAGGAAGACCCACCTGACACACAATTGAAAGGTGCTATGTCACTATGGGAAAACAACATGCAACTTCCCATAGTGAGATAGTGCCATCTATCGATTCAGATTGATCCAACGATGAGGAACTTGTGGGCCCGCAAAAACACTTAAAATGCATAAGGAAGAATATCATCAGGTTATCATAAAATATTTCATGTCCTTTTGAATATTTGGATATTTAAACTTGTGAACGTTACTTCATTGAATTCAAATGTGGTGGTTTTGGTGGGAAGGCAAAAAAGACCAACAAATTTGGCGACTCAAAGGGGATGCAAGCCAGCTATGCGTAGACCAATGACCTAATGCATCCATTGGGCTATAGAGTCAAAAAGATGTGGATCCTATGTATACTATGAAATCCTAACCCTACCTCTGAGGGGGAAACCTTGAAACTCCTATCCCTGCAACTGGAACTAGAGACCAAAAACTCCTCTACATCCTTCAAAATTTCAAAACTTGCTATCTTATGAAGACAAAACCTGTGCTCATGCACTTCTTGGAAAAGTAGGGAACAAACTGGAAATGAAACTAAGCTAACTATGTACATGGAATCTCAAACCCTTAGAAACATGGCTTGAGATAGATCCCATTGGCTGGGATGGGCAAAATTTCACCACTAGGCCTACTTAACTGAAAAGCATTGGCTTGTTTGCAACTGATAATCAAATAGGGGTCACTCCACAATGCATCAAACTTTGAGTGTCTTCCTAGTTTTTCCCTATCTGCATCCCATTTTAGAACCAAATCTCCCTCCCTAAAGATCCCGACCCTAGCCTTTTTGTCAAAACTCTTTTTTACTTGCTGCTGGTGTGTCTCTAGGGTCTACATGGCTTTATTTCTCTTCTCTTCCAACTCTATCAGCTCTGCCATTCTTACTATCATGGCATCATCTTCAATCAAATCTAGCTGATGAGCTAGCTCTAGGGATGGGAACTCCAATGAAATTGGAAGCCTTGCCTCTGCGATAGACTAACACAAATGGTCAATTCCCTATTGACCTTTTAGGCATTATCCTGTCAGCCCATAGTGCAGTCTTCAATTTTTTATGCCAACACCTTTGGTTATCTTCTATTGTTCTTTTCATGATCCTGATTAGGTTCTTGTTGGAGGTCTCAGCCAAACCATTACCCCGAGGATAGTAATTTAAGGATGTGCTCAAATAGATATTATGATCCACTGCCCATGCACAAATCTGAGCTCCAACAAAAGATTTTTCATTATCTAAAATAATGGTTGAAGGGGCACCAAACCTGGTCATGATTCCATTAAGGAACTCAACAACTGAAGATTTGGTGGCATCCTTCAATGCAACTACCTCTGTCCATCTGGTGAAGTAATCTGTAGCAGCTAAAATCCATTTGTGACCAGAACTAGAGGAAGGATTGATAGGGCCTATGAAATCCAATCCCCATTGAGAAAAAGGCTAGTCCACCTAAATGGGATGAAGGGGAAGAGCTGAAATTCGTTGTTTGCTAGAGAAAAAGGCACATTTTTCACACTTCCTTACATACTTATGACAGTCATGAAACAGGGACGGCCAATAATAACCAGCCTTCATGATCTTCATTGTAGTTGTCCTTGATGAGAAGTGGCTACCAGTAGGACCATCATGAAGTCCTTTGATCATTCTTTCAGCCTGGTCTGTATCGAGGCATCTTAATAGGGCTCCATTAAAATCTTTCCTGAAAAGGATACCATCAATTATGACATAAGGAATTGGCTATAATCTATACTATCTCCTTTTAGCTCTATCTAATCCTTGAGGGTATCCATTCCCTAATAAGAAACTCTTCATGTCATCTATCCAATTCCTTGGGTCACCATTTCTCACCTCTTGTTGCTCTATTAGTATCATAGCAGCTTCCTCATCAGGTTCCTAAGATGATAGAATCTATTTACACAATCCTTTCCCTCTTACCAGCTTGGTGATTTGAATTTCAATATCATATTCCATCACTTTAGTAATCTAGATAGCTCTTTTCTCAATAATATCTTTGCTCAAAAGGAAATCCTTCACACTAGCATGGGGTACTAACAAATGAATCTTATTATGAGATAGGAGGTTTCTAAATTTCTTTAAAGCTCTGATGACTACAAGGGCTTGCTTCTCTACATATTTGTACTTATCTTCGTACTCCTTAAGCCCTTCACTAAAGAAAGCTATGGGCTGCTCGTCACCTTTATCATTTCTTTGAGTTAGGATAGCAAAAATGCTTGACTCACCACCTAGGGTATAAAGGAGGAAATCTTTCTCAAAATTTGGATTCATGAGAGTAGGGGCTGAGGCTATGGCTATCTTGATCTCTTCAAAACTTTCCTTCCCTTCCTTGGTCCATGTGAAGACCATACCTTTCTTGAGCATAGCTGTAAGAGGTTTCACCATGGTAGCAAGATTAGGAATAAATCTTCCCACAAAATTTATCCTACCTAAAAAAATTTGCAGCCCTTTCTTTTGTTTAGGAAGAGGGAGGGAAAGTATTTCTTTTTTTTCTCTTTGGATCAATAGTTAAGCCATCCTTAGATACAATGTGTCCTAATAATTTTCTTTGATTGGTAGCAAAGACACACTTGCTTGGGTTAAGGGAAACCCCAAACTCTTTGCATCTTAGGAATACCTATCTTAGATGATCAAACTGATCTTCTACATCCTTACAATACACTATAATATCATCAAGGTAAACTAAGACAAACTTGTCAATCAATATTTTGAAGGCCATCTCAATTGCCTTCTGAAATGTAGCACCTGCATTGGTTAGCCCAAATGGCATCTTACAATAAGCATAGGTACCCCATTTAGTGGTAATTGTAGTCTTGTACCTATCAGACTCTTTAACCAACACTTGATTATAGACTAAAAATCCATCAAGAAATGAAAATCTCTTTTAACCACTGACCTTGGACAAAATTTTCTCCATAGAAGGGAGAGGATGGTGATCTTTAAGGGAAGCTTGGTTAAGGTCCCTAAAGTCCACACAAAATCTAATTTCTCCATTCTTCTTCCTAACTAGGACAAGGTTTTCTACCCATGATGATTGTTTGATGGGAAAAATTATGTGGGCCTCAATCAATTTGGATAGCTCCTTTCTCATTAAGGGTTCAATCTTAGGATTCACTCGTCTCTATTTTTGTCTAACTAGTTTTACATCATTAATTAAATCTATGGTATGCTGAAACAACCTTGGGTCAAAGCCCCTTAAGTCATCATATATCCAAGCAAATACATCATTAAATTCTTGACATAGATGAATAAAACTCTCCTGCTCAATTTCAGAACATGCCTTCCCCATGTTTAAGGACTTTCCATCAGCAATAATGACTGGAGTGTAGTCACCTTCATCAGCAGCTATGTTCATGGCCGTACCTCTTGCTTGGTCATCAGGATTGAAAACACTTTCTAAGGTAATGAGACCTTTAGGCAGCTTGTTAGAACTGAGATAAATGATTTGGTCACCATATTGATCCTACAATCTTGACTGATTCCTCACTGAAAATTATGCCTCATTCTACAAGAAGCTCACAATTTGCTCATTAGAATCAAACACTTGCCAATGGATGTTGTTATCAGGGATGGTAGGCCTTACTACCACTCTGATTTTTTGCCTCCTCTCCTCCTCAAGATTCCCTGGCACATCATAAGATGCACCTATTGCTGCAAGTCTATCAGCATATCTATTTTCCTTTCTAGGGATGCTTTGAGTATTAAATGCATTGAAACCCTCAAGAAAATCCCATACCCTATTTTAATAAAATTTGAGCAAACCATTCTTGGTGGTATTTTAATTTCTCACTTGATTAGCCACCAACTCACTGTCTCCATACACTCTTAAGGCTTGGATTCCTCTTTTTTGAGCAAGTAGGAGACCTTGAATCAAGGATTCATACTTGGCTAAATTACTAGTGCAACTGAATTGGAGCCTAAAGGAGAAGTAGTACCTTACTTGTGCAGGAGAAACTAACATCACACCAGCCCCTAATCCATTTTTATTCCTTGATCCATCAAAGTACATACTCCATATCCCACTCATATCTTCTTTAGTCTCCACAAGATTGGGAACTAGAGCATCTTTCTCCAATATACAGTATGTATTGAGACTTGTCTCAAGAGTTTCTAGGGTATAATCAAATTTATATGCATTAGCCCATTCATCTAAGGGAAAATTAGGTATCTCTGCTAGAGGATTGATGGGCTCATTCATTATGTCATTCACATCCATCTCTAGGATAGGGCAATTAATGTTGATGGAATTAGGGGTGTAAGATTTAGTATGATGGAGGGCTTGAGGCTCTACTTTGATTGAAGCATTGGCTCCATATCTCATTTTAAAAGACATATATGACCAATCAAAAGATATGAAACCACCTATTTGGGCAGTGAAGTCTCTTAACAGACAGATGGCAAAATATGGCTTGACCTCAGCAATAGAGATATCTTGGGTTATAGTACAACTAGGGCATGCATGTAAGGTCATCTCCACATTCCTAAGGATCCCTATAGTCTTGACAGTACTACCATCCAACTGTAATACATCCCTAACAATGGGCTCATATTTCATTCCCGAAGCATCAACAACACACCTAGGCATTACTGAATTGCTAGCCCCTGAATCAATCATGCAATTATGCACTAGTTTGCCCCCTATAATTAGAGAAATATAGAATGGGGGAGGTCTAACATTTTTACATGTTTCTACTTCCCTATCTAATGGTTGTACTAGGCTTGTGGCACTTTCCATACTAAGTGGTTGATCCTTTGATTCAATTCTTTCTAGCTCTTACTGCAGTAACTTTTTTTGTATAGGTATAGTATCAACAGCATCCCACATAGAGATATTCATGTTTGTCTTCTTCATTTGTTCTACCACACAGAATGGCATAGCAGGTGTTTTGGTAGAACCCTTAGGAGCTGCAATTGTATGGGGTTAAGATGGAATAACCTGAGGATCACTTGTATGTTTTCTGCCATGATTCTACCTTTGCTGCTGAAAGGCACTTGATTGATCATTGACTGCTTACTCATGAGATATTGCATTTGAAGTTGAGGCATGTTTGGGAGAAGGGATAGCATCTTCCATAGCTCTTTTTTGGCTTCTAGTGTTATGAGCAATGGAATCCTAGTTTACATTACAATTCTCCTCCATCTAATGATTCATAAAAGAGCAATCACCTTGTCTTTGCATATCTGACGCATCTTTAAATTGGTCCTCCTTGTATGATTGTTTTGCTGCAAGTTCTTGGATTGTTAAAGCCATAAAAGATTCAGCCTTCTAACACATACAATAGGCATAGAAGTAGTTACAAGAGGGACAAAAATTTTGATCTTAAGCCATATTGTTCTAAGGGACTATGGCCCTACTTTGGTTTACATTTGAGGTTGAAACATGGCCAACCTGCCTACTCTGATCAAAAGAATTGTTCCAATGATTAGGATTTGGAGGCCTACCACTATTTGGAGTTTGATAATGCAATTGATGAGGATTACTACCTTGATTTTTCTATCTTTCTAAAGTCACCACCTTGTTGCTTACTTTCTGCATCATAGAGAAATTATCCTCCAGCCTCTTTCCTTGATCTTCTAACTTCTTCCCTTAATCTTGCAATCTTCTATCAAGGTTCTTCTCTCTTTTGTGCATGTTCTACATTAGAGATTGCATCATCTCCTTGATTTCATCTATTCCATTTGAAGATGTGGAAGCTTGAGGGACTAGAGTAAGGGATTGTGATGTAGAAATTGTGGGAAGGGGAGCCATTATTGGTTGATGATTCAGAACATCAGGAAAGAAAGGCATAGAAGGCCTTGGAGCTAGTTTACCTCCTTGTATTAGGATGTTCTCTAATTGTATTGCTATGTGATAAGCATTACGCAAGGTATCTCCTCCCATAGTTTGGATTCTAGTGGCAATATCACTGTTAAAAGCTCTAAGGTAATGCAAGAAGGCATTACCAGGGGTAGGCTTCACTGAAGTAGGTATTCTATCCCATGTCTTTTGAAATCTATAATTAAAATCAGTCATACATTCATGGGGGGCTCTTTTTATAGTAGTCAACTACTCTAAAAGTGACAAATAGTCACTTTTATCCTCAAAATGTTTCCACAATCTTGCTCCTAATCCATCCCATTCTGTTATAGAACCATGATCTAAACCTCTACACCATTGTAGTGCTTTTTCTTTCAAGGATGAGACTAGGAGCCTAACTGCAACATCATCCTCTATAATACCATGGATATTGTAGACATTTGCAATCTCTTGAATCTATTCTGAGGGAGAGATAGAAGTTTCACCAGTAAACTCTAGTATACTTTTGAGTGTAGCTATTGGTATGTCATGTCTTTGACCTAATAAGAGAGGGCTCCCACCATTAAAGGTGGCAAAAGTATGAGCTCTAGGCAACGCCATATAGACAAGTGATCTATTGATATGTATTGATGGTAGTCTAGGCTGAGATCTAACAGCAAGAGGAGTAGAGATAGATCTTGCAGGTGTATTTGTTACTATGGCACTTCTAACTAGTGATAGAGATATTCTAGTCTTCCTTCTTCTAGGGTTTGAAAATGAAAGCTCTTGATACTGAAACTTACCTCTAGAAGATGCCCTTGTTTCAGCTCTGGGCATGAACCACTACAACTTTGGTCTAGAACCAGATATGTATTTGAAGCTTAGAGTCGCCAAGTACTTTGAAGAATGAGCCTCTTGAAGGCTTAAACACCAAAGCCAGTACTATCACCTCGGTATTGATATTGAAATCTTCCCTTTTGACACCAGTAGGCTTGAAATTTTTTGGAAAGATTTTTTGTCCCACTGGGTGTGCCAAAAACTATTATCACTTAGGTTTGTACCCTTTTCCAAAGCCTATGCATGAGAACAACCTAGTGAAACATGGAAACAACCTCCAAGCTGTGGGACTTGAACTATGAGGTTGAATCTTCAAAGAAGGCTGACTTCCTCTTACTATCAGGATGCACCTAACTACTCTTGGAGAGGAAAAGGGAGAAGGAGAGCATGAAAGAAAATCTACCTAATCTAATCTAAAGAGTGATGCACCAAAATAGAGTGTTCAAACCAATCTCTGCCCATATATGCACTATTGAACTAGAATGAAACTAAGGATATACACATTCAGACTTGCTTTAATCTAATAATCACATGCAAATCAGAAGACCAAGATGAATGACACAAGGAAAGAGATATTCACTTATATTATCATTCATAAGCCAAGGAGATACAGTCATGCAAATCATAGATCTCTACAAAACATCAATGAGAGGCAAATAATTCTTGCACTTGCACATTAATGGTTGAAGGAGATAAAACAGAATGACATATAGTTCAGAGGTAAAGGGAATTTACACATGAGATTGCAGAGCAATATCAGAGAACTCAGAGAAGGATTGACCCTTACAAAATTCACAAAAATTGCCTTTATAGTTCAGGCATAACTAAGATTTTCCCTCCAAAACTATCTTGCAACCACTGCCATCAAGGCTTTTTCAAGAACAATCATGGGGATCTAAAGAAATTTGATCTAAGTATGGCTTTAGGTACCACAAAATCTAACTGTTAACTAAAATAGGGCCTTGAGAAGACAAAAGTGGCACAACGACTATGCTCTGACCAAGTAGATAGATTAGATCAGGGGGGTAGAGTGTTCTTCTTTGTTATGCATTTACTCCAGGGTGGTTGAAATTGATCATGAAAATCAAATTCGTGCAAAACCCTTCATTTCCCTTGTTTCTATCTCATGAATCAACAAGGTCAGCAAATCAACCTATCTTGGCACTAGGATGAGCCATGTGGACCAAAAGTCTTTTATATTTTTGCCACCCTACAAAGTCTCCCCGAGTTGACTAATCTTTCTTCATTACTAATTGCGATAGTCACATTAACTGTCGATCGCTAACTGTCAATGCCTTAACTGGACCCACTAGGACACGTATCACCAAGGTGCTATGTCACTATGTATATCTTTTGAGCACTTTCCCATAGTGAGATAGCACCCACCATGGGTCCAGACTGATCTAACGATCGTGAAGACTCATCGTATTACTGTGCTTTTTCCTTTAAAACTTTTGGGCCCATGAACCAACTCAACACACCTGGCATCTGACTTAGCCCAAACTGGTACCATCCCTACAATTTCATAACACTCAACCCCACCCTGCTATGTGTCACTAAGGCACTATGTCCCTATGGGTAATATCCTCACATCTTTCCATAGCAAGATAGTTCCCACCATTGATCTCCATGAGATCAATGATCATGGAAGATCCTCATAATACTGCGCTATCTTCTTAAACTTTTGGTCTATGAATCCACTTGGAAACCACCTACCATAACCTAGCATTCTTTTCTTAGCGAGTCCTAGCCCCACTAATCCATGTGGCACAATGACACTATGTCACTATGGGTATCCTTTGAGCAATTTTCCATAGCGAGATAGTGCCCACCGTAGATTTGAATTGATCTGATGATCGTGAAGACTCGCCATAATATTGCACTATCTCCTTAAAACCTCTAGGCCCATGAAACACTTGGCAACCACTTGGCACAACCTAGAATCCTCACTTGGCGAGACCTGGCCCCACTGATCCACGTGGCACAATGTCTCTATGTCGCTATAGGTAACATCCTCATAGCTTCCCATAGCAAGATAGTAGCTACCGTCAATTTTCTTGAGATCTATGGTGATTAAAAAATTTGTACAACTACACACTGAGTTGGCTGAATGGACCAATGAAATATCGCCACCGTACTATGACCCACCTGAAAACTACCACCGAGGATGAGCTGTAACACCACTTGGGAGAAGGGTGGGTCCATTACGTCATCTATGCCATGCATCGCTGAGGTGCTATGTCACTATGGATAATTTCCTCACAGCTTCCCATAGTGAGATAGCGCCTACCATTGATTTTTCTGAGATCTGGTGATGAGCAAGATGGATCTAACTTCTTAGTACACCAACCAATAGAAATTGGCCAAATGCCAACCTGTCTAATAAGTCCTCGTTTGTGGTCCACCAAGTGTAGCAGGACCCACATTCTACATAGTCATACCTTAGCCAATGAAAAGATTGATCAACTACCAACACATCTAACAAAATTTATCATGATATCTGACGGGGCATACTTGGGACCCACCTTCTTTTGATGTTGCCACAGTATCACTTTTTTTCTGGGTGCTATGTTGCTAACAGTGAGGAACAGAGATTTTCTGATAGTGCCATAGCGCCCACCCTTGACTTAACAAAACTCGGTGCCAGAGAAATAATAGGGAAAAGGAGGAACCTCTTGACATGCGGCTGAAAGGCACTATGTCAATATGGGAAAACAATGTGCAACTTCCCATAGCGAGATAGCACCATCCATTGATTTAGATTGATCCAATGATGAGGAACTTGCAGGCCCGCAGAAACACTTAAAATGCATAGGGAAGAATATCATTAGGTTATCATAAATTATTTCATGTCCTTTTGAATATTTGGATATTTAAACTTGTGAACGTTACTTCATTGAATTCAAACGTAGTGGTTTTGGTGAAAAGGCAAAAATGACCAACAAGTACCTCATCCTAGTAGCTTCCAATCTTGAACTTCACTAAGTATTGCTCATTAACCATGACCTTATGGTCATGTTGCACCCAAGCAATATGGTATGGATGCAAGTGTTTCTTCCTCTTTAGCTTCAACTTGGTGACCATTTTTTTAACACCAAATTGTTAGTACTTCCACCATCAATAATCACATCATAAAACTTATCTTCACATCTACACCATGTGCAAAACAAGCTTCTCCTTTGATCAAGTTCATTCTCACCACTCAACATGACTCTCCTGTTAACTAGGACTTCTCCTTGGCATCTTTAGAATGTGATGATCTGGCATCTTTATGAACATGTGTAACTCTATCCTACCCTTTTGTTCTTTGATCTTTTCTTCCTTGGAGGTTGGCACTGGGAATATTCAAATGCTCTATGCCCTTCTTCTCTATAGTGAAAGAATTTCCCACGGAAGCCTCCTCTTCCAGATCCTTGTCCTCTACCTCTTCCACTTTGATCTCTACTGTTCTAATCATGGAAGAAATTGGAATTTTTTCCTCTCTAGTCCTGACTACTACTTCTAGCCTCATCCTTGTTCATTTGATCATCATTATAGCCTCCATAAGATCGTCTGCTAGGTCTTCCACCATGACCTTTTCCACTATTATTGTTGTCAAACTTCTTGCTTAGTTTCTACTCAACTCTTAGGGAAAATTGGTATGCCTCCTCAATACCATTCATTCAAACTAGACTTAGCTCATCTTGAATACTTGGTCTTAACCCATTAAGATAATAGGTCACTTTCTCCTTATCAACTTCTACATGGCCGGTTCTAATGAGAACTTGGTAAAACTCTTCGGTATACTCTTGAACAATTTTTTTGGCTTCCTTGAACCCTTGCATATTATTCAATGGATCAAGCTCATAATCCATTGGAATGAGTTGTCACTTCAATTTAGCTAT
This sequence comes from Cupressus sempervirens, assembly GCA_028749045.1. Lineage (NCBI taxonomy): Eukaryota > Viridiplantae > Streptophyta > Pinopsida > Cupressales > Cupressaceae > Cupressus > Cupressus sempervirens. Next base: position 185,051,594 of record CM053791.1, on the reverse strand, counting down.
CATCTAATCTCATCTTGTGATTTTTTCCTTTCCCTTTTTGTTTCCCTCCAACTGAACCTCTTACCATTAGATCTTTGCATGTCTCTTCAGTTTCACCTTCACAAACTTGACCCTATCAAGATCCTCAATATATTCATACTAAAAGTACTCCTTTAGTTCATTGGTCTAATTGATTAGCTCCTCTAAGTTAAGATATTCCAAAAATGTGGGAACCTCAAGATTAGGTCATTTTCCAATCTTGGAGATGGCCCTGAAAAACCTCTCTTCCTCTGGGTTTAGAACTAACTTTTCTTTAGCATTTTCTTCTACTTCATCCTCATCCTCGTTTTCATATCTTATGAGAAGATTTATTCCTCTATGAATTTATTCTTCTAATGCTTGCATTTGTCTTTAGAAAGCTTTAAAACCCTCAGGTTTAACACCTACAACTCTTCCACCATGCTCTCTTCATGTAGGAATTTTTGCACTTCTAGTAAAACCCTAGTGCAAACTACCTCACAATCAATGATCTATCTACATGCTTAGCCCAAACCATGGTCTTGGTGCAAACTACCTCATAGTCAACAATCTATCTACACACTCAAGAACCTAGCTCTGATACCACTTGATGAAGGTTGATCCCTTTAATACCATACACACACACAACAAAAACAAGGAAACAACATCAAATGTGAGAGAAAAATATGGACTTCTTATTTGCATCATAAATGAGGAACTATAGAATTCATAAGTACAAAATGCTAACCCATATGGGCATCTTCAATATAGTAATTTGAAAGCCAACCTACTAACTATCACCCAGAGTTGTCCCAAACAATGTTTGCACCTTTCTCAAATAGGAAATTTTATGCTACTTGACAAGGTTCTAGATGTTCAAACTTGATACCTAGGGCCAACAAACCCTAACAATACATATAGAGTTGGCTAAATACATCTTTGACAAATTATTTTAGATATTTTCGGTAACCCAAATTTAAAGGGCCATAACTCTCAAATTGTTGCTCTAATTAGCTATTATAACCTCTTTTAAAAAATGCCACCTCATGATCTATAGGCTTGGAATGGTGCAAGTGCCTTTCCATTGAGTTTTTGAACCTCATCCGAGCACTCTAATTTTTCCAATGGTGAGCCTAAAGATTTTTCTACAAATTTTTCCACCAAAAGTCTGAAATAACTTCTCTGATACTTAAGTTGGAGCAATGAGATTTTTATGGTAGTCTTATTATTCTAAAATAAACCTTCATGTAGAAAATGAGAACATTTCAACCTTGTATGACACATTTACTAAAAATAACAAGTTCCCATAAATAGTAACAAACCTATCTACTAGTCCTTATTATAATAGAAAAGAATAAAAATTAAATGTTTTTTGGTGATGCAAGATTGCTCTTACACCCAAGATTCTCGTACATCAAAAATTCAATGAGTAATTTCTTGTTCTCTACCCTCTCTTTTGATGTGCAACACTTTCCTATGTTTATCATCTTTGGGCTAATTTCTATCCCAATATTGATTCCATCATATTTGCCACAATTTTTTCCAATCTTATCTCTTTCCTTCTTTATGTGTGCATCATTTCTATCAAGAAGTTTTTCTAAAGAGATTAGATGAGGTAGAATCTAATTCCCTTTCAATTGAATCATATTAGGCTTTGTTTTCTTCTCATCTCCTATCACTGACTCATTACTATTTGCACTAGTGCTTCCATCAAAATACATGCATTCAAAAGGATCTTCCCCTTAAATTAATTTTAATATGTGTTTATCATCTTCAAACACCTATCATGAATCTTCATTATCAAGGACATTAGCCCTAAATAGAACTACTACTTTATAGTTTTATTCTTTGAAATCAGGGTGTGGTAAGAGCAATGATGCAAAGACTGCCAAAGAGTCATCTCTAGAATTGAAATCTCTTAGTAATTATGTAATTGAGAAGGAATCAAAACCCTCAATATCATCCCTCACCTTGTTAAGGTAGAATTTTGATCTTGAATATTTAATTGCATCTTGATTTCTGACTTGTCTTACCACCAACTCTGCATCTCCTTGAGATTTACCCATCTTGACTCCTTTTTGTTTTGTTCTCATTGTTCCGAGGAGAAGAGCTTCATGTTCTGTAGTATTATTTATATTTTTAAAATCTAACTTATAGGCCAAGTAACTCATTTCCCCACTAGGTGATGTCAATACTACTCTTGCACCTAAACCAACATGAGCACAACTACCATCAAATTCTAGAATCCACAATTGATCACCTTTATTTTCCTTTATTTTTTCTAAAATATCAGGATTGTTAGAGAAAAGTATGTAATTACCAAACTACCTTTCATTATACAAGATCTAGGATTTAGGGTCATCTAATTTCAAGACAGAAAATTTTGCCTTCTCTTCTGGTTATAACTTCACCTTTTTATCTCCAACTTGGATGGTAGCACAAGACTGGTCTAATTTTATTTCTCCCCCCATGTCTTTATAGAAACTTTTACTTAGGATCATACCATATCTTGTAGGGATTTCTGCTACCGAGATGGTATGTTTAAGTCTTTAAGGATAGGAAGCTAGGGAAACTTAAGCATATTTTATTTGTCCAAGTAAGGGAACTTGTTTTGCATCCATTTAATAGCATCTACCAAATATTTTAGTTAGTGGAAGACCTAAATCTTTTGCAAAAAAGGCATGCATAAGATCATTAGAGGCTCATAAATCTATGATACAATTACTCAACCTATTCCCATTGATGAACAAAGAAATGTAGAAAGGATCCAATTTCTCATTTGGGCCTGTGGCTAATGGATTCATCTGCTTGAAACAACTTAAGGAGTGAAAAATCTTTATCAGTTAAAGAAGATCCATTAGTACTAGCTTTACTAAGATAATCAATATTATCATTAATACTGACCTATTCTTTATCTTTATTGCAATGCTCAACTAACCTTTTCAACTGATTAGGATTAGCTTTCAAGTGATCTAGTGAAGATGTCTGAATTTTTGTCTCTTCACAGTATTGAACTATGTCAAAAGAATTATATGATTTACCTTTATGTTCCTTTTGTGAAGTTGAAGTTATCATGCCTTTATCTTTATCATTTTTTTTATGGTGCACTATTTTTGATAGGGACTGTATTTTTTTTATCTAATTTCTATTTTTCTGACCTCTAGTCATTACTATCAACTGAGGTCCTTCAAGAGTTGTAAAGTAATCACCTCCTATTTTTGTATCTGATTCATACTGCACTGTTAATTGAGATCCTTCTAGAGTTTCAAAGTAATTAGCTCCTATTTCTGAATCTAATTCATACTCCAGGAAAAAATTTTTAGAGTCACCACAAGGAGCTTGATCATCCTCACTTTCTGGATATTCAATTATTTATTTTTTATTATCCACCATCTATCTACATCTGATCATATCAGCACATGTATCTCCATCATGGCCTTTAATTATTTTGTCTCTTAGGAGCACCTTTAATTGCTAATCTTTGCTGAATAGGTGGTATTTACAATGCTTTACCTTCATATGGGTTTCTATAACCTTCTTGACGAGGTTGATGAAAAGAATGAGTAAGCCTATTAATTTGTTTATTCAATGAACTGTGCTCATTAGACAATTTTTGAAGCATAGCCTCTATATTATTAGAAGTAAAAGTTTTATTTCTCATGGTTCCAAATTGAAATTTTCTTGTCCATTTACTAGAAGCAATCATATCATCCTCCATCTCCATATCTAGTGCCTGGGCATCTTACAATTTTTCTAAATTGGCTCTTCTAATTTGATATCCAAAATCAAGAGGCATAGAACTAATGTAGAAAGTATTTTTATTTTCATTTATAGGTGCACTCACAATAGGTATTCTTTTGATGAGTTTATTGAATCTTGCATTAAAATCTCTCATGGAAACTAATGGTTCTTTCTTAAATTGTGCTAATTATAGCAACAACACTTGTGCATTCTTTGTGCTTTTAGAATGTTCCTCAAACCTTTGTTTCATAGTGTCCCAATTTGTTATTCATCCTATAGGTAGTCCTTGAAACCAACCAATAACATTATCCACCAATGCATCTACAAACATCTTGATAGCCACATCCTCATGTTGAGGATTTACTACACCACAAGCCTTATGGAAAGCACTTAAGTGTTGTTTTGTAGAGGTGGTACCATCACCATTAAATCTTAGGAGTCCCTTACTTAATGCTCTTGTAAAATCATTATTAGCTACAAGGGTAAGAGGACCAATGGCATTTTCCCATGTTTGTGTCATAATTGCTAGTATAGTGATTTGATTTGTTTGAAAAGTAACAAAAGTGGAAGTGTTGCACTAATCAACAAAAAAGCATATAAAAAAAAAGGAATAGAATTTCTAATAACAAGAGGAGTAGAAGAATGAAATCTTTGAGTTCTACTTTGGAGGAACACTTGTAGATAATAGAGTATCTTAAAGTTGTTTGGTTATAGATTCTCGTGTACATGTTCTTCCTCTTCTGTAAATATTTTTTAGTATAGGAAAGTTAGCCTTCTTGAGCTCTTCATATATTGGGTCAATATTTCCTTTCTCCTTAGCACTCATGGTATATTTGGAATCCAGAGTGTATTAAGTGTTCATAAAATGATGTTTTGAATTTATCTTACCTATCTTCAACTTTGAACTTTATTCTTTCTTCAACAAGTTGAGGCTATATAACTGGTATAAATTTCTTATGTAAAACACCTCACTACATGAAACTTGATTGTAAATTTGTGTGAAAGGAAATTCTTTAAAACTTTCATTTGAATTTCCCCAATAGAGTCACCAAAAATTTTGGTCAATAGTTTTTTCTCCTATTAGATTTAATAATATTGACTCTTTGATACACAATGCTTGGAGAGACAAAAGGATGTTTACCAACAAATGGGTCAATATATGTATTCTATCACTACCCTTTGAATTGACTAGGTATGGCTCCCTATGATTTGATATGATATGCAATGAATATGTTTTTATGAGATCAGAAGTTTTGACATTATAAGCTCTTAACTTGAGAGCAATAAAGGATAACCAAATTGTTTGTGGGCAGAAACAATTCAGGCAAGATGGATTTGAAAAACCTATCACACCCAATGGAATTACTGTAATAGACTATCTTGAGATTTCTAACTCTTACTTATATTCTAAATGTAGTATTAACCATCTATATGCAAAGAGGAATGAGGAAAGAGATGCACATGAGGGAAATGGAATTCAGCAAGTTACTCATACATTCATACACATCTATCTTCAATTCCCCATTAAACTATCTAACATGATATGAAATAAACAAGAGAGGAAACATAATCATATATGAAGAAAGTAAATAGAATCACTTCTACTACAAATATCAAAAAGAAATGGAATTCACCTAATTATAATAGGACCACATATAATTGTCCTTCAACTCTTAAGGCATAACTAATCATTGCATGGGCTACAAAACATGATAGGAAAATAGGTAAAATGGAATTACAAACCAATTCACCATCAATTTTTTTAATCTTTCTATTGTCAAATGAGGTTACATTTATAGTTTGTTGCTATTCTTTCTTAATTCTGCCAAAGCAACAGTCTTGTAGTAGAAAAGAAAGTGAGAATAAAATATGAAATTATCCAATCTACATCATTATATCTCTTCTACTGACAATCCTGAGTCCATGGTATTCCTCAAAAACACCTGATGGCTATTTGTCTTCATGTAATTCCATGAAATCCTTCAAACATATTCATTCTTTCATATTCTACTATTTGGTGCCAAATCCATGTATTTCATATTGTAATGGTCACTACATTTTCAAATTCTAACCATTGATCTTAAATTAATGATCATGATTAAAACATTATGATTTCCTATTATAACTTTCTTTGTGGTTCCCTCTGATTACATGTGTCTCTCCATCATGGTGTTGCTATGATTAGTTTCCTTGTAAATTTTTATGATGATATAACAATGAGTGTTGATCTTACTTTAATTTGATGGTGATACTAAAATGATATTAAGTCTCTTTGTTTTGTGGCATGGGTCCCTCTTTCCAACTAGGCACATCATGGTAGACAGATGGCATAATTTTATTGCTTGTAGAGTTTGAAATTGAACTTATTTTCTTTATCTTCCTTGGATGCACTAAGGACACGTGCCTTCATGTCACTTTTTTGCATAGATTATCAAATAGGCGTCTTTCTATAATGACATTATGACCTCCGTAGATCTTCTTTGATCTAATGGTGACAAAAAAAAGGTCTTAACCCTTTGTTTTGTTTTGCATCGTCGATCCATTGTTTGGCTACATACACTGTGGCAAATAGTTAGCACTTTTCATTGCCCAAAGAATCTAACATTGACCTTCCTTGCTTTGTGCTACCATGTGACTAGATTCTAACTTAGCTTTGTGAAATGTGATGGCACAGAGAACATGTGTTGATCCATCATTGTGTAGCTATAAATAATGATTGAGAAACTTTACATAGCAACATAACGATGATCATGGATTTTCTTTCAATCTAAAAGTCAAAAAAATGCATCATTAGATAGTTTATAATTCCATCTTGAAGTATTACCTATTGATATGGTCTTCATCTGGTGGTTGTAACTTATTTCCAAGGTGACTTGACTATTCAACTTAATAATGTGGACTTTTAGAGGTGTTTTGATTTTTATATTCAATTTCAACTTAGTTCTAATAAATTTTGTACATTTTTGAGCATTCACTATATATTAAATTCAACTGATCTTACTTTTGACTTGTCTTCATGATTTGCATATCAATCCTTTAGCCCGAGTCTTCAATGTTCTCTAATGCATCATCTCTATATATTTTTGTGATTTCTCTATTTTACCTATATTATACCTTTAATGGAACACTTAATCATAGAGTTAGGCTTTCTTAGAGATATAGAAATGCTTTCATAAAGAACTACTTCACAATATGAATCTTTGTCTTTGACATGATTAGGAACAAGAAAATATGAATTAGTAGAACATCATGACCTTCCTCTCACCAGGATAATGCATAACCCTCCAAACCTTAATCACCTAGCTTTGGACTAATGCATTGCACATATTATTTCCTACATTAGGCTTACTCAAAATAATGATGATAAGAAAGGCCATTGTATAGGCAATCTAGAATTAGACTCAACACATTAACACTTGACTCAACTCAAAACCCTAAGGAAAAAGATATGAACCAAAACCTGGACAACACAATCCAAAAGTTAAAGAGGATCTAAAGAAAGGTGCAAAGAAGATTATTACACCACCTGAGCCAAATCCAAAATTGAAAGTAATTACAAGGTAAAAGGCAAATAGAATTTTGACAAAGGGAAAGGTAGTTTGACAAAGAGGAAGCTGACTAGGAACCAAAGAAAAATCTGCCTAAGAGTTTGAGGATAAAACTAGTTGTGTCACATGAGGAGGAGGAAGATGATGAAGAGATTGAGTTTGATTATCTAACCAAACTTTAGATTGTACCTAGACCACCTCAAATGACTGTAGATAAGGTATTTTAAGGAATTAGTGAATTGGCATGTTTTACAAGATTTAAAGATATGAATTTTGATTCTTTAAATAAATAAGACCAAGAGAAGCTTGAGAAATATATGATAGGCATGATGATATAGTTCAAATCAACACCTATAGAGTTAGGTTAAGGCATTGCTAAAAATTTGTATAATAAATTTGATGCTAAGTAGAAGTAGGCATTTCACTAAAAGAAAGATTAGGGAGACCACTTTAGCCCAGACAATGCTAGATTTAGGAAAGACACATATGTCTATAGCCCTCAAATACTTTGTAAAGAAATTCATGCCTAAGGAGAGAGCTTACAAAATTTTGATGAATAAAGATCATGAAGTTGACAAAGAGAACATTCTTACATGGAAGGAAGCATTTGGGTTGCTTATTCCATTAGCTGAAAAAGATGAGGAAGAAGAAGAGAGAGGTGAAGATGTAAAGGAAGAGTGAGGTAAAACAAAAGAAGTTGTTAAACTTGAAAAGGAAATAAGACAATTGGTAGAAGGGTGTGAACAACAATATGTTGTCATAATCGAGGAAATTCTTGATTCATCCCCATAGAATCAGAATTTGTTGAGTGAGGAAAATCTAAAAACTGGTACATCAAATGTCTCAGATCCCTCCTTACCATGTACCAATCTAGTGCTATTACAAGTAGAAGACTATCCAAGGATTGAGAGTGTAAGTACTAAAGGCTTTAATGTTACATTAGTTTCTGACATGAGTGTTGAGAAATAAGAAAATGAAATAATTATGTTTCAATAATTCAACCATGTCATAGATCTCAAACTAGATGAGAGTAAGGTAGAAGCGAAAAAAGAGATGGTAGAGAAAGAAAAAACCAAAGAACAAGAGGCTATTGAAGCTCTTATTCAATTTTTGAGTGTTATACCTATAGGATCTTAAATGTTACACCTATACAATAGGTTCAATCTACTAAAAAGGAGAGGTCACCTGGATTGAGTGCAAAGGGTAAACAATTGCAGATATCACTACCTAGTGATAGCACCCCTCAATTTCAGATGATGGCACATATAGATGATATAGAGGAAATAGTGAGTTTAGCTAAAGTCATCACATTACCTATTTATGACTTTAACAACATGGCATTGGAACAAGTGGAAGAATTGAAAACCTTTCTACATCACAAGACAAAGAAAGAACAGTTGAGGAGAGAACACAAAAAGAAGTAGCTATTTCATAATATAAAGGATATTTTGTTGTGCATTTGAAATTTTTGATGTTAATATGCAACATCCAATTTTGGATTAGTTAGTGTATATAGTTAATAAGGTTTGGACTAAGGATATAGATGACAATGATAAATTGTTGAGATGGTCTGAGAAGAAGTTTGAGCACAAAGTTTTGTAGAAAGTTTCTACTAAACTTGAAATTTGGTGGGTTGAACTTTCTACCCTAACAAGTCAATTGGAAGGAAATTTGAAAGTCATTCATGCTCTGTACATGAAAATTTGTGATGTTGAGTTATTCACATTGGAGAATCAAAAATCTATTGATATGATTGAGACAAATAGGAAGTTGTGTACACATTCATTGAGAAAGAAAGTAAGTTCAACCTCACCTTCATATAATAAATTGAAATTTGATCAATAGATATTAGCTGAGTTAATGGCTAGAGATAGTGGAATAAGAAACAAATTAATTTCAAATTAATTCATGATACTACCACATTTGAAGATACTTCAGAGGGAATTATCTATAGCTCATAACTTAGAGAAGAAAGATACACAACTTGAAATTGTCCAAAGCTTAATTGGTCTAGCTTCTCAACTAGAGATTCATATTCAAGAAATGAAATCAGCAAGAGATATATGGAATACAAGACTTGTAGAAATTTTGGCAAGTCATCAAACATTTTTTGATAAATACAAGCTAACCCTTACAAACTGCATAATATAAGTGACAAAAACAAGGGTAAAATATTCATGACATACATTACAATGGTGAAATATTTGAATAAAGGGGAAGATGGTAGAAATTAGATGAGTTAGCAGCATTAGAGTTTAAAGAGATTAAGTTTTGAAGCCTGAGTTATAGTCTCAAGGGGAGCATTATTTTTGCATGAAAAGATAAGTCATGACAAAGTATTTTTGACACTAATGTCATAGGGGGATATTGTTGATCTATGAGCCCAAGTTGTCTATTAATTTCTAAAACTTAGTCATTTCTAAGGAAGTGTTGGACAATCATCACACTGACCAAGCCAACCAAAGAATGCCAAGCTACAAACGATTTTATCTACATTTTATCTTACACTGAGTAAGTCAGAGGTTGTTGAGTACCTCAACAGAGACCAAGTCAATATACATGTCAAGTAACATAGAATAGACTAAGCATTTGGAATTTTAGTTAATGTTGAGTCAATTAATATATGTCAAGTATATAGAAGATGAGTGAAAACATGAATATTAGTTATGACCAAGCATCAAAACATTTAAGTGCTAAGTAAACCAATTTTGACATATGAGTTTGTAATTGCATAAAAACTTATATAAATAATTTTAGACAACTTCTACATGACATTTAAAGATTGTAGAGATATTTATGGAGGATATTATATGTCTTCTTAGAAGGCATTAATTACAAGAAAATAAGATCAACCAATTAGATAATCAAAAGGGAAAACAAAAAAAGGATGAAATGTTGATCATTGATCCTAATCTACAACTTTGTACATCTATCTATTTAAGAAGGTTTCCTACCATAGGATATTAAGGTGTGAGTGGAAGTTAGCATGAAGGAGCTAACAAGATAAGTATAGAGTGAAGGAAGGCTAAGTCTAAAAGTAGATTAGACAGAGTAACCTAGTAGTGAAGGAAAGAACAGAGATATCAAATAAGGAGATCAGATTGATATTTTGAAGAGAGGAGATCCATAATTAGATTGTACAGAAAACTGAAGGATTAGGTACTGAATTCATTTTAACTAATCAATTCAAGGAAAATCTTTTAACAGGGTGGTTCTAATAGACCTATTTAAATCTCTTAATAGAGTCCTTACTCTATTTTAAGTGTAAAATCCTTTAATATGGTAAGGCCTAATAATATTAAATGATTTTAATAGAGAAAAACCTCATAAGGTAGGTCATCAATATGATCAAATTTTACCCATAACAAGAAAACTTTATTGTTGTAGCAATAAAGATTTGTGGGTTTCATCCTGACCCTAGTTTTACCTTCACCTTGAAGTGTGGTGCAGAAGCACCTTGGATCTAGGTTAAACTCATACACATTTTGGCTTGCAAATGGTTCTATCCAATCATCAATTAATAAAGGCTAAATATAAATTCTTAAGGGTGTGATTAGGGGTAGGTAGATAGGTGGATGAATGAGGAGTCTTAGGGTTGTCAATATTTCTTATAATGGTTTTAATAAGTCAAAGGTTGGCCAAAAACTCTAATGTTGAGAAATGGTGTTAGAAATGAGTTTTTAACCGCATCAAATCCATGTCTAAGGTTTTTTGGATCTATACATGGTGAGAGGAAAAAGTTACAAAAGTTGCTCAAGAAATTTTGCAATTTTGCAAAAGTTGCATTTTGACAACTTTTTCAACAAACTAAATGAACTTATAATTCTCATTTATTGGGTCCATACAAGTTTCCACATGTGCAAAAGCACTATATAACACCATCATATTCCTAGGAGAAGGGTTGGTGTTCAGATTGTACGAATTGGAGTTGAAGCAATAAAACAATTTTGAAGTATTTCTAGTTATAGTCTATTAGCATACCCTAACATCCAATGTTAATGGATTGATTGGGATTTCTCTATTTCATTTATAGTTAGAGGTTTTAATTTAGGTATTTCTATATCATTTTGGTATCCCAAAGTGTTGATTACGTAGGTGTTTTAAATTCATTTTTCCATTCTCTGGTTCATTGTCTTGTTTTGAGTTATTGTAAGAGAAATGGTTCTTTCTTAAATTCCACCTATCAAATCATCATCCTCTAGAATCAAGAAGAGAACCCTATAAATAATGAACATATCAATTTTGAGGTTTTGAGGAGATGGTTTTGTATATTTTCAAGCATGCCCTAGGTGAGTCTAGTGTACATGGCTAGGAGTTACATGTTGTTATAGATCTAGCAATTGGGTCATTGGAATTGGTTTGTGCCAATCCAAGGTGTGTAGATACCTTGAACAAATTTTGGTGATCAGACAAGACCATTTGACAAGGTCTTGAAGTTATTATTTATTATGTTGTATGTAAACCTTAAAAACCCTCTAAAATAGGTTATTATACAAAGGTCATGTAGAGATAGGTTGACAGACTAAAACCTACATAATTGTGAAGGTCTTTTAAAAGGGTATCTAGATCGGTAGTTAATTTGGAAGGTTATTTCCAAGTTTTAAGCTTTATGGCTTGTATATCTTGATAGGAAACCTAATTGGGGGCTCTTATGGCTACTAGGCCTAAGAGGAGATATTTGGAGTTTGGTGAAGTGGATTTCTGAGCCAAGATCCAAGATTTCTAGTGAATATTATATAAGGCTAGAGGTAGACATTTTGATGGATTTTGGTAGCTACATTGGGATTAGTACCTTACCTTGCAAGATAGAAAGAAATTCCTAGTTTGAAGACTAGGTAAGTTAAGGAAGAAAAGAAGTGGAATAAAAATTGGTGTAATAGATCTTGTAGAATGGGACAAGTGTGAGAGATTCTCTTAGGAATAGTGTTAGGTAGTAACCCTATAGGCTTTGGATAATCCTTGGAGAGTCTGGTTAATTGATACCTAGATTAGCAACTTTGGATCTAGTTACATTAAATTGGTATTAGATTCTTAAAAAGGTCAATGATAAGGCATTGTGTATGTCTAAATTTAAAGGTGAATCAATGATAGAAACCACCATGGTGATAAATTTTGAGTTGTCAAGAGAAGTGAAAGCCTTAGAGGATATTAAGGGAAAAATTGATGAAGTAGTAGAAACAACTGACAAGATGAAGGAAAATTTGGATATTGGTGAAGACAAGAACAAAGGAGCTATTGAAGAAGATGTGGAACTTGAACCTACTCCTCCAATCCAAGAATAACCTTTTCTTATAGCCATTAAACTCATGAGTAGAAATTCTTTTGAAGGAGTGCCCTTGTTCATGTGTAAGATGGATCTTGATTTAGTGATGGAATGGATAGAGGGCATGGAGAATCACTTTGTGAAGGAGTTGTTCAAGCATACATGATGAAGGTTGTCAAATATAGGTTAAGGGGAACAACCCTAACTTGGTGAAAGTTTATCCAAGAAGAGAGAGAGAGAGAGAGAGAGAGAGAGAGAGAGAGAGAGAAGACAAGAGAAGACAAGAGAAGACAAGATTACTATAACTAATTGGAAGGAAATGGTGAGAAATTTCAAGGAGAACTATCTACCAGACAATTATGAAATCCAATTGCACAAGAAAAGGAAAGTCTAAAGTAAAAAGATATGGATGTAGCCTCTTATACTGAGGAATTTTTAAAATTATGCCTAAGATCTAATATCAAAGAAGATGAGGTAGTAAAGGTGGATAGTTATTTAGGAGGATTGAGATGGATTATCAAAGAATAAATTACTCTATGGACATGCACTAATGTACAAAGATACTTCCAACTAGCTCTCAAAGTGGAAGAGAGGAGTACAAAGAAACAAGACTCTGATACTAGAGGTAGAGGCAAAGGTAGACATGTTAGAGGCACCTATAGAGGTGGATATGAAGGTAGAACTAGTGATACTAGATCATAAGAGGATACAAAATCCCGTGAACTAGGTAATGACAGTGGTAATAAGGGAAGTTATGACAGAGGAAGAAGTTATAGTGACAGAGGTAGAGGTAGATCAAGAAATTTTAGTAGAGGTTCCCACTTGACTAGTATGAAGTGTTAACATTGTGGGAAGCTAGGGCATCCTTCTTATAGATGTCCTAAGTGTTTTCTTTTGAATTAACAATTTATTAATAACCCACTGATAAGAACACATACACCAAGGGGTAGCTAATTCCCATGTTCAATGAACCTATTTAGACACCAGAGCCAACTATAAGACTATACTCATTCTTATTTAGGCTCCGCAAGACCTAGATAGGTGGACCTCAAATTCTTTATATGGTACCAATGTTAGACCATATAACTAAATCTATATAATAAATAATACCCCTGAATCTTTTATGCTTATGCAAACAACATAGACATGAAATAGCTAATAGCATGACCTATGAACTTGACAAGCTAAGCAAGGGTAACTCTTTTATTCTCTTCAACATCAAAGGGAAAAGACATTTGATTAATGATGTTGAATATCAACATAACCTACGTATGCAACATTAAGAACATGTAATCTCCAAGAACATTAGTACCTTATCCATTCAGCATAAACTAAGTTAGAACATACACATGGATACCCAAAATATACTCATATACTTAGATATCTGATCTATCCATTGACCTTGCAAATAAACATCTACCTTCAAAATGAAACTCATACTTATCAGATACTCCTATGATCCCTATAATTCTATCAATGCATATCAAGTAAATTACTCAAGACTTTGACCCAACAACAAGATACATAATGGCATACAACTTCAAAACCAAGTTGCAACTGGACAATATGCACCTTATAAATATGTTAATAGAAAATTAAAAACCCATAAAAAGGAGACAATTTTCAAAATGGAACTTTCAATAAATATTTCTATTAATTTCCTTGAAATCAATACATCAAATGTATGCAAAAGTTAGAGAAGACACAATGGATGATTCTATAATCTAAAATGCTTAAAAAGAATTAAAATTATTTTTCATAATAGAGAAAATGTTGAGAAACATGGTATCATGGTAGCTAGGGAGACTCTTGACCCAAAAAATGGAACTTTATTGGTATCATAATAATGAGAAAACTCTCCAAAACTGGAACCCTTACAATCAGAGAAGAGAAATATATAGATGGGAATAAACTCCTAGATTAGATCTAATTTTGTCAAATGTCCACCTAAAACTCTTCCTTCTATTGTTGTTCTCTATTTACTCTAACAATCAAATTTGATCACTGACTATTGTAGAATACCTAAAATGTGTCCTTAAAGTAATGAGAAATACCCCCCTCTTATGGGATATTAGATATTAGATAAGATATGCAAGAGTTTTTCAATCTAATTTTATTTTTCTTCTTCTACGATCAGTTGTGAATCTTCAACTACTTCTGCCAAAAAAACCTTATCATCTAAAATTGCATTTAAAATATTCATTTCATCCTTGGTAGCTATTTTAATGAATCTAGTCTTGTCCAAATCATTTAATCATAATCTTATTTTATTCCATCTGAACAATCAAATCTGTATTATTATTGAGAATGCCTTGAAATTATAAAACCACTTGTAACTTCTACTACTTGAGACTTGTGCAAAATCTAACTACAAAAATGAAAAATTTAGCATCTCTTAGTTCTGGTGGTATATTATACTACATATTTCAAATAAAAATTGTGCCCATAGTGTGCATCTAAAAAATTTGGCCCTGAGCCATTAACTAGGCATTTAAATTGAAAATTTTTAAATTTATATAGTTTAAAATTTAGAAACATTTAGTTTCATTTAAATCTTCAACTTTTGAGTTTTTGATATGCATTGAGATTAAAGTGACATGATTTTAAATGTTATTATACCTTATCCTTTTTATCCTACTCCATATGGCTGCCACTTGTCAACTTTCTATTTTCCATCTCACCTAGGTAGGCCCTCCACAAATTTATGAAATATTTTGAAACATTTTAATTTTTTATCTTGCAATCTTATGATGCCCTGAGAACACAATCAATCATATCATCTTAAGCTTTAATTTTTCACTTCCTGACTATACAATCCCTTGTAGTATTGTTCTAGCATCTTAACCTTTAAGCTTTAATATTTTACCTCATGATCCTATGCCAATCTTAACATCTCATCTCTTACCTTATGATCACCCAACCTCACATTTAGCATAGCATCTTAACACTTTCTCTCTCTTCCCTGCAACTAGACAATCTAGTGTGAGATCTTAACTTTCAAATTCACAACTCCTGTTCTCCAAAATTTGCAGTGCCATATGTCCACATTTGCAAGCTCCCAACTATACAGCCATCATAGCATCAAAACTCCTTTAATTTATTCACCCAATCTTACGATGGTCGTGTAACAGCATACTTCTCCTTTCTTGCATTTTTGACCTTACAAGAAATTGTGACATCGTACCTCTATCTTTTTTATGTCTTGATCTCACAAAATGCCTCCAAATTTTCCATGTGGTATCTTCTTGCTTTGTGTGACTATCAAAATTATGTTTTGTATCCACCATGTTGGCCATGGCCCAACTAGATGAGCTTGTGGCTTGTCTTCAAGTATGTCTTAAAATACATATTGGCTTTGTACATTTAAACAATAAAAGATCCCTTCACCCAGCACATGTGGGAGAAAAATTATAAAGTGATTATTGAAACTTGGTACTAATGAACCTTTGCACCCAGTGAAAAATACATGTAGCTACGAAAAACCTGCCCTTCACCCATCACGAGTCAATCTTGAAGGAGCCATGGGGTATGGTTTTGAATGGGGACTGTATGGGAAAATTGGTATGCCTCCTCAATACTATTCATTCAAACTAGACTTAGCTCATCTTGAATACTTGGTCTTAACCCATTAAGATAATAGCCCACTTTCTCCTTATCAACTTCTACATGGTCTATTCTAATGAGAACTCAGTAAAACTCTTCGATATACTCTTGAACAAATTTTCTTGCTTTCTTCAACCCTTGCATGTTCTTCAATGGATCAAGCTCATAATCCATTGGAATGAATTATCACTTCAATTTAGCTATCATCTAATCCCATCTAGTGATTTTTTCCTTTCCCTTTCTGTTTAACTCCAACTGAACCTCCTGCCATCAAATCTTTGCATGTCCCTTCAGTTTCACCTTCACAAACTTAACCCTATCAAGATCCTCAATATCTTCATACTAAAAGTACTCCTCTAGTTCATTAGTCTAATTTATTAGCTCCTTTGGGTCAAGATTTCAAAAAAATGTGGGAACCTCAAAATTAGGTCATTTTCCAATCTTAGAGATGGCCATAAAAAGCTTGTCTTCCTTTGGGTTTAGAATTACCTCTGCTTCAACATTTTCTTCTACTTTTTCCTCATCCTCACTTTCATCTCTTACAAGAAGATTTATTCCTCTACACATTTTTTCTTCTAATGCTTGCATTTATCTTTAGAGGGTTCTAAAACCTTTAGGTTTAACACCTACAACTCTTCCACCATGCTCCCTTCATGGAGGCATTTTTGGGCTTCTGGTGAAACACTAGTCCAAACTACCTCACAGTTACTGATCTATCTACACTCTCAGCCCAAACCATGGTCTTGGTGTAAACTACCTCATAGTCAAAAATCTATCCACATACTCAAGAACTTGGCTTCGATAACACTTGATGAAGGGTGCACCCCTTAATACTAATAGTGAACCTAAAGATTTTTCTACAAATTTTTCCACCAAAAGTCTGCAATAACTTCTCTGATACTTAAGTTGGAGAAATGATATTTTTATGGTAGGATTTTTATTCTAAAATAAACCTTCATGTAGAAAATGAGAACATTTTGAGCTCGTATGACACATTTACTAAAAATAGCAAGTTCCCATGAAGAGTAACCACCCTATCTACTAGTCCTTATTAAAATACAAAAGAATGAAAATAAAATATTTTTTGGTGATGCAAGATTGCTCTTACACCCAAAATTTTCCAGCATCAAAAATTTGATTAGTAATTTTTTGATCTCTACCCTCTCTTATGATGTGCAACACTTTCCTATGTTTATCATCTTTGGGCTGATTTCTATCCCAATATTGATTCCATCATATTCACCACAATTTTTTCCAACCTTATCTCTTTCCTTCGTTAGGTATGCATCATGTTTATCAAAAAGTTATTCTAAAGAGATTAGATGAGGTTGAATCTTATTCCCTTTCAATTGAATCATATCATGCTCTATTTTCTTCTTATCTCCTATCAATGACTCGTTACTTTTTGCACTAGTGCTTCCATCAAAATACAAGCATTCAAAAGGATCTTCCCCTTCAATGAATTTTAATGTGTTTATCATCTTCAAACACCTATCATGAATCTTCATTATTAGGGATAGTAGACCTAAATGAAACTATTACTTTATAGTTTTATTCTTTGAATTCAGGGTGTGGTAAGAGCAATGATGTAGAGACTACCAAAGAGTCATCTCTAAAATTGAATTCTCTTAGTAATGATGTAATTGAGAAGGCATCAAAACCCTCAATTTCATTCCTCACCTTGTTATGGTAGCTTTTCAATCTCTAATTTTTAACTACCTATTGATTTCTAACTTTTCTTACCACCAACTTTGTACCTCCTCGAGATTTAAGTATCTTGACTCCTTTTTGTTTTGTTGTCATTATTCCAAGGAGAAGAGCTTCATGTTATACAATATTATTAATATTTTTAAAATATAACTTATAAGCCAAGCAAGTCATTTCCCTAATAGTTGATGTCAATACTACTCTTGCACCTAAACCAAAATTAGCACAACTACCATCAAATTCTAGAGTCCACAACTGATCACCTTTATTTTGCTCTAATTTTACTAAAATATCAAGATTTTTAGAGAAAAGCATGTAATTACCAAACTGCCTTTCATGATACAAGATCTGAGATTTAGTGTCATCTGATTTTAGGATAGTAAATTTTTCCTTCTCTTCTAGTTCTAACTTCACCTTGTTATCACTAACTTAGATGGTGGCACAAGACTGGTCTAATTTTATTTCTCCCTCCATGTGTTTATAGAAACTTTTACATAGGAACATGCCATATCTTGCAGGGATGTCTGCTACCAAGATGGTAAGTTTAAGTCTTTTTGAAGGATAGGCAGCTAGGGAAACTTGAGAATCTTTTATATGTCT
The DNA here is from genome assembly GCA_028749045.1 of Cupressus sempervirens. Lineage (NCBI taxonomy): Eukaryota > Viridiplantae > Streptophyta > Pinopsida > Cupressales > Cupressaceae > Cupressus > Cupressus sempervirens. The sequence continues at coordinate 185,033,135 of CM053791.1, read as the reverse complement.
AAGGGAACTTGTTTTGCATCCATTTAATAGCATCTACCAAATGTTTTAGTTAGTAGAAGCCCTAAATCTTTTGCAACAAAGGCATGCATAACATTATTAGAGGCTCCTAAGTCTATGATGTGATTGCTCAACCTATTCCCATTGATGAACAAAGAAATGTAGAAAGGATCTAGTTTCTTATTTGGGCCTGTGGCTAATGGATTCCTTTTCTTGAAAAAACTTAGGGAGTGCAAAATATTCATCAATTAAAAAAGATCCATTAGTACTAGCTTTACTGAGATAATCAATATTAGCATTAATACTAACTTGTTCTTTATCTTTATTGCAATGCTCAAGTAAGCTTTTCAACTGATCATGATTAGCTTTCAAGTAATCTAGTGGAGATATCTAAATTCTCTTCTCTTCATAGTATTGAACTATGTCAAAAGAATTAGATGAGTTACCTTTGTGTTCCTTCTGTGAAGTTGAAGTTAGGATGCCTTTATCAGTTTTTTTTATGGTGCATTATTTTTTACAAGGACTGCATTTTTTATCTATTTTCTATTTTTATGACCTCTGATCATTACTATTAGTTGGGGTCCTTCTAGACTTGCAAAGAAATCACCTCCTATTTTTGAATCTAATTCATACTCCACTATCAACTGAGGTCCTTCTAGAATTGCAAAGTAATCAACTCCTATTTCTAAATCTAATTCATACTCTAAGAAAAAGTTTTTCAAAGTTTCCACAAGGACCATTATCATCCTCACTTTTAGGATATTCAATTATTCATTCTTCATTATCCACCATCTACCTATATTTGATTAGGGAGTTATTGTACACACTTCATAAATTCTTTGGGGTTTGGGGTATCTCCCAAAAAAAATTGGGTCGTGGCCAACATTGTGGTTGATGTATGGCTGATATATGGCCAACATGATGTAGCCCTAAAGTGGCATAAAATGCTTGTTTAAAAGGGCTTAGGGTTAGGGATTGTTTCATTATAGGTGATGCAAAAATTGGTTCTTGTGACAGTATTGAATTTTAAGGGATTATGGATTGTAATCAGGTTGTAATCACTGGACAATAATAATATTAGACTTACTATTCAGTGGACGTAGCCCAGGGATTAGGTGAACCACATTAAATCTTGGTGTTTGGTGTTCTTTTCTATGTAATGTTCTTTTCTATGTAATCTATTATTTTCTACTATTGGTTATATTTTCATGTAATTTTTACTTTTGTCTGAGGTTTAATCCTAACAAGTGGTATCAAAGCCTAGTTGTTTTTTAGTTATCCTCTGCAGGAAAGTCTCGTGGTTAAGTGGAATTCTAATAGTTTAGTGGGAGGGATGGCAGATGAGGGTAAGTTGATGGTTGATAGGTTTAATGGGTAGAAATTTTACCTATGGAAGATGAAAATGGAAGACTATCTTTATCAGAAGGATTTATGAAAGTCATTGGAAGGAAAAACCAAGAATTAGGGATCTATGTCAAATGACGGCTGGGATCTTTTGGATAGAAAGGCACTTGGAAGCATTAAATTATGCTTGACACCATTGGTGGTATTTAATATTACAAAAGTGAAGACAACAAAGAAATTGATGCAAATCCTAGCAAAACTATATGAAAAGCCCTCTACTTCAAACAAGGTATTTCTCATGAAGTGTTTATTTAATATGAAAATGGCAGAAGGTGGATCTATTGCAGATCATTTAAATAAGTTTGATACTATTACTTGTTAGTTATCTTCTATGGGTATCAATTTTGATGAAGAAATTAGGGCTCTCTTGATTTTGTGTTCTTTGTTTGAAAGCCAGAATGGATTGGTAATGGCTGTGAGTAATTATATTCCTGGATCTAGTACCCAAAAATATGATGATGTGATCAATGTTCTTTTGAGTGAGGAAACTAGTAGGAAATCCTTAGGTGGATCTATATCTAGAAGTGCTTTAAATGCACAAAGTCAAGGTAGAACAACTTAGAGAGGAAACAACTCTAGAAATTGTGGGAAATCAAGAGGAAACTCAAAAAGGAGGAGGTCTCAATTGAGAGGACTGAATGACTACTGGTATTGTGAAAAACCAAGGCATATAAAGAAAGATTGTTGGAATTGAAAGAAAAATGAAGGAGATAAACTAGATGGAGACAAGGAGGAAAATGTGGTAAGCAATAAATCTGAAGAAGATTGTTTGCTTCTGTCTTTAGAAAGTGTTGATGATTCATGGGTTTTAGATTTTGGTGCTTCATTTCATGCTACAACTCATAGAAGTTATTTCATTGATTATGTCCAAGGGGAATTTGGGCTTGTTTATTTGAGGGATAATGAACCCTGTTAGATTTTTGGAAAGGGAAAAGTTAAGATTAAGTTTTGGAATGGGAATCATTAGCTACTACATTAGGTAAGACATGTTCCAAGGTTGAGTAGGAATTTAATTTTAGCAGGGCAACTCAGTGATGAGGTTTGTGTAGTTACTTTTAATGATAAAAATTTGAAGATTTCAAAAGGTTCCCTTGTAGTAGAAAAAGGTGTGAAAGTAGGCACCTTATATCTTTGTATAGGTCATATTGTTTCTTCTACTTTAATTGTTTCAGACAAAAATGAATGTTCAGTAACAATTGTTGTAGTTGAGCAAGGAGAACAAATAGTCGCTATAAATTCTAATACAATGTTGTGGCACAATAAACTTGGGCACATGAGTGAGAAAGGTATGAAATTAATTCATTCAAAGAAAATTCTACCAGGTTTGAAATGTGTTAATATGGATTTCTGTGAAATTTATGTGTAGAAAACAAAAGAGAGTGAGTTTTGTGAAGACTGGGAAGGAAAATAAAAAAGAGAAATTAGAGCTCTTGCATACCAATGTATGGGGACCAACTTAGGTATCTTACCTTGGTGGCTCTCAGTATTATGTTACTTTTATTAATGATGCAACTAGAAAAGTATGGCTTTATTTCCTTTGACAAAAATTTGATGTATTTCAAACTTTTAAGAAATGGAAATGCTTGGTTGAAAATGAGACTGGTAAAAAAATAAAATGTCTTAGATCTAATAATGGTGGTGAGTATTGTAGTCATAAATTTGAATATTATTACTCCATTAATGGTATTCGTAGACAAAAAACTATTCCAAGGACTCCACAGGAAAATGGAGTGTTGAACACATGAATGGGACTATAATGGAGCATGCAAGAAGCACGAGGTTGCATGTTGGGTTTCCCTTACACATGTGAGTGGAGGCTATCAATATTGATGTATATTTTATTAATAGAGGTCCCTCTAATCCTTTGGGTTGTGGTATTCTAGAGGAAGCATAGACGAGTAAGAAGGTGAGTTATTCTTTTCTAAAAACCTTTGGTTGTGAAGCATTTGCTCATATAGATTCTGAAAATAGAACCAAGCTAGAAGCTAAGTCAAAGAAATGTGTATTTGTTGGATATGGAATTAACAAATTTGGTTATAGGCTTTGGGATTTTGAAAATCATAAAATTGTAAGAAACAGGGACATCATATTCAATGAGAAATTTTTGTAAAAAAGATCTATTGCAGCAATATGAGAAGAAAGAAGATGATTACGTAGTGTTGGATGATACTCCAAAAGATGATGTTCTAAAAGTTCCTCATGATTTGCAACAACCGCAATAACAAATACGTCACACACTAGTGAATGTTAGATGGTAAACAAGGAAAACTAGACCTCCACAAAGATTTTATCCCTCTTTGTATTCTATTTTACTTATTAATGCTGATGAACCTGAATGTGATGATGAAGTTGTGTAGGTGGATACTAAGATTTAGTGGGAGTCAGCAATGAAAGATGAAATGGACTCTTTGTTGAAAGATAAGACTTGGGATTTATGAAAGTTACCTATAGGTAAAAGGTCTTTATAGAATAAATGGGTTTACAGGCTAAAAGAAGAGGATGGAGGTAAGAAAAGATTTAAATCCAAGTTAGTTGTAAAAGGATTTGCACAAAATTAGGGCATTGATTTTGATGAGATATTCTCTCTTATTGCTAAAATGACTTTTATACGTACTATTTTAAGCATTGTGGCTACTAAAGATTTGCATTTAGATTAGCTTGATATTAAAACAACCTTCCTTCATGGTGATTTGGATGAAGAGATATGTATGGCTTAGCCATAGAGCTTTGAGTTCAAAAGTAAGCAGAATTTAGTGTGTAGATTGAAGAAAATTTTATATGGCTTGAAGCAAGCACCTCGACAATGGTATCTAATTTTTGATAGTTTTATGAATGAGCATGGAGATAGTAGATGTCATTTAGATCATTTTTTTTATTCTAAGAGGTTGGATGATCATAGCTACATTATTTTATGTTTATATGTTGATGATATGCTTGTAGCTGGGTCTAACATGGATTAGATTAAGGGGTTGAAATGCTAGTTAGCACATGCATTTGTTATGAAGGATTTGGGAGCAGCAAAACAAATTTTTGGTATGAAAATTTGTAGAAATAGGAAGAACAAAAAATTGACACTATCTCAGGTTGATTATGTTGAGAAGGTGTTGTACCATTTCCCTATAGAGAATGCTAAAGCTATCAACACACCTTTACCTAGTCATTTGAAGTTGATGAAGGATATGTGTCCCAAGACACAAGAAGAGGAGGAGAAGATATCAAAGGTACCCTATGCTTTAGCTGTAGGAAGCTTGATGTATGTTATGGTATGTACAAGGCCAGATATTGCACATGCAGTGTGAGTAGTTAGCACATATATGAGTCATCTAAGAATTGAGCATTGGAATGTAATCAAATGGATTATCAAATATTTAAGAAGAACATCCAATAAGTGTTTACACTTTGGGGGCTCTACTACTAATTTACAAGACTATGTTGACTCAGATTTGGTAGGCGATATTAATAGTAGGTGAAGTACTATAGGTTATGTCTTTACTGTTGGTGGGGCATTCGTGAGCTAGATTTCTTGGTTATAGAAGGTTAATGTTTTATCCACTATAGAGGTAGAGTATGTTTTTGCTAAGAAGTAGCCAAGGAGATGATATGGCTTCAATTCTTCTTGGAAGAATATGGACACCCTTAGAGGGATAATTATTTGTTTGCAAATAGTTAGAGTGCCATTCATCTTGCAAAGATTTTAGCTTTGCATTCAAGGACCAAACACATACAGTTGTGTTACCATTTCATTCAGCCAATTTTGGATGATGGACAGTTAAAGCTAGACAAGATACATACATATGATAATCTAGAAGATATGTTTTCAAAGGTAGTAACAAGGGAGAAGCTAAACTGCTCTTCAGCTTTAGTTGGTCTTCTAGATTGAACATGAATAAAAGCACAATAGAGTTCAAGGTGGTTTTATTTAGTGGGAGCCCCATGTGGTAGTGGTATTACTTCTTAGGAAAAAGGCTAGTTACATAGACTAGCAAAAAGCAAAGTTGTACTTCTCAATCTATTGTTGAAGTAGAATATGTTGTTCCTACTATTAACTACACAAACATTGTATGGATCAAATAGATACTTAAGGAAATCAAGGAAGAAATCATAGAACCTATGACACTTTATTGTCATAATACAAGTGCTATCAATATATCAAAGAATCCAGTGATGCACACAAAGACAAAGCACATTACAATCAAGTATCACTATGTAAGAGAGTTAGATCAAGATAAATAGGTGAAGATGGAATATGTTAACACAAAGGAACAAATTTTTGATATCTTCACAAAATCATTACCTAAGGATGCTTATGACTATCTAAGAGGTAAACTAGGGGTGATACCCTATCAAAGGCTATATAAGAGATACAGGGAATGTCTTGCATCAAACTAGTTGATGTTCATATAATACAAATTGATGCAGTGGATCTCACTTTAGGAGCTGCCTAAAGTAATCATAGAACTAGCACTACAAATCAATCACAAGCAAGGTGGCAGAGGGAGAAATTGAAGAACCTACAAAAGCCTATATCTACATTTATTAAAGATGTCAAGTGTTTTTGGAATTGTTGTCAAAGAGGGAGATAGTACATTAAATTGATTAAGTGCAAGAGGAATAGTGAAGAGTGCAAGAGGAATAGTGGAGAAAGTACATCATTAGAAGATCAAGAAAGAAAGAGGGAGAAAGCAATCAAAGAAAGGATCAAAACAAAGATTGAGACATTGATCAGAGAATTAGAAGGATCATTATCAGAGGGACATATTTTGATGATCAATTTAGTATGAAAGATAGGCATAAGAAGGAACTCAAAGGGATTTATATTTTGCAAACTAATCAAAAGATGGAAGTTGTTGATAGAGGGAGACATTTCAATACAAATTTTCTTTTTGGTATTGTCTTACTATTTTAATCTAGTTAATTTGTTTGAACAAGATGTTCACCATTTTATTTGACTTGGTTGATCAACTTGGTTTGCCATCAATGTCAAAGAAGGTGATTTTTGAAATCTAGTTGAAAAAATTATTGATTAGAAAGATTGTTATAAGGGAAATTATTATGTGTTTCAATCATTGTTTTGTTACCAATGTCAAACCTGCTATTTTCTGGTAAGAAAATTTCTTATATGTTTCAAGTACTATCACTTAGTTGATTGATGAGGAGGATTCGATCAACAAGATGTAACAAAAGCACCTAGAGGAAAGGTTGAGTTATGATTATGTAATGAAGTACAAGAATCAATTAAGATAGGGATAACATGATGTATTGATGATCTACTTAAGGTTACAAAGTGCCTAGCTACACTTAGAAAGTTCAAAAGAATAAGTTGAACAAATTTCATCTACCAAGCTTGACTGAGTGGATAGTAGGTGTTGAGCAAAGTTAGTTCAAGCCGAGCAGAAAGTCAATTGGAGCCAAGTAAAAGAAAATTCTAGTGGATGTCAAGCAAGATAGTAGATGCCAAGTGAATCTCAATTGATTCTAAGCATCAATAAAATCTAGTTAATGACAAGTGATTTTATAGTTGATGCCAAGTGATGTAGTATGTGTTGAACATCAAAAGATTGATAATTTCAAACTACTACATTATGATAAAAATCAAAGATTCGATAAATGAAAGTCGATAATTTTTCTTTCTTGAAACTTGTGAACTAGGAGGAAGATAAGATTAATGAGTTGGTGGCACAGAATCTTATGTAAACCATTTTGGACATGAATTCAAATGGATTCTAAGAAAAGTTTCTAGAGAAGATTGGATATGAGCTAGATACATTGTATCCTAGCTAATCCATCCAAAACCCTAATTTAGACCATGGATAATGAGTGGGAAAATGTTCTAATTTCCTATATATAGGAATTTCTAGTCATGAAGCAAAAAAAGAGTTATAGAATTTGGTGTGAGAACCTAAGAAGGAGAAGGAGAAAGGGGTTTTGCTTCATCAAGTGACCCAAAAGAAGTGTCTGCAATGGTGTGCTAAGAAAGAAGGCTTAAGGAGATGAATGCTTTAAGGGTGAACAAGTTGTCAGAACTACAAAAGGCAAGTATAATTGAGGACTAAACATAGATATGTAATCTGCAAGTGAAGTTGTAAGTTGTATTAGGTCAAAGCTCTACTATTACTCTCTAACAATTGTATTAGTATAGTATAAATCTTTTGGAGTAAGGTTGACTTAATAGTCATTGGAAAATCCTTTAATAGGGTGGCATTCCAAGTGAATGACCTAAAGTCCTCCAACAAGACTCACTTTTAATAGAGTGATTGAAATCCCTTTAAAAAGTCACATTTAACAGTGTGCATTGTAACATTTAATAGGGTTGGCCTTTCACAGTGCATCACTTCAGAAGAGTGAAAAAGGAGTACCATCTTACTAGTGGTTTTTCCCAAATTGGGTTTCCACATTAAATCATTGTTTCAAATGTGTTGATGAATGTGTTGTCTTTCATGCTTTAAATTTCTACAAGTTGATTTGATAATAACATATAAGTTTTAGTTGATACACAATGAATGCATGCATGGGTATGGATGTTTTATGGGTTCACTAAATTGTGAGAAAAGTTTTATTTATACATCTGGACCTTGAATAACTGATTCACCCTCCCCCCCCCCAATTATTCTAAAAGAATTGGATAAAAGCACAAATCCGTGTCACCTTTTATAAAGGAGAAGTGATATCAGAATTTAAAGTCTTCAACTTTAACAAAATAAAAGTGGCATTTGTGCTTAGAATTTGAAGATGATGTAAACTAATGAAATGTGTAAAATTGGATGAAGTTTATGTCTATAATTTTTTTTTTTTAAATTGAATGAAAATTTTATTTATTTTTGAATTTTTAAAGTGTATTTTTTAATTTTTTAAAAATACTAAAAATATAGAGTTTTTTTTCTATCAAACAAATATATGCAAATGTTCATATTTTGGTTTGATTTTGGAATATGTTAGAGTTAACATGTATACCTGGTGCACCGAAAAAGAAAAATTGAAATTTGGCTAATATTTTTGAAGTTATAACTGGTCAAAGTCAAAGTTATCAGAAATAGACAATTTTTTTCTCTCGTCAAACTTTTCCATCAAATCTACAGATTCTTTTTAAAAAATTACATATTCTTGAAGAAGACTCTCTCCTCTAGTGCACCATAAAAATAAAAATAAAAATTTAACATGATTTACTATTTTTTTCTTATTTTTGAATAGACATCTTCCTGAATCTTAAGATACCTACTTGTAATATTTTTAAATTATAACATATTATTCATAATCAAAACTTTAAAAAAATTATACAATCATAATCGTGACTCCGAGAACTACAAAAGTATATTTTTAGTTTTAAAAAATACTTCAATTTAGTAGGTCAAATTGGCCTTCAAAGTGAGATGTTTATAGAAGTTCTAATTTTTTCTTGTTTGGCTGCCACATAGACCATTACGGCCGAAACTGTTTCGGGCTTAACTGTTTCGGCTGGAACAGTTTCGGCTGAAACCCACAGTCGGCTTGAGAAATCACTAGCGGTTAGTGTGACTTTTTTATATAAAAAAATATTGTTTTATCTTTTTTAAATAATTAAATATACAAGGACAGTGAAAATTGGAAGAAGATTTGCAAAAAACAATTAATTTTGAAGCAATTTTCAACAACTGTTTTGCGGATTTAATCAATATTGCAAAGGATCGAATATTTTGAAGGTGCTTTTTTTCTCTTCTAATTATTTTTATTTTTATGTATTATATATTGAACCATTAGCTAATATTTAGTGAAATCTAAATTTTTATTTTTATTTTTTCTATAGGTTGAATTATTCAATGGGTAGTAAAAGGAAAAGATCAAGGAAATATGATAGAAAAAGAGATGACAAAATGAAAGGCCATACAAAACATGCTCAAAACCAACCTACTAAAATTCCAGAACATGATGAGATTCATGAAGAAAATGAAAGTAATGAAGAGGAAGAAATTGGCAGTTCTATTGATAGAGACAAATTAGAAAGCATAAAAAATTTGATGGATTTGGATGAAGAACTACTTTTTAACCAAATTCCATCTAAAGATATGATAAATGATAACACTATCAAAAAGCATTTTCAGAACATGTGGGATGAATATTTCAAGGATAAAAGTATATTTGGACAGGCACAATTATTTGTCAAGTTATTTAGGAGAAGAGATATGAGACCTGTCTTAGAGTTGTTGGGTGTTGATAATAGGAAAAGCCATGCTCATAATATTAATAAAACAATAGTTGAAAATTTTCAAAATGCTTATAACAAAATTGACAACACAACTCGAGGAGGTGATTTGAGTAATGCACGTAGAGCATTGATGAGTACTATATCTAGTAGAAAATTGACACATAGAAAATAGGTATGTGCAATTTCTGATGTACTACATATATCTAGAAGAACTGTCCAGAGATACATCAAGAGGAGAAATATGCTAGATGATAACATTGAGAATAACTGGGTGAATATTTGTAGAGTTCCTCAAAAAGACAAGATTTCAGAAGAAGTAAAAAGACAAGTTATTGAATTTTGGACCACACATTCTCATGTTTCTTCCAACAGGCGTGATACTATACAAATTAAAGACCAAGAAACAGGGCCAAAATTGAACATCCAAAACATTTCATAGATATAACTCAAAGTGAACTTTTTGAAGCATTCAAACAAGAATTTTTAAATGTCAAAATATGTCAGAGAATGTTTGAGAGTTTATGTCCTTCCTTTTTACGCATAAATAAGATGCGAGAAACTTGTTGTTGTAGAAATCATGTTGAATTTGGTCTACACTTGCAATCATTTAAAAAAGTTATGGAAATACTTGATCCTAATTTGGTCATCCCTAGCAGTACAACACAATTTGTGAGGTCCATATTATGTGATAAATTAGAAGATTCAGATGAATTCAAAGTGCAATGCATCAAAAATCAGTGTGAAGTTTGTGCAGATTTACACAAATTTTCTCAAATTATGAAAGTTGAGAATATTAATGAATCCACACCAGTTTCATGGATGAGATATGAATATGAGACATACCAAAATAATAGAGGGGATGAATCCAAAAAAATTGTATTGAAGGAGAGTGAATTGCATTATGATGAGTTCATGGCCAAGTTCCGTCCATTGATATATCCACATATCCAACATTGTCATGGTGCACGATGGCAAGCTAAACAGTTTCGTGATTCCAAAAATTGTTTTCCACTTGGTTGTATACTTTCAATTGTAGATTTTTCTGAGAATTATACATTTGCACCTCATACAGAGCTCCAAAGCCAATATTATCATTCTGAACAAGTTGCAATATTTGTGCAAGTGACCTATAGACATGCACAATTTGAGGTGGATCAGATAGAAAGATTGGATGAAAATGAACGCATCATCATCAAAGAGGTTCATTTCTATATTAGTGATGGTAAATTTTTTGACAGGAGTTACGTGGCTCATTGTTTTGCAATGTTCTCTAAAGATCTTAGAAATTATGGAATAAATGTTTCAGAGCACTGGATTTGGTCTGATGGATGTGCAGGTTAGTATACATGAAATAGTTACACATTTATTTAACTTTATTTTAACTTGTATTTATTTGGACATGTCTATTTCTATTTAATATATGTACTTGGATAATTGTAGATACTTATCAAGTTTCACGTTCACAGGACAATTCAATTATGCAAAAGCATTTAATTGGTTAGCAACGCAACATGCTAGAACCAATGTTAAGTTTTTATGGAATTTCTTTGAAAGTGGACACGGAAAAGGGGAGCATGATGGAGCAGGAGCATGTATAAAACGTGCGCTTTGACAACATGAACTTGCAGGTAAATATATGCATTTTTTAAATGTACATGTTTAATACTCTAATAGCATATATTTTAAATTTTATATATACATGCATATTTTATGTACATACAGGGAATAGGATAGAGAGCGCAAATCAAATTGTTGAATGGTGCAAAGTTCATTTTGCTACTCGAGATACTGAATACAATAAGCGTTACTTTTGGGAGGTGAAAGGTGAACTAAGTTATATTTATTTTTAATGTCTTTTTCAAATCAAGTTGAGTTTTTAATTAAATATTTATTTTGAAATATGACAATTATTTTTTGTATTTGTAACAAATATAGATCAATCTAATCCTTACAATTGTCAAACAATTCCTGGAATTAGAAGTTTACATCAAGTGATGACTACAGGAAACCATAAACCTCCAGTACTTAAAGTAAGAGAGAAAACATGTTTTTGTGATGACTGCATTAAGGACAATGTAGTGAGTGCATGTGAAAATATTGAGAATGGATATGTTTCACATTGGGATTTGAAGGAGATAGTTAGAAAGCCTCCTTTTGAAGATGTTGACATTGACATTGACATTCATGATCCTGTATATTCAGTTGATTATGAGCGCATTTCTGATTTAGTTGTGGCAGGTTTGTGTGCATATATACATATATATAAATTAATATACATGTATATTTGTTTTAAAATTAATTTATATTTCTCTTTTTATATACATGCAGGAGATATTTTTGCAGTTCAAGCCTTACCAGATAATGCAGAAAATGTAGACTATTATCTTTTGAGATGCACAAAAGCAAAACACAAGTTGCTAGAAGGAACTATAGATGTTGATGAATAGTCATATCCAATTGGATTAGTTGTTATTGAAGGAACATATTATCAACAAACAAGGGTAATTGGTAGTGGTATTGAATTTATTGAATACAAGCCTGGAGAAAAGGTTTTACACTATAGTAACCATGTTATAGCAACCAAATTACAATTTGAAGCAGTACAAAGAAAAGGACGTCGTTGAAATCAAAAGTGGAAATTGCCTATTGAAGAACATGAAAAACTTCTAGAGATAATAAAAAGTAGAGAGGATCCTAACAATACATTGTTTGTGGAGCTCTAGTTTACCTATGTACTTATTGTGGAGCTCTAGTTCAGTTATGCCTGTATAGCTCTTATACTTTCATATTTAATATTGATAGGATATTTGTTTTATATAAATTTTTGTACATTGGATCATTTATCTTGCATATGCAAAATTAGACATGTATTGTTATTTTTATTTAAATTCGACATGGATATCTCATTTAAGACCAGGTCTCTTAGGACCTCCCCTTAAGACAACCTTTTTAGTATTTGTATGTATTTGTATGTACATATAATCTTTATATGTTCTTATATGATACATTCTTTATGTTTGTATATAATCGTTATGTTAAGATTACATGTATATGTTATATGAACTATGTTACATATAATTACATGTACATTATATTTTATTAATTAAATGTTGTTAATTATAGTTAATTAAGAATGTATGTCATTAAATACAGTTAATTAAGTCATTAAATAGAGTTAATTATTAAGACATTAAATATAGTTAGTTATAGTTAATTAGGTTAAATATAGTTAATTATAGTTAATTAAGGCATGTCATTAAATAAAGTTAATTAAGTCATTAAATAGAGTTAATTAGTAAGACATTAAATATAATTAGATTAAATATAGTTAATAGGATTAAATATAGTTAGTTATAGTTAATTAGGTTAAATATAGTTAATTATAGTTAATTAAGGCATGTCATTAAATATAGTTAATACATGATCTACATTAAATATAATTAGACTAAATATAGTTAATTATACAGTTAATTAAGACATGTCATTAAATATATGTTATATTGTTATGTACATCGACCATTAAAATTATATAGTTAATTACACTTAGATTAAGGCATTAAGATGAATACCTATACATATACATGTAAACTTGAATATTGAAAATATGAATAACATATAGAAACATGTGCATAACACATACATAAGTTACATAAAAGATGAAGACATCAAAAGATCAATAAAATAGACGTCTACATTAAAAGATCAATAACATACATGTGCATATATCTGGAGAATATAATGTACCCATATTAAATGTATAAAAATAGATCATGTAGATCAAATGTCTGGAAATAACATATATAAAACATCAAAATCTCCATATAAGCATGTATCTCGAAATAACATATAAAACATCATTTAGTGTCCATGATATAAACACGTATCTAGAAATAACATATAAAACATCAAAGTATCCATATAAATCATGTATCTGAAAATAACATATAAGACATCAAAGTGTGTGGATATAAAATGTATGCATATGGAAATAACATATAAAACATCAAACTGTCCATATAAATATGTATCTAGACATAACATGTGTGTAATAAAATAAAAGGCCACATATGATCTAATCAGCTACATCCCCCCTCCTGATCCTAGGCCTTGTCCCCAAAAGGGTCTATCAGCTGCATCTGAACCCTGTGTCAAATGATAACAAGTGAGCCATTTAATTATGTGTACAGACAAATTATATCAAGATCTACATGTATATAAATCAAATATATATATATATATATATATATATATATATATATATATTGTAACATACCTGGGACTCACGACGTGTAGGATCTGTCGGTGTCTGCAGATCAGCAAAACATAACATACTATCACTCAGACCCTATAACACATACACAAACACACACATATACATTAATTTAAACATATAGACATATTATTTAATATAATAAAAATAAATCTGAACATATAGAGATATTTACCATAGCATTATGTAATGCTCTACCAATTTGACTGATATCTGAATCATGTAATGAAAAAATAGTATCAGCATCCAAGTCAATAGTGCGGCCCTGATTTGAAAGCATGGAAGTAAATAGACCAGGCTGTATGGTGCCATTGAGATCCTGAGTAGGGGGGGGTGTTGTAGGTTCCTGAGTAGCTGGGGCTGGTGCTGTAGCCTAGGCCTGTGTAGCAGTAGGGGTAGTAGAAGGTGCAGGAATGTCCTCCTGCCTCTGTGAATCCTCTGGGACTGTTGTACGTGACAAAATATGTCTAATATGAGAGCTCATGTCATGAAGTGGAATCCCTGAGAGTGTAGATAATGCTCGATATGCGTCTAAAAGATCAGATGCTAAATATGATGCCAAATGATGCAATGCATCCACCTCTAAGACTATAGAAATGTCTACAAGAGAAGGTATGTTTGCAACTCCATAATCATCATCAACAGGTGTGCTAGATGATGCAGCTATGGGAGCGGTACCTTGAGACCATAGCATATATCGACTACATTAATTAGAGTAAATCTCGTGTAACTATGTGGCGACAGTGGCAATGCTCGAAAAAATCTGTGTCCTAATTGTGTCATCAGGAACACTCTCACCTGCAGTAGCCATCTATGGACCTCTCGGCATAACCAAAAGGTTTGGACCCACCATTGCCTGTTTGTTAACGGGCGCAGGAGTGTCCGTGGGTCTAAATGTATTAGAAAGTCTCCCCTGACCCTACCCAACATGCCCTAGATAATCTGTATAGTCAACATCATAGTGTAAATGAAATTCTGCAAACAATTGTTTGCAAAAATATAGGGGGAACTCATCCTTCTGTGGCCATCTATGATGAGTAGCCAATCAACGAGGATACATCAATGGCGTGATGAGTGGATCAGTACACTTCGTCATAGAGTAGCCTCTGACTCTGCGATGATCTGCATAAGATGGAAACATGGTTTTCACCATGCCGATGGAAACCTCAGTATCAATCTGTGTGTACTTTACAGTGCCAGTGACATTGTGAGATAAAGAAGAATAAAATGTCTCAATGCTCATATCATCAAAGGGTTGTATGATTCAACTGTCTGAATCATACGAAATAACTCCTCTCACATCGCTATGACCTTCTCCCTATTAGAAGGGTGGTAGAAGAGGAAAGCGAGCTATCCAAAACTTGCATAGCACGAGATAATCTCGCCACTATATCTCTAAATAACTGATGTCTATCATGGGTGGAGGTCAATCTACATGCTGTACCAGACTCAGCACTTTGACCCACACCACAAACACTGGCATCCCCTGAGGATGCAGGAGCATGATCCCCAAAATTTGATACCATAATATATATATGAAAATAAATATGACAATATGAATGTGAAGCTACAATCTGAGTGATAAATATCTAGAGATCTGCACATGCATATATATACAAATATAAACATACAAGTCTATTTAAATTAAAATAATTAAAAGTTAAATTTAATTTGAAACACATGTACATATAAATACACAACATTAAATGTATGGTGCTAAATGAACAATCATGTAACATACATATGTATTTTAAAACAAATTATCTTAGAGACCATATCTAATGTACATTGTAACGTGCTCATGCAAATGTGAAAAATAAATATTCGTACATGTACATGTATATGCAATAAAAATAAAATAAAATTTCTTGATTAAATGATAACTAAGTGCACACATGTACATACATGCAATAAAAAAATATAATTCTTGACTAAAATCTAAATTTTGATGTAAGTGCTTTGATGATTATGGGGAGTGTAGATGAGAGTTAGGACATAGGGATAGAAAAATTTGTTACTAGATAAGTAAATGAGTTTAGTTAGCAAATGTTAATTTACAATTTAGAACTCATGACTTAATTTAGTAGTTTGAATTAGAGTTAAGAATGTTAATAAAGTAAATGGGATATAGTTTTATTAAGGTTGATAGTAAGGTCAGTCTCTTATGTGCTAGTTTAAACATATGAATACCTATTACAACCTATAACAGACGTAATGACCTAGTAGGAGTCCCTAGGTCCCCTTAACATATATATGGATAAAAATGCCTAAAAATGTATCATGAGTTCGTTATGTGTCATATGGTAATGTAAGAATCATCATTACCTAATAAGACCTATTATATCCAAATAATACATATTAAGATTTATTAGAACCTATAAAAAATAGTATGACCTATTATGACTCCTATGTCCCCTTAAGACACACATGTATGGATAACGTATTGAAAAATGCAATTGACATAAGTGATCAAGTAATGTGTTGTTTGGTAATGTAAGACTCATTATTACCTAACAATACCTATTATGTGCTAGTAAACATATGAATACCTATTACAACCTATAACAGATGTAATGATCTAGTAGGAGTCCCTAGGTCCCCTTAACATATATATGGATAAAAATACCTGAAAATGTATCATGAGGTCATTATGTGTCATATGGTAATGTAAGAATCATCATTACCTAATAAGACCTATTATATCCTAATAATACATATTAAGATTTATTAGAACCTATAAAAAATAGTATGACCTATTATGACTCCTATGTCCCCTTAAGACACACATGTATGGATAACATATTGAAAAATGCAATTGACATAAGTGATCAAGTAATGTGTTGTTTGGTAATGTAAGACTCATTATTACCTGAAAATACCTATTATGTGCTAGTAAACATATGAATACCTATTACAACCTATAACAAACGTAATGATCTAGTAGGAGTCCCTAGGTCCCCTTAACATATATATGGATAAAAATACCTTAAAATGTATCATGAGGTCATTATGTGTCATATGGTAATGTAAGAATCATCATTACCTAATAAGACCTATTATATCCTAATAATACATATTAAGATTTATTAGAACCTATAAAAAATAGTATGACCTATTACGACTCCTATGTCCCCTTAAGACACACATGTACGGATAACGTATTGAAAAATGCAGTTGACATAAGTGATCAAGTAATGTGTTGTTTGGTAATGTAAGACTCATTATTACCTGACAATACCTATTATGTGCTAGTAAACATATGAATACCTATTACAACCTATAACAGACGTAATGACCTAGTAGTAGTCCCTAGGTTCCCTTAACATATATATGGATAAAAATACCTAAAAATGTATCATGAGGTCGTTATGTGTCATTTGGTAATGTAAGAATCATCATTACCTAATAAGACCTATTATATCCTAATAATACATATTAAGATTTATTAGAACCTATAAAAAATAGTATGACCTATTATGACTCCTATGTCCCCTTAAGACACACATGTAAGGATAACATATTGAAATATGCAGTTGACATAAGTGATCAAGTAATGTGTTGTTTGGTAATTTAAGACTCATTATTACCTGACAATACCTATTATGTGCTAGTAAACATATGAATACCTAGTACAACCTATAACAGACGTAATGACCTAGTAGGAGTCCCTAGGTCCCCTTAACATATATATGGATAAAAATACCTTAAAATGTATCATGAGGTCGTTATGTGTCATATGGTAATGTAAGAATCATCATTACCTAATAAGACCTATTATATCCTAATAATACATATTAAGATTTATTAGAACCTATAAAAAATAGTATGACCTATTACAACTCCTATGTCTCCTTAAGACACCCATGTATGGATAACGTATTGAAAAATGCAGTTGACATAAGTGATCAAGTAATGTGTTGTTTGGTAATGTAAGACTCATTATTACCTAACAATACCTATTATGTGCTAGTAAACATATGAATACCTATTACAACCTATACCAGACGTAATGATCTAGTAGGAGTCCCTAGGTCCCCTTAACATATATATGGATTAAAATACCTAGAAATGTATCATGAGGTCGTTATGTGTCATTTGGTAATGTAAGAATCATTATTACCTAACAATAACTAGTTGTTAAAATGGACATCATCAATATCTAAGTGTGGTTCATTCGGTTAGTAGAGGGCCTATGTTATGGTTAGAATGTGGTATGGGTTATGACTGTAATTAATATAAGGTTATGTTAGAAGGTGTATTTAATGTCAAAATTAATTTCACCATAAGATATTATTGTTTCACCTCTAGATCCATCAAGTTAATTTTAGAAACTGAATAATGTTCCCTAAAAGTTTGCTACATTTTTTACTAATATTTTTTTACATGTTTACTTCATAACCTAATATTTTTCTATATTTTAACCTAATGTTTTTCTATATTTTAACCTAATGTTTTTCTATATTTTAACCTAATGTTTTTCTATATTTTAACCTGATGTTTTTCTACACTTTTAACTAATGTTTTTCTATATGTTACCCTAATGTTTTTCCTAATATTTTTCTACACTTTTAATTAATGTTTTTCTACGTTTTTATCTCATGTTTAACTACATTTTTGCTAACAAATTAATTTAAATACCATTCTAAAATAATCTAAAATAATTAAAATAATTTAAACATATTATAAAATAAACAATTTAAAGCATTTCACTCACAAAATACGTAAAAAGCAACTATTTTAAGTACGATTAACATCTATTAATCAAAAAATATGTTTAAAAACTATTAAAAAATAGGGAGGAAAAAACCACCAACCAGTTACGGCCGAAACCCTTAACCCGCTCTCCAAACATTCAGGAACCGCAATAGTAACAATCATAGCCGCTAGAGGTTTGCGCCGGGTTTTATTCCGCCTCGGGGTTTTGGCTGGAACCCTTTCGGCCGAACCTATTTCAGCTGAAATAGTACGTGCCACGTAGGCATGCGAAACTACCATGTGTGTATGGCCAGATCTGTTACAGCCAAAATTGTTACAGCTGAAAGGGTTCTGACCGAAACGGTACAAGATATCAAAAAAGGTGACATAGGTTTGTGCTTTTACCCAATTCCAACATGCATATCACTGAAATGTCTTCTTCAACCATTAGCTTCTTGTTCCTTTAGACCATAGTACTTGAGCAATTCATTTTCTGATATATGCAACATAGGTTCTCAATCATGATGAAAAGAAAAGCACTTGATAGAATCAATCGGGCCCCAAAGTGGGCCTAGCTAAAAAGAAAATTTAAACTAAAATGCCTAACCTTCAAATAGATCCACTAAACTCACTTTACTAACTAAAATCAATTTGCATCACTAATTCAACCTTTAAAACTCATTTTTATCCTTTCCTACAAATTGCTAATTTTGTGCCAAGGGTTCCTCTAACTAGCCTTAAAAAATTATAGAAGAAAAATATTTGTGTCCTAAAAATTGACATATTTATTCTTTACTCCACATTCTTTCACCCTACTAGATTTCATCTCATTATGACATCTAGGTCAAAAGATATTGACCGTCAAAGTTGCTCATTTGAAAGTGCCTGCAAATAAACATGTCAAAAAACCATAAAGTGTATTCAATTTTGGCTTCAAAAATATGTGAAATGCACACTTGGAGGTACAAAAACTAGGACATCAATTGACTGTCATGAGGAGAGTATAAATTTATTATTAGGGCTTATGATGAATAACTGGGGGCATTTGGCAGGTGTGTGAAGTTAGGTACTCAAAATTGCAGAGCTAGGAACAATAGCAGAAAAGTGATTTTCACAAATGAAATAGACCTAGGAAAGTGTGTAGATGGATTTGTCATAGGCTCAAATCTAGAACATAGCAAGTATTTAACCTCTCAAATTAGTTCAAAGTTATAATTGGTCAAACAAGGCCTCCCGAAATTCTAAGAAATATGCATCAACATGACAACAATAAATAACCAACTTTGAGGGATTCAAAACCTAGCTAAAACATGTTGAAAAAAATTGAAAATTGAAACATCTATTCTTTGATATTCATACTAAACACTCCCAAAAGGGTGAGTCATGAAACATAACTAGGTGCAAGATGTTCAAATCCAAACTAGGCTCCCTATCATTGTTTGACACTAACACAAAAAAGCAGATTTGAACAATGCTCAAAACGAAACTTCAATGAATGACTCAAAATGATCATTTATGATTATAGGATGTATGAATATACTAAATGTAAGGTTTTAGAAACATTAAAAACCCCTTATGCCTCAAAACTATAGCTAGGTGCACATGCACAAAAATTTCTTAGAGGGGCTCAAATTTTAGAATGGTACTCAAATCAAGAAAGCAATTTTGAGTCCCATCACTGAGAAAACATCATCTTCACAAGGTGAAAGGAAGGTCAACTATGTTCAAGAGGACTAGAGAAATACAATCAACCAAGAAGTAAGTCTTGATTTAGGGAAAGTTGAGAACTTGATGTTCAAGAGATTTCTTCTTTAAAAAGCCAAGCAAAGAAGAACCCAAACAAAGGAGAGCACTTTTCAAAGTTAAATGCAAGATGCAAGGAAAGGTTTTTAAAGTCATAGTGGATTCAAGATCAAGTAATAACATCATATCAAAGGAAGTTTCTCAAAAACTTCAATTGGTAAGAATTCCACATGCTCATCCTTATAGAGTTGCCACAATGTTTTGGTTAATGAACAAGTTTTGGTAGTCTTTTCAATAGGAGGGTATCAAGAAAAAATATTTTTTGATGTGTAACCCATGGGTGTTTGTTATCTACTTCTAGGTAGGCCATGGCAACATGACAAGGATGCTATCTACTGTTGGTCTGATTTTTCATAGTGTAGAGAAGTTCTAAAATTTTAAGTGAAAAATCATTTAAGTCATTGTATCATGCAGATTAGGGTTTCATTCCTTATAATTTTTCAAATTCTTAGATTACCCTAGTTTTTCCCTAGTTCATGTGTTGTTTGAATTGTTTTAAATTCTCAAGGTTTATTATCTGCACAATCATGGAAAAACCCTAAGTATATAAAAACCCTAATACCTTGTCTTGTTTTACCCTAGCTTTTGAAAATCCTTTTGAGAGGGCTATTTCAAAATATTTTAGGCAGGATACGTTTACCCTAAGGTTGGACTTACACAAGGATGATTTCATTAAAATTTAATAAAAATTTATTAACCTTGCTTTGTTTAAAGTTTTCTCGAGATATTTTATTAAAAAAATATATTATTTGTGATACCTTTAATCTAGTCATTGATCTCTCATAGATCAATGGATGGTGCATCCATGCAATGATGAAATGCAAGGTCTTTGAATAAAGTGGGCATGCATCTTGATGATGTGTGGCCCTTGCTAACGTTAAAGATTTAGTGTGCCACAAATTTTGATGCACCATTGATCCTATTAAAATCAAAGGCTAGCGCTTCCCTACATTTTTAAAATGCATGAAAGATAAACAATGCGGGCATGCACCTTTGCAACACATGGTGTCATGGGCTTGCCTTTTTAGAGGGTAACATTGATGTTTCTTCCATGGTGGTTATCAAGTGATTTAGACTGAAAGGAAGTATTCTATTGGTCATTTTAGCCAACTCAATGTTATAAACATGCATGATTTCACAGTCATTAATCTGTGTAAGATCCATGGTCCACGCTTACCCACATTTTGAAGTTGTTCAATTTTTAAATAATGCAGGAAAGTTCTATGATGAAATGTAGCAAGGTTGGACCAAGCATGAAAGGTATGTGCTACATTGCACCAGGCTATAAGGAAAATGTTGATGTGTAATGCCAGTTGGGCCAGTGAAAGGTTTTTTCTGTCAAAGAGGGTGGAAGCCTTATCAATTGTAGATCTTATAAATATGAGTGGCTGGTGCTTACCTACAATAAGAAATTGTTCAACCTTTAAGTAATGCAAGCAAGCACCCTTGTGCCATGTGGCCAAGTGGAACCATTTTCTAGGGAGATTACTAAGTCATGCCATGCTGTAAGTTTGTAAAAATTTCAAGCACATTCATTGATTGAATATGACACATGTACCTAAAAGGAAGTGATGATATCATGGGCACAAAAATTCTATCAATTAATATAGTAGTCAAATTTATCAAAGCATGAGGGTTAAAAGAGACTATTTCATTGGTCCAAGTGGATGTCTTGACCATAAAAGACAAAGGTTGTGATCCACCGTCAATCTTAGTCAGATCGACGAAGGGTGCTTGCTCACATTATGAACCTATAAGAAATATAAGGAATGCAGGTAAGTGCTGGTTTGACACATGTCCATGGTGAGGTTAGTACATTCATCTCAAACTATCAAATCACCTAGCCATTGATCTTTCATAGATCAATGAGTGACACTTTCCTGCATAAAGAAAATGCTTATTGGTTAAAAAAAATGGGGATGTGCTAGCTTGACGTGTGGCAAAGATGACATCAAAGACTCATTTTCTTAGAAGATAACATGGACTCACTTGTGTGGAAGTTTGTTAGTATGCACTAATTCACATGGAGAATTAATATTAGTTAATATAGCTAATTGGGCCTTATTTGATTATAAATTTGTGTGATCATTGATCTTTTCTTGATCAACAGATGGCGCTTGCCCACATTTTAAGTTGTAAGATAGATAAGTAATGCAGACATGTGCCAATATAACACATGGAAAAGTAGGGTCAGCTATTGCCAAAGTAGGGTTAATGTCTACCAGGGTGGAAGTATTATTATGCCATCTATGTCACACCTTTTACTTATTGTTGCAGAAATGTTTTATTTGTCTGAGTCGTTGATCTAGAGGAAGATTGATGGCTAGTGCATCCCCACATTTTAAAAATACAAGAAAGATAAGTAATGTGGGGAAGCACTTGATCAACATTTGGCCATGTTTTGAAATTCATAAAGCTTGTTTCTTTTTTGAATTAAAGGCATTCGATCTAGTGAAATTGATAGATAAGATTCAAATTTGGATGCAATTTGAGAATAACAGCTACTGGAAGTTAACATGGTTTAGAGCTCATTTGTGTGATTTCAATGCCCAAATATAATTCACAATCTCACCATTATTGAACCATAGAATTGCAAAATGTTATCAGAGCACAGAGAAACTCCAAAGCTAGGGCATAAGAATTTTGCAAAGAAATCCAATGAATTATAGTGAAAATTTCACATAAAGAAGTAGAATTTTGTGGGTAAGTGCTCTAAAACTTTTGAATAGCAAGAATTTGGTGTGGTAAAAATTTACATCTTATAAAATATCTCCACAAAAGGAATTCTCTGGGAAAACTAATTACCTAAAGAGGTTTGTGCATGATGATTTCCTTGAAAAATTTCCACTATTTGTGAATGAAATCACGAAGGTGAGAGAGTTGATTCCTAAGAACCCTAGGGTAGTTGTAGCTAAGGGTTTCTATGATAGGGCTAACTAGATAAGAGATGCCTAGGTCTCTATGGGAGGATTAAAATGATTTAAGAAATGGTTTTTAGAACAAAAACTAGACACACCTATGGGAAATGTTTGGGAATTCGACATTGGTAAATTAATAGTCCCTACAATTTTCTGTGATAGTGATCTACTAACTGATCTAGCTAAGAAGTATGATCCTATTACAGGGTGGGTAAAAAATCATGCTAGAGTAAATCTTTTTACGATTTTCCCTAAACTGATTAGTGAGGTTTTCAACCTCAACCCTAACCATGTTGTGCATGAAATCATTGATATGGATGACCTTCAAGCACGGTATGATACACAAAGGATCTACCTAAGGATGGGGCCATTGCAAGAACATGCTGCCAAGATTGATACATTGTTTGTGATTACTGCTACTACCCTAGAGCCATTATTGAGGAGACATTTTTATCTTAGGGCTCAAGCATTATATTTCTCTCTCTATAATATTTTTAGGATGGATGAAACCCAACATATCCCAAGCTCAATTGTCCTTATTATGGCTCGGACTCTACAATTCGGGGTGAGCACTATTCTTGATTTTTCAACCTTCCTTACACGAGAAATTCATAATGGTTTGATAGGGATATCCCAAGGGAAAGTAAACAAACCATTTTTTTGGTACTCATTGCTCATGCATGTGTGTCTATTTAAGGGAGTCACTTATTTCTCTAAGGGCATGGAGTTGGAAGTAAAAAAAGATGGAGAGAAGAATCTAGTCCTATTGTGGAGTGTTGACATGACCTCAGAGGCTAGAGATGCTAGTTTTGTGAGGTTTGATTTTGCATCTAAGCTTAGATTTCTCTTGAGAGGAGATAGCCCTAGGATTCCACAATCACTGTTTGAACTGGTCAAACCCAAGGACCATGCAAAAGGGCTTTTGGTTAGTCATAACTGGGGGGATATAATCCCATACAACATTTCAATAGTGATTAGAGTATATGGATTTTTGGGGAAGCCTCATGTGCTACCATTTCATGTGCCTCTGAAGATAGGGATAACAGAGTTGTTGTGGCAGATTGGTACCATTGATGAAAGAGATCTACCTAGGAAAGGTACATTTTTCCTAGTTGTTACTGTAGTACATGATTTTGTTCTTGTGAGAAAAGGATGGAAACACCTTAGCTTATTTTTGGATAAGTCTAACATGGCAGAGTCTCATGCATAATTTATTAATCCAAAAGGGTTTTATGACCTCTTAAGAGAAAGGAAAAAAGTTGCCCACATGGTTCAATAGGTATACTTTCCTGAGGATATTATCAAAAATGTTTTCTCTATACAAGAACAGGAATTAAGGAAAGAAAAATGGATAGTTTTTAGTAAAACTTTAGAATTCGTCAATGCTTTTGACTCTAATTATGACCCCCTAAAAGATAAAAAAATATTGGGGAGCCAAAATGCAAGCATTGATGAATAATTTTGTTGTAATAATACAAACAATGAATGAAAAGAAGGCTACATATGCCATGACCTATCTAGACAAGGTTGCAAAGGTATAGAAGAGGATAAATAGTAAAAACATAGTAGCTCCTGGATAGTATACTTTCTAGAAAAGGGTAGGTTATGTGATGGTGCAGAATGTGCAATAGGCTCCCCTTTAGCAAAGACCAAGACTAGAAATTCCATCTATAGCCAGTGCCCCAAAGAGGTAGAAATTGCAGCAAGGGTCTTCCTCCCTTGTAGAACAATACTCCCTAAGCCAAACCCCAATTCAAATAGATGATGAAGCATCTTTAAGGGAGCAGCTAAGACAGATTGGTGGAGAAGGGGATGTTATTGTTACTACCACAGATTTGGAGAGTGGAGTACCTCAAGAGCCTCTTGTACCCTCCTTGGACCTTATGGTTGCTGACTATCAAGGTAAGGAGATAGATCCAATAGTTGCCCAAGCTTCTGAGAAATTTATAAATGATGAAAATTTTGTCAAATCCATAGCTTTTGAAGAATTTTTGTGGAGATTAAATATAGGAAAATTTGAAAAAACTAGTGAGAAAATAAAAGCAGAGAAACCTGATAAACTAGACTCTGTTATCAAGAAGGAGCTGAAATCTAAGTTTTTGAGTAATTTTTTGGAATTTACACCTAAGGCCAAGAGGAAATTATTTAAGCAATTAGGGGTCCTCAATTTTTTGGAATGGGACATAGCCAATGCAATGATTTTTTATTCAATAAGAAAAGAAAAAGATGTACAATATAAGACTAAAGAAGAAGTGTTGTAGGCTCACAGGGGGGTCAAATTCAGTGATGACCACTATGCCCTACTAATTTAGTCAATTGAAAAAAGAGACAAAACCAAAATGCAAGAAATTTCCATTGCAGAGCATATTGGTGTATTAATAGTATTTAGGGCTAGTGATGTTGGCAGTAAATAGATTTTTGGAATGGCTTCAGAGATGATGAAATTTGGCACTGAGGTGTTTGGCTAGGAAGATGATAGTTTTACACAACTCAATGCTAGATTTGAGGAAGTTTTGAAAGCATATGAGGATAGGAGTAAGAAAATACAATCACTGAAAAATCAAGTATCTAAAATGGTGAAGCAACTTGGGAAAAGAAAAGTAGGAGAATCAAGTAGACCCAGGATTGTATACCCCAGGCCACCTATTGAACCCTTTAAGTCAACCCCAATCATTGAGATACCAAACAACCCTAAGAGGCCACAATTCTATATAGCATAAGAGTTTGAATAAGAAAAGAATAAACTATATGCATTGCATGTAGAATTGAATAATCAGTATGAAGAGAAAATAAGGGAAGGTATACTGTATTTGATAGATAGAGTTGAGTGGCCAGCATTCTTTGATCAATTAGTAAGAATTGTAGAAATAAGAGATGAATTAAAAAGAGATGGGGTTAAATTAAGACCTCTTGTATAGAAGTGGACAAAAAGAAATAATGATATCATTGCTATGTGCATATCTGTTATACAATTGCCTTGTCATCAAATAAAGAAGATATTCAATTTGTTGACTAAATTAGTAGGCTTTGATGACAAATAGGATTCATTTTAGAAAAGAGTGACAATTTTTTTTTCCAAGTATATAGTTGAGAAATTTGATTTATTTCCTAGTGCTCTAAAAACTATTGATAAAGTAAAGGAAAAAGATGAGTGGAAAAAGAAGCTAGATGAGATTTTTGTTATAGGATAAATAATGTTATAAATAAAACTAGGCACTTATTATGGGCTATAACTAATGAGGAGTTGGTTAAAGTACAGATATTCTATAGTGCCATCAAAAAAGATTTTGTTGATATAGAGGTAGTTGGAAATTCTTTGATAACTATACAAAGAGAGGTCCTAAATTTTGATTGGCCTGATGATACTGCCTATAATGAATGGAAAGAAAAATTCATGTCTATAGAATAGATGGAAAGGTAATGGGGCCAAAGATGATGTTGAAGTGATAGTTACCCTTATAGTTGATGATGAAGATAAAGAGAATCCCCAAGTTAATGTGAATCTATAGGTAACCGAAGATGACTCATCACTTTCAAGCCTAATAGCCACTGACTCCAAGGAATCAGAGTGATAAAAGAATCAAATCATTGTACTTTTGTCATTCAAAGAATTGTAATAGAAAAGGGGCCTACCAAAGGAATGTTTGATGTATAAGTTTTCTATTACACACATTTTTGTCTTTTTGTGACAGCTACTTGTAACTATCTTTTGTTTAGGATAGTTGTTAGTTCTCTATGTCTGAAGCTTGTTGCATCTCACACTATATAAGTGAGATACCAAGACTAGAGAAAGGGTTCAAACTTTTGTATGTTTTCAATTTTCAAGAAAGTATAGTCAGTCCAATCATGTGTAGTTGTTTTTGAGTTTACTTCCAATTATGTACTTTCTAATGAGAGATAGAAATGATAGAATCAATATAAATTTTTGCGTGTCTCATTGAGTTTCTATTGGCCATTATATTAGTCAGCAAAAAGGATAATGGAAAAGGGTATTTACAATTGATCTGTGTCACCATTTTCTATCTCTATTTCATGAGTTGTTTAACTTTGAGATCATTTGAATAAGGTTCAATTGATTGAATGTTGTCTGGATGGGTTGTATATTGGTTATATTGTTGCTTTGAATTTAATGGATTATGTAATTGCTTTAGTAAGTTAGCAAAATTTATGAGTTTATGAAAAGGATATCTCATAAGAATGGAAATAGGTGATTACAGGTGATAAACTCAATTACAAGTTAATTGAACAAGATCTCCTACCAATAGTTGACTCTTTTCTCCCAATGGATAAGGCACTAGTCATATAAATCAGAGATGGTTGAGAGTAAATTCTGCTTCTATATGTCAAAACAATTATAAATGCATAGTCATTTTCATTCCATTTTGTTCAAGGTTATAAGGCTGGTCACCACTTATTTACATTTGGTTTCTGAGTCTTAGGTAGCTACTATTTCTAGAGATACTTGTAAACTCTAGGAGAATTATGACCTAATCTTCTTATGAGGGATGCATATAAATGTGATAGCAATGAAGAAATTGGTAAATAGTGTATGTACTGAGGGATAGAAGATAAGAATCAGAATGAAACTAAGATAACTTTCATACAACAATTTGCATTAAAATCATCCCTAGGTATACCCACCTTGGTTTTGCAGAGCCTAAAAAGTAGGAAACCATCCTTTGTTTTGTTGAGGTTGGGTCCTAATCATTTATTTATGTAATTGTTCATAAGAATTGGCTAATCCTTAGATTATATGAGTGTTATCATTTTGGTATTGAGCATTTTGTTGTTCAGTAGTTTCAAACACCAACATCTACCATGGGAAGACAAATTTGTATACATTCAAGAATAATGGAGTAGCATATAAAATTCAATCACTTGTTGAAGAAGGCATGGATATGACCTTAGATTAGAATCTCCTACTTATGAGTGGGAAGTATTTTTTGAGTGATTTCAAAGAGGAATGAGAGGTTGGGTTTGCAATTATGTTGAAACCTAAGGAGGAAGAGGTGAAGAAATAAACCACCTTACCAGGGGAGGTACCAGAATTGATAGATCAATTTAAGGACATCATCAATGATGGCACACCTTCTACACTTTTTCCACAAAGTGTAGTTAGTCATCAAATAGAAACTATGCCAAGGGCTTCATTACCAAATAATGATTCTTACAAGATGACTCTAGAACACAACAAGGAGGTTGCTAAGGAAGTTCAAGAGTTGCTAGATCAAGGTTTAATCAAAAAGAGCATTAGCCCATGTGTTGCTCTAGTGGTATTGGCACCCAAAAAAGGAGGTAAATGGAGGTTATGTATAGATTCTAGAGCCATAAATAGGATAACCATAAGGCATATATTTCCTTTTCCTAGAATAGAACTTGAGACTCATTAGTGGTAAAGTAACCCAAACACCAAAACACTAGAGGCCAGTATTGGTGCTAAGTATTTCTCCAAGATTGATCTTAAAAGTTGTTACCACCAAATTAGAATGAAAGAAGGTGATGAGTGGAAAAACAACTTTCAAAACTACTAAGAGATTGTATGATTGATTGGTCATGCAATTTTCCCTCATCAATGCACCTAGTACATTCATGAGACTTATGAATGAAGTGTTGAAGAACTACATAGGTAACCTTGTGGTGGTATATCTTGATAATATACTAATTTATAATGATGATAAAAATGAACATTTAAAGTACTTGGAAATTGTCTTAAGGAAGTTTCATGAGGAGCAATTAACCATTAACCTAGAGAAGAGCAAGTTTCTAAAGCAAGAACTACTCTACCTTGGATTTGTTATTTTACAAGGTAACTTGAAGATGGATAAGAATAAATTTGAAGCCATACTCAACTAGTTTTTACACCAAAGACATATACATATTTGAGGATTTTTCATGACTTGGCATAGCTTTATAGGAAATTCATAAGGAGATTTAATGAGATATGTGCTCTAGTCTTGGACACTATCAAAGGTGGAATGAAGACTAATTTTGTATGGACCAAAGAGGAAAATGAAGGATTTTAAAGGTTGAAGAGAAAGGTAGCTATAAAACATATACTTGTGTTACCTAGTTTTGACAAGTTGTCCATTGTAGAATGTGATGCAAGCAATGTTGTTGTTGGGGCAATTTTGAGTCAAGAAGGGAGACCAGTAGCCTTCTTTAGTGAGAGGTTAAATGAGGCTAATTCAAGGTACTCTTTTTATTATTTGTAATTGTATGTTTTAGTTAAAGCACTTAGGAAACAAAGGTATTATATTTTACCAAAGGATTTTTTTGTCTATACAAATAACCAAGCATTGAGTTACATCAACTATCAAGATAATCTTAGTTTAAGGCACATCAAATGGGTGGAGTTTCTCCATTCATAGACCTTTAGCCTTAAACACAAGAAAGGAAAAGAAAGCAAGGTTGTTGATTCCTTGAATAGGAGGTTACTCACCATCCAATAAATCTAGTTGGAAAGCATTAGAGTGGATAGTTTTAAGGGCCTATATGTTGAAGATGAAGAGTTTCCAAAGATCTGCAATGTATGCTTAGAATTCAATGATCATTTTCATAGCAAGTATTATGCTTTTACTTTGCAAAATGAATTATTATTTAGGAGAAATCAATTGTATGTACCTAAAGGGTCCATGAGAGAAAATATAATTGAGGAGAAACATAATGTCCAAGTCTTAGTGGACATTTTGGTGTAAATAAGACACTAGAGATAGTGGAGAGATTCTACTATTGGCCAAGAATGCAAAATGATGTTAAGAGGTGTGTTGAATAGTGTAATGTATGAAAAAAAGCCAAGGGTATTTCTAAAAATGTAGGATTTTATCAACCCTTACCAATACCAAATAGGCCAGAGGAATGCATTAATATGGATTTTACTTTGGTTTTTGCAAGGAAAAAATCAAGTTGGGATAGTATTTTTTGTTGTTGTGGATAGGTTCAGTAAGATAAGCCATTTTACTCCTTGCAAGATCACAAATGATGCTAGTTACAGAGTTCATCTCTTTTTCAAGGAGATTGTGAGAATACATGTGTTATCTATTAGTGTTGCTTCTGATAGGGATGTTAAGTCCATGGGAAACTTTTGGAAAGCTTTATGGAAGAATTAGGCACAAATCTAACCCATAGTTTAGCTTACCATCCTCAAATATATGGTCAAACTGAATTAATTAATAGGGTACATTGAAATCTATTAAGGATTCTAAAAAAAGAGTATGGTCAAACTTGGGATAAAGTCATATCATAGGTAGAGTTTTCCTATAATGACAGTATGAATAGAACTAGGAGAAAGAGTCCATTTTAGATAGTGTATGGTTACCATCCAAGAGGCATATGTGAACTCAAAGAATTGAACCACATGAAGATATGAGTGGACATGCATATGACTTTTTTCAATTCATGAGGGAAGTAGATGAATAGGTCAGTAGAACATTGGGTGAAGTTACTCAAAATTTGAAGTCAAAGATGGATACAAACTATAAAGATGTACAATTTGAGGTAGGAGATTGGGTGTTAGTGTATTTGAACAAATATAGAATTACTAAAGGCATTCCTACAAAGTTATAGATGAGAAGGATATGGCTTTTTAAGTTATTAAAAAGTTATGGTTCTAATACTTACAAGATATACTTACCCCAAGATTTCGTGATTTCTCCTATCTTTAATGTGAAAGATTTGATTTAGTATAAAGGATCTAACTTCAAAGAGCTACACCAAGAAACAGAGATCAAAGATGATGTTAAGGAGGTTAGTGTCCCATCAAAATCCAAGCCTCAAGCTGAAATCATTTTGGATCCTAGAGTGAAGAAGAAGACTAGGCATGGCATCTATATAGAACATCTCATCAAATGAAGGAATCAAGAAAAATCTTAGGCAATATGG
Source organism: Cupressus sempervirens (assembly GCA_028749045.1). Lineage (NCBI taxonomy): Eukaryota > Viridiplantae > Streptophyta > Pinopsida > Cupressales > Cupressaceae > Cupressus > Cupressus sempervirens. The sequence continues at coordinate 185,001,991 of CM053791.1, read as the reverse complement.
ATATTTGAGAATGAGTTTAAGAAGAAAGGTATATCTACTAAACTTTTTAATATTGATCCACCATGAGTTCTTTCTTACAAGGGGAGAATGGTGTAGGAGAACCTAGGATCTAGGTTAAGGTCCTAAGACATTTTGGCTTGTAGATGGTTCTAGTCAACCATAAATGAATAAGGGCTTCATGTAAAGCCTTGAGGGTGTGATTAGGGGTAGGTATATAGGTGGATGAATGAGGAGTCTTAGGGTTGTCAATTTTTCTTATAATGGTTTTCATAGGTCAAGGGTTTACCAAGGGTTGAACAAAAAATTGAATGTTGAGAAATGTTTTTAGAAATGAGTTTTGAACCATATGGAATTCATATCTAAGGTTTTTTGTATCCACAAATGGTCAAAGGAAAAAATTGCAAAAGTTGCTCAAGCAATTTTACAATTTTACAGAAGTTGTATTTTGACAACTTTGACAACTTTTTGCCCAAACTGAGTGAACTTGCAACTTTTAGTTATTGGGTCCATAAAAGATGTTTCCATACATTAAAAAACACTATACAACACCATCACACACCTAGGACTAGGTTTTGTGGCTAGACCATATGAATTGGAGTTGAAGCAATAACACAATTTTGAAGCATTTCCAATTATAATCTATTGGCATACCCTAACTTCCAATGTTAATGGATTGATTGGGGTTTCTTTGTTTCATGGATAGTTAGAGTTTTTAATTTAGGTAGTTTTGTATTATTTTTGTATCCTAAAGTGTTGATTAGGTAGGTGTTTCAAATTCATTTTTCCATTGTATAGCTCACTGTCCTATTTTGAGTTGTCATAAGAGAAATGGCTCTTTCTTGAATTCCACCAATAAAATCACCATGGCCCTCTAGAATAAAGAATAAAACCATATAAATAATTTACATATCCATTTTTAAGTGCTAAGGATTTGGTTTTGTATATTTTCAAGCATGCCCTAGGCAAGTCTAGTGTGCATGGCTAGGAGTTACATGTTGTTATAGAGCTACTAAGGGGGTGATTGGGATTGGTTTGTACCAATATAAGAAGTAGAGGTGGATAACAAGGTGTGAAGATACCCTAAACCAATTTTTATGATCAAACAAGACCATTGGACAAGTTCTTGAAGTCAACATTGATTATGTTGTATTCAAACCCTCAAAACCCTTTAAAATAGGGTATTATGCTAAGGTCATGTTTGGACAGGTTGGGAGATTGAAACCTACATAATCATGAAGGTATTTTAAAAGGGTGTTTGGATTAGTAGTTAGTTTGGAAGGTTACTTCTAGCTTTTAAGAGTTATTTCTTGTAAACCTTTATAGGAGACCTTATTGGGGGCTCTTAGGGCTATAAGGACTAAGAGGATATATTTGGAGTTTGGTGAAGAGGGTTTGTGAGCAAAGACCCAAGATTTCTAGGGAAGATTTGTTAGAATATATAGTCCACCAATTAATCTTAACCATATGAGAAATATAATCAAAAACTACAACAAGATACTCATGCACAATAACACCATATATGTTAACTAGTGAAACCCTTGATTAGAGGGAAAACTCTAGAGGGGATGGTACCCACAAGATGATGTACTAATATAAATATTCCTTGTTAGAGGATGAACCCTATTTGGATTCTATGAAAATATTCAATACATATCAGTCCTTGTTAGGAGATTCCAACCATATTAGGATTTGTGCCAACCCTATTAGGAGTTGTACCAATAATGTTAGGAGTTGTGCCAACCCTATTAGGAGTTGTAGAAGGAAGATGGACCCACTATCCAAATATCTTATGGGGTGAGACCAATGAACCCACTATCCAAATGATCTCTATATTATTCCTTACAAAATAATATAATTAAATTGTACTTCTTCTTCCTCTTTCCTTTTCCTATCAACCAGACTTCTGCTCCTTCTGATCTTGATACCAGATCACTAACTTCACATCCAATAATCCATTGGATCACTCACTTGGATTTACTTAATGATCTTCTCTTGTTTGCACTTCCTTGAACACTTCACATCTCACACAGTAATCACACATTACAATAAAGGAAAAAAATTTCCTTTATACTAAGTCCTCAAAAAAATTACTTGATTCATCCTTGAGGCTTTTCCAATTAATTATAATAGGACCACAATAAGATAGTTAATTAATTACAATCATGATAGCATTTTCAACTCATAGTCTATGAAACTATTCACACATGCAACTTCAGGGCTTGGGAACTTACACACACCATCATTAGACTAACTTCTTCCATTTTATAATTTCATGTGTCCTAATTATATCTCAGTAAAAAGATAAATCACAATCATTAGAAACTACTTTACAGGTGCTCTATTTCAGCACTTCTCTCTATAAATCACTTATAACTTTTGTATCTCTTTGACTTAGGTTATGCACACTTAACCTTATTATCAAGACACTGTGGGTAATATGTCCTTAACTTTGCATAATTTAATTGTCAAAACCCTTTCTATATGACCTTGATCTCTATTTACTACTACTCTAGTCTTTACAAAATTACTGCTATGCTGACATCAATGACAAATATAGTTGTGAATACAACATGTCAATAATGCCACATGCTCTCCAATTATTAGGGTACTTAACCAAAGGAATACCATCATCATTCATCCTAACAAGCTTATATCAAGCTTAAGGAGGAAATTTTGATAAATTTTGGAAGCTACATTGGGATTTGTACCTTACCTTGCATGATAGCAAGAAATTCCTAGTTAGGAGCCTAGGTGAGTTAAGGAAGAAAAGAAGTGGAATACAAATTAGTGTAATAGATCTTGTAGAAGGGGACAAGTGTGAGAGATCCTCTTATGAATAGGGTCAGGTAGTAACCCTATAGGCTTAGGAGAAGCCTTGGAGATTCTTGGTGATTGAGACCTAGAGTAGGAACTTTGGATCTAGTTAAATCAAATTGATATCAAAGGCTTGAATTTGTCTAGGATAAGGCATTGTGTATGTCTTAATTTGAAGGTATATCAGTGGGATAAACCACCATGGTGACAAATTTTGAGTTGGAAAAAGAAGTGATAGAACAAGAGAACAAGAATAGACTCCTAGGTAATTGATACCTGGACTAGGAACTTTGGATCTAGTTACATCAAAGTGTTTTTGGGTAACCAAAAATTTGGTGTTATGTATTGATGTTTTCATGAATGTTATGCATAGATAGATTTCATTTCAGCATTACAAGTTTATGTTTATATGGTATGAGATATGAGATGGATTAGGTGTCAATACAATTAATTTTTTTATCAGTGAAATTTTTTATAGATCCTAATTAACCCCCTCCCCTATCTTAATATCTTGTTTCTCATTAAGATTTCCAACATAGGTAGGACTATGTATCCAAAATGCTAGACTTTCTCTTTGATCCAAGCAGCTATAGGATGCTTTCTCACAACCCTTGCTCTACGGTCATGAGGAGAGTAAAATATATGTTATCCAATTGCTCCTTTGATTAAACTACAAAGAGAGAGAAAATTTGCCTTCCAAATAAGTAACCTCTTGCATCTATGGGGTTCCTAAAATTCATAAAGGGTACATTTCATTGAGACCCATTGTTTTTACTATTGGATCACCCACTTACTTCCTAGTCTCACACCTTGCTAAGAATATATCTCCCTCGGTGGGAAATTTTGATTCAATCATCAGAGATTCCAACCATTTTGTCCAATTCATTAAGGACATCAAGTTGGAGTATGAGTATATCTTGGTTAGCTTCG
>CM053791.1:184953247-184993247 GCA_028749045.1 Cupressus sempervirens | reverse complement strand
ATCCTTCTAGAATTTTCTCCATCATTGATCTTGCAACAAACTTTGATTTTCACAATAGAACTTGAACTTTCTAAATTTCCATCAAAATTTGGCCTCATATTCCAATTTCTCAAACTTGTGTATCTGGATGTCACTTAGAAAACATTACATTTACTTGGGAAATATATAACTCAATTAATATTGACTCACTCAAGAAACCTAGTGTTCTTCCTTCCTTTGCACTTGCTTGGGCAATAATGTAATCTCTCAATGAATATAGATTCCCTTCATTAACCTTGTGACTTAGTTAAGCTTGTGATCATCAATACTTCTTCATAATTCATGATTGTAAAACGATCAAACCAATACTATATAATCATTATCCATCTCATTCAAGTAGTCATTGAATACCTCATGTATCAACTCTAACTTCATCATACTTTATCAAATCTTTTTCACCAATCTAATGATATGGTACTTTCTTGAGTTATTATAATATCTAGCCAACTAAGACTTTGACATCAATGATAATATAACAACTTATACGAATCTTTTACATAAATGTATAGTATCATCACCTTAAAATATCCTACTATCAATTACAATATCACTTAGGACTAACAATCTCCTCCTTTGGCAATAATGGCAACGAATAACATAATAATTTACATTACAAAACATTGCATGGGATATTCAAATGTATGCATTGTCAATAATACAACTTTGTAATTCCAATTCATGAAAATGCAACTTTGTAACTTGGTCTATATTATTAGCAGCAAAAAAAATCTTCAACATCACTCCCCCTTTGATTATGATCTCTTGTGTTAGGTTTAGTATTTTGTCATCTTCATATCTTGTATGCATTGTTCTCTCCTTTCTATTTTGATTATCTTTTCTTTCTTCATTATATTATCACTATTTCTCCCATTTGACATAATTCTTTTTCATCTATATGTGTATCCATTTAGTACATTTTTTCCCTTTAGTTACACTTCTCCTTTGAAAACAATGTCAAAGGTCATTATAAATTTAATCATGAAACTTATAAAATCTTGTAGTTACCCTTTTACCTTGCATGTAAATATTACATTAGATACATCACAGTTAACTTCACAACTTTAGAAATACTCCTAAAGTGTGAACATTTTTGTGTCAACTCCATAAGATATTTCAATTCATCCATGAATTGATGCAGCATGAAGCTTCTCATAGTGAATTTTGGGTAGGGGTTGGACCCCCAGTTTACCTCTTAGATACTCAAAAGAATCTTTAGGCAATAGATTGGTAAATATATGAGCAATTTGTTACTTCAACTTTACATACTCAAGCCTTACATTAGTTTCTTGTACTTTTTTCCCTCAAGTAATGATACCTGATTGAAATGTGTTTTGTCTTTGCATGCATCACTAGGTTTTTTGTAACATTTATAGCACTTGTATTATCATAGTAAATAGTGACAGGCTTGGTTACTTCTTTCATTCCTTCAAATAGTTGTTTGATCCATACAATATTTGAATAACTTATTACAACAACAATATATTCATCCTTAGCAGTAGATTGTGAAATACAACTTTATTTCTTGCTTATCCATGTAATAAACTTTTCACCCAAGAAGAATTCTCCTCCACTTGTGCTTTTATTGTTCTTGATATTTCTAGCATTTTCAACATATGTTTAGACTTTAAGATTAAAGCATCTTCTTGTTTAGACCATAGGCCATAATCTTCAATTCCCTTGAGATATATGAACATCCTTTTCACAATAGTCATATGTGTTTCCCTTGGATAAGATGAAAACTTTTCAAAAATTCCAATGGTAAGGGAAATACCTAATCTACTATGTACAATATATTATAGCTTTCCAATCATAGATTTGTATTGTATTTGATCAACCTCTTTAGTAGTGTCTTCCTTTGACAATTTCACCCTAGTCACCATAGGTGTATCAACTAGTTTAGATTCATCTATCCCAAATATTTTCAAGATTTAATCCACATACTTAGATTGAGTAACATAAATACCTTTTGGTGTTTCATAGACTTTTAATTCAATGAAAACCTATATTTCTCTAAATATCAAAATTTTTAATTTAGTATTCATTTGATTAGCAAGTGACTTTCTCAACATATTATTTCCTCCAAATATTATATCATCAACAAATATTTTAGAAATCAACACCATATCTTGTGATTCATTCTTCAAATATAGATTATTGATTTCACTTTTTCTATAAAATCCAATTTTAATCAAATAGGAGTGTAACCTTTCATGTCATGCTCTTGGGACTTTTTTAGTCCATATAATGCTTTGTTCAACTTGCAAATCATGACCTTCTTTCCAAGTTAAAAAAATCCTTTAGGTTGTTCAATGTGTTAGCAATTTGGCTAAGGTAGACAAAATATGTTGTCATTTATGGTAATATATCTTCTATGTGAAGAGGGAATGCTATGAAGAATCAGTTATGGTATTTGTACTTATAAATTTGTGTAAGTGTCACTTAGCCTATTTGGCATAATAGAAAGATTTCTTACTAGCACAGTTTATAGAGGTAACATGGACAAGTGCAAAGTAAGGTATGGATACTTGACATCATCATCATGATTTATGGAAATTTGTAGTCTAGTTAAAACTATACAGACAAAGTTATGATTAGTTTACCAATTACAATAGTATGTAGGCATAATAGAGCACCACAATGAAATGGGTATTTTGGGTTAAGGAATTATCTTCTCTACAAAATAATTACTTAATTATTTAGGGATTACTTCCTAGATGTTAACCCTAAGTCAAAAAAAGTTAATTTAATATTTTGTAAAGTGTATAAAAACATGAAGGCTGATTCGAAAAATAATTGTAAATAGGCAAGATATAAAGGAAAGATTGTTATATGTGATATTTGGATGAAGTGTGTATATATTACGTGTTATAGGAAATCTGATGTATGATCAAAGGAATACAAGTTTTGTGAGAAGCAAACGCAGTATTAGATATTGAAGATATCAACAAAAGTGTAAGGATTTTTTTGTATCTATCTCTTTGTATTGTAGAACTACATTGAATATTTCATGTTTGCATAGTGGCTTCATCTTGCATACATTTTGTATTTGTATACAACAACTCCTAACAATTTTGAGGCTTCTAACAAGGCCTAGTCCTCTAACAAGAATTGAAACACTAAATGGATGTAATAGACTCCTAACAGTGTCAATATCTTTCACAAGATACTTTTGATTAGTGGATCATTTTGTGGGTACCATCCCCACTAGGTTTTTCCCTTGCTTGGGGTTTCCCTAGTTAACAAAATATGGTGTTATGAGTTCTCTTATTGCATGGTTATGTTTACTCTTCAATATATTTATTTATTTTCATATTCAAGTTATATGATTGTTAATAATATCCAATTTCAAGCTAAAGTTTGTAAAATATAGTTTCACCCACCCCCCCCCCTTAGTATTTCTTATTTCTAACAATTGGTATCAGAGAACAATGACTCAAAGAAGGCTTAATAACTTGAGTAAGATCCCTATAGATATGGAACAATTAAAAAAGAACCTAGAATAAGCTCTTAAGCATATTGACATTCTTATTGAAGAAAGAGATGTTTTCAAAGGAAGATATGAGGATGCAAAGGACTACATTGGAAAGTTAAAAGATAAGATTGATCATCTCAAATCCAAGAAAGATCCTAAATATCAAATCAAGGATAGTGATAGAATTTTTAGATTGAATAAATAAAATGAGTTCTTGAAGCATGAAGTGAAGATTAATGATCTAAAATTGAGTGTGAAGACAAATGATAGAAAAGTTGAATCAAATCTCAGATTTGAAAATGAAAGTTTGACATCTAACATTACATAAGTTATATCTAAAGTTGAATATACCAATTTTTATTATGCCAAACTTTATAAATAAAATACCATTATGAAAGGAGAGCTAACCCAGACTAAGAAACAACTTGAGAGGCTATATTCTAGTAGTGAGAACACTTATGAACAAATGTATTTTTAGAGACCTTCTTATGATAAGATTGGTCTTAGATATTTCATTGGAGAAAAGTTAACTAAGAAATATGAAGCCAAAAAGGAACCTAATCCTAAAATTCATCAACCTAAGAGAGAAAAATAAGATCTGAATAATATTGAGTCAAATCAATTTGATAATGCACCTATGGAGGTTGAGCAAGTAAGCAGCCTGAATAATTTGATGAGCCCAAGCAACATGAGATTATTCAATCACTTAAAGAGCCAAGATATGAATTCAAAGGAATATTCTATACATGTAATGAAATAGGTCACATGAAAAGGGAGTACATGGGTACGATGGTTAAACCACTTTACTAATTTTTATTGTTATAATTGTCATGGTTTTGGTCATAAAATAATTAATTGTAAGAAACCTAAATTTGATAATAATAATAATAATAGCAATAGTAGAATGTTTGTGTTTGGAGGTACTAACCCTATAGGAAGAAGATCTAAAGAAGGAAATAGTGGAGTAAGGAATAACATTGTATGTTATAAATGTAACAACTTTGGACATATAGAAAGAAATTGCAGAGTAGCTATTAACTAGCCAGGACCTAGATTTGGAAATAATGCACTAGTATGTTAGTTATGTAATAACTTTGGTCATATAGAAAGATTCTATAGAATGGACATGAGGAACAATACAAGGAATCCAAATTTTAGAAGGAATATGAATAGGATTTCCAAAAGGAATGATAACAAAAGTGATAGTCAGAAAGACATCATAAATGAACATGAAGAAGATTTTAAAGTAGTATTTGTCAAACCTAAAGATCCATCTATTGACATTATGGTCAATTTTTTTTTATTAGTGACTCACACTTAGTCAAATGGTCAATAGTGATCGAGCTTATCTTGCAGTTTATAGTGTTAACTGAGTAACTCAGGTTATACCAAGTTCTACAATTTCTACCAAGTTCTAGAATTGGTATTTAGTTCACACCAAGTAGTATCTACCAAGTTGATAAGTAATAGTACAAACCAAGCTTTATAGTATTAATGAAGTTGCACAGTGTCAACTATGGTCTCTTGTGTCTACTGAGTTCTTAGTATCAATGATGTGAATCTAGCATTGACAAAGCTAGGAAGTATCAACCGAGTGATTTAGTTTATACCGAGCTTGTAGTGTTGGTGTTGACTAAGTCGTGTAGTGTCAACCAAGTGACTCAATTTATATGCCTAGTTTCACCGAGTTCACTAAGTCACCAGTGTTGACAATGTTAAAACTACTTGGAAGTAATTAGCATGAACTGAGCTTTTATGTTTGTCAAGAGCATGATGATGTCAAGTGTTAACAATGGTTGTTGAGTATCAGAACCTCATAGAATTTGTATTTAGAACTCAAGTGCTAGCAGTTGAGCCGACTTTGTGTATTTTAGTGATACTTGTATTGTAGCCAACTTTGATGAATTGTAATTTGGATTGGTATATATGAAATGTGTTATTTCACATCCAAAGAAGATGAAATATATATGTGAGAAATAATAAGAGCATAAGTGCAAATTAAGAAGACTACAAGTAGTATAAGGAGTATAAAATATTTATCTATCATAGCAAGGTGATCATTACACTTCAAAGGAATCTCAGCCAAAAAATCAGAGTTGTAGATCAGAGATTAGCCACTGGTTCATCCTAATAGGTGGAATAATTAAATCCTTTCACAAGGTAGAATTTACAGTCTTTTGAAAATCTCTTTACCAAGTGTATACTTCATTATATGTTTTGTAAATCCTTTAACAAGGTGGACCTAGTAGTCCTTATTGCTCCTTATAGGGTAGATCATCAAAAGCGATCAATTGTAAGCTTTCACTAGCCAATTTTATTTTATGGTACTAAAGCTTGTGGGTATCATCCCCACCCCAATTTTACTTTCAATTTGGAAGGTTTCTAGGTTACCATATCTTGTGTCAATGTGTTATGAATGTTTTAATGGTTTCAGTCTTTCATGCATGCAATAAGATCAATATATAATCCAAGGATCATTTGATGTAATAAGATTTATTTTTATTGGTTCTTGATTCACCCCTCCCCTCTCAGTATCCTAGCCTATCTTATATTTCCAACAATTGGTATTGAAGCTTTGTGGTTCTCAAAAAAGAAGTCTAACAACTTGAGAAAAGATTAGATGAAAATGGAGGTATTCAATCTAGATAAGGATATTGACAATGAAATGATGGATTTGGAATTGGCTATTGGGAAACCTAAGAAAGAAAAGGAGAAACTCTCTCAATCCTTAAAAAGAAGAAAAGATCTTGTAGTACAAATGAATGACAAAATCTACACTAAAGAAGGAATTAAAGATATCTATCTAGAAATAAATTTAGTTGAAACTAATGAGGCAATTAGAGACCCATGGGAAAAGAATTACAATCTAAAAGAAGAAGTTAGAAAGTTGAAAAGAGAACAAGAAATTTAGTCAGTAAGATTATGTTAAGTCATGGAAGAAAAAGGCAAATCCAAAGAAGATATAGAAGGAAAGAACAATGAAATTCAGCATCTATCCCTTTAATAGGAAGACTTCATTGATTAGCTTACTAATACAAATGAAGAAATCATGAGTCTAAGATCAGAAAATGAAAGATTGCAAAATGATCTAAACACTAAAAAGTAGACCAATGAGAGCATGATGAAATATCAATCAAACACAAATCAATTGAATGAGAAAAGTCAATATAGATAGAAAGGCAAAGTGGGAATAGGATGCATAGAAAAAGGTGAAACATCCAAGCAAGGAGCTCAAAAGAATCAAAGGCCTACTTGCAATTATTGTGTTAAGTTAGGTCACACATCAAACAAATATTGGAGTAATGGTAAAGAAAATTAAATGGAATGTATTATAATTACAATAAACATGATCATAGAGCAAGTGAATACAAAGAGAAACCTAAATTTGAGGGTAAATGCCATAAATGTAAGAAGCATGGACACAAAACTTCTAAATGCAAAACCAAGATATTGAACCTAGTAGAATAGATTCTGAAAGCTATATTTTGATGGGATTACAACACATGGTGTAGATGTCACTACTATGGAGAATTTAGGCACATTAGAGAAAATTGTGTGAAACATCACATGAGGACAAGAGACACTACTAGAAAATGTTTTATTTGTATAGAACTTAGACATCTTGCCAAGAACTGTATGAACACTAGAAGGATAGAAGATGAAAAGAAAGTCAAAGATGAAAATATTATAAAATCGATGAGGCAGCAATTGATTCCAAAATCTTCTAAGAATTCAAATCCAAGCCATGAAGCACATGTCACTCAAGAATTGGGTCACTCAAGTATTTCAACTTGATCTCCCACAGGGATGACTAAAACTAAGATTCTAAAGTAGACATCTTACATCAATTCCAACCAGCTAGAAGGAAAGGTCCATATTAGCATTCAAGATGCAAGGGGATTACTGAGTTATTACAAGAAAATTAAAACCTTACCAAGCTAGGTTGGGTTGCAAGTCCCTACCAAACAAGGTTGGGATACACTAAAACATTGTGTGGACACTAAGTTATGAATAGATCTAAATAGCACTAAGGTTGAACTGAGTGGAATATAGTCTATCACCGAATGAGTGATTGTACCAAGCATTTATTGTGATTGAAAAGAGAAAATTGTTAAAAGGAAGGAAATTGAATTCATTTACCACCATGAATATTTTAAGAGTTGTTTGCAAAGAGCAATTTATGTGCTTCCAAGAAATCTATGTGTTTGTTGTTGAGGATTTTTTGTTTTCATAAAACCTACTGAGCAGCTCCCAATGTTGAACAAAGAAAACACTACCAAAATCTTAAGTCTGGTAGAACTAGAAAGAAAGACTCTTGCCGAGTGGGATGGAAGAGGTCTAAAGATTAGCAATGTGACTGACATGGAGCTGAAATTTGGAATTCATGTGATAGCTCATAAGATCTATAGCTCTAATCATCTTAACAACATATCATGTGAGGTAGTTGATATGGCTCTCAAGGTAGTGAAGAACAACATGTCCTTTGACCTTGCTAAGCTAATGCTAAATCAATTCAACAAGAACATGGAGAGCATCATGACTTCAAAGAACAACCCATGTAAGTTTGGTTCACTCTTGACTTGTTTATTCTTCTTTATGAAAAATAAATTCCCTTCAAAAGGTTTAGTTATATGGAGAAAAGATGTACTAGTACTATATCAGATTAATGAATACATAGCAGTGATGGGTGAGAACTTTGTCAATACACTAATACATTTGGCATCGATTTGCGACAGCTATGTGTCACAATTACAACAGTAATGTGTTGCCACTATGATAGTAATAGATGTCATTTTTTTTTAGTCACAAATTATAATGTCTATCCTATGCCATCATAATTATGATGCATATTTTTTGCTATGCAACCACTTTATTGTGACATCAACACCAACACAATGCTTGTATCTGATGTCGCAATTATGATGTCTGCCACAAACATTGTGACAAGGTCATTGCGGCGATGATGCCAATTGCCGTCACCATGCTTGTTGTGGACATCGCAATTGTGACTTCCACCACAAGCATTGCGACAGGATCACTATGGCAATGATGCCAATTATCGTCACCACACTTGTTGCGATGATGCCAACTACTGTTGCCATGCTTGTTGTGAATCTCACAATTGCGACATCCACCACAAACATGGTGATGGGGCCACTATGGCAACAATGCTAACTGTCATCACCACACTTGTTGTGGATGTCACAATTGTGACGTTTGCAACAAGCATGGTGATGGGGTCCCTGTGGTGGCGATGCCAACTACCGTCACAAATACCGATGATAGTTGGTGTCACCACCACAGCAACTCCGTCGCAATGCCAATTGATTGTGAAAACTAGGTACAAAGCCTAATGTTTTAGATGATGATTTTAACCTCTATATGGTCCAACTGGCAATAGATTCAGCAAGCTTGGGTCGCTATACATATATGAAGTGTTATACATGCCACAATTACTATCTATTTGTTCATATAATTTTCTTCAATCTTTCAAATGAAAATAAGCACTAAAATACGATACACATTACAGTTAGCATTTTGATTGAGAACCAAAATCAATTAAATTAAAATAAGCAACATCATCAATGAATTAACTAAATATATATCTTCTAGCATATATGAGTTAAAAACATTTACACTTCCAATGTCCATTCAAATTGAAATAATAAATATATGGTTTGCGGATACTCAAAATGTTACCAAAGTTATAGTTATTAGAAACCATATAGCTTTTCTTTACATATATAAGGAGTCAGGACCATGTACATGTAATTTTTCTTTTCATATATAGGTACACCAACTCAAAACATAGCCACCCATGCAACCTCATCAATAAATTGGATTCATGTGAATACTTTGTTAATCTTGATCAAACATAGAAATGAATAATAAGTTGTGTATGCTAATAAGAAAGTGTCTCTTAATAGGTAGTACAAGCATAAAATCATATTTAATGTGTTTTGTCCCATTAACTTATATAAACCTTACATTTCTCTTCATAAGTGCAAACAAATTCTCAACTATTCAAAGTTTTAAAAGCAATGGGAAGGGAACAAGGTCTCAAATATTATTTATTAGTTTTCTATCACTCCTGCACATTTGAGATTTCGACAAAGTTTAATTTCTATTCAATACATAAGATATGCTGCTATTATATCGAGGCAACATCCTTTATTTAATGTTCCACCTCTAACAATGAGTTTGAAGGAAATATCCATTATGACCTTCATTACTAACCACTTGGATTACATATAGCTAAATGAAAAATACTGAAGGTCAAACTTGGAACAGTTAGCTGAAGAAATTGACCCAATAGAACTCCATGCAATATGTAACCTATGGACCACATTTTGTTGTTTGACAGTTCTGCATTTAGCTTGCTGCTTCAACCACAAACATATTTGCAAGTTTGACAAGTAGAAATATATCTCCATTTCTCACATTTATTTGATAAATTTTGGAAGTATAAGGAAATATTGGCTGCAAGGATCTAATGCTGAATTATTGAAAAAGTTTGAAGTAATGCATCTTTTCATGATATTTTGACTTCATTATCAACTTTCTGTAGTGTTTTCCATGTTTTCTGAATGGTTGCTAGCAATGTGATTTTCCCTCTATTTTATAGGTTTTTCCCCAACATTGGTTTGGCTTTGAGCTTGACAAAAAACTCTATTTTGCATTGTGCTACAGTTTCTCTTGATCTGTTCTTGTGAATGAATTCCCTTTACTAGAAATCTTGGCTTTTCTATTTGAAAGTGATTAAAAAGGATTGCTCTGTCGATTGAAATATTTTCCATAAGAGTCATCTATGCCATCTTCATCCTGTACTTGTTTAACCTTTTTCCTTCTACCACAGTCATATTCTTCATCCCTACATAAACCACACAAGATTATGGAAACACAACAACATAGACATAGATAATTGATTATTGTCCATAGAAACACTTTATGCACGAATAGATTACTATGCCAAGTCCCATGATGCAATTGTATTTGTACAAAGATAACCTACCATTCATCTAAGACATAACCAACATGGTTTGCATGTTTGTCTGTAGTTCTGCTACTTTTTACCAAGCCATCATCAATGCTATCCCAACATGGAACTGCACAATAGCCACAGTAAACCATCATCAAAAGAGATTAAATACCCAACACATAAATAGAGGATGAACATTGAGCTTAATTGAGCTACATTGCATAGAATAAAATAAAATTGTGACTACACCTTCTGGACCATGTAATCTAGCCTTTAGAAAAGATGGTTCAAAATCTTTTATAGATAGAGCCCCATCTTGTTGGCATGTTTCTCCTCTATCTATAAAGCTATTATTTGAATGATGAGGAGAAAACAAGTTTTTCTCCGTGCTAATTTTAGAGTCTTGCTCAACATCAGAATATTGTCTAGCTTTACTTAAACCAAGTCTGCTAGGAACTTCTCTTTGTTTCTTTAGCTTAGTACCATTTCCACTAGAAAGCTGCCTATTTACAAGGGGCATCAGAGTATTACAAAATTTAGTAATGTTACACCCATTCTGAACCACACCAGCTATAATTTCTAATGTCTCAGTTTGCTACACAAAAACACAGAGAGAAAACAAGTTTTTCTCTGTGTTAATGTTAGATTCTTGCTCAACATTAAAATATTGTCTAGCTTTACTTAAACCAAGTCTGCTAGGAACTTCTCTTTTCTCTTTAGCTTAGTACCATTTCCACTAGAAAGCTGCCTATTTACAAGAGGCATCAAAGTATCACAAAATTTACCAATGTTACACCCATTCTGAACCACACCAGCTGTAATTTCAAATGTCTTGGTTTGCTGCACAAAAACACAACCATTTATTTTGTTTGACAGACCCTTTCCACAAGATTTTTGTGGATACTTAGAAGCAACTAAACATGCAAAACTTTTTGCAGCTGGATACTCTTTTCCAGAAGGCATTTTTGTAGAGCATTTCTACTTAAGAAAAATGCCAGCCTTCTTAAGCTATAACTTTGTGCATTTCTTCCTTTCATTGGATCATTTCTTCCTCAAAATATGCATTGCTCTTAGAAGAAAATGGCTCCTGAAAGACAATGCTTGTAAAAACTGAGGACATGGAAGATGCTTCATAAGCTTCAATCTGTTTCTACTAACAAGGTAGTGGTTGTCCTAATGGTGTTTTTGGTACTTTTGGCTAGAAATACATTTAGTTTCTTGACTATATTTCCACAACCTATGTGGATAAATAGCTTTTACACATGACCCATTCATTTCTCTTCCCTTACAAAGAAAAGTACCATTTTTGCCTCCCTGCCAAAATGAACATATAAAGATTCATTAGGACTAAAAGCAATTTTCTCAAAAAGAAACATATACACTGCAACATTAATACAAAAAACAAGCACCTGAAATAAGGAACCATCTTCTAGGGATAGGAGCTTAGCATCCTCACTCTCATTATCTATAGAATTGTGGACCACGCTACCATTCTCTAGATGCTCACTAGCTACAAGTTTACCATTTGAATCATTTTTTGGAAGTTTAGTAGCATGATGTTGAGTAATAATACCTGTCAAACCATTTGTAGAATGTTTGAATTTATCATGACTATTACCATTAATTTTTGAATAAGCTTCAAAATTTCTACCAATATAGTTCTCATTATCATTGCTCACGTCACAGTTCTGAGAATGTCTAATAACCATATCATTAAAATTACCCACATAATCAGTTCCCTTTATTTCAGATTCCTGCTTCTTAACATTATTACTAGACCCATTCGATGTGCATCCATTACTTATGGTATGACTTGAGAAGACACTATTTGTTTGAATACCATTGGTTCTTGGAGGCACCAAATGTAATGTAGCATCATGATATACTGATGATCTAGATTTACTGCATGACTGGCCAGAACTTGTGTTCTTTTCTAGACTTTCTGAAATGAAATTGACATTTGACAAATTCTCAACCTGTTGGGGTATCTTGTTTACACTTGCAACACTAAAAGAGATTGTTGTCATTTGGAAAGAATGCATGTTTTCTATCACTTGGGGGGCATATGAATCTTGTAAGTGGTTTTCCTTTGGATGTCCAATGTTCAATGACACCCTCTTCTTTAGTTTACAGCCATTATACTGAGATTCAGACCCACCTATTGTTTGAATGCTAGTTTTCTTATCTCGTATATAGAATAGCATGTAAGCTTTCTGGGAAAGCACACGTTTCTCAATAACTGAATAGACCTAGAGTACAAAATATCATAAGAATAATTTCAATCAGTGTAAGCAACTTTAGTATAATTAGTGTTACCGTATAAAGAAAAAGTTCTACATAAAATTGTAGTTCTTTTGTGTATTCTATTATACACAAATTATAATGAGCTTGCTCCACAAAATTAAACATGTCTTCACAACTGTAGCAAATGTATACCCGATTATCATCTAAAGCATGCTAGATGGTTGTGGATGAAAGAATAAAGTAGAAATAATGACCAGAATGTGTGCTCCAACCATCATGAACAAGAACATCATAAAGAATGCACTCAAAATTTCCCTCCTGTGATTGATCAATATATAGAGAAACTAGAATATCATTCAAATGTGTAAAATTTATTGAAAAACTAGTAGATATTACAAAAACTATATTATTAGATTCCACTAAAAATGTGATCCACTGGAAAATAATATTGTAAAGGCTACTTACATGTGAACTGCTAACAAATGGTTTGAGATCCAACGTACAACCAAAGTCTACTTTTTGGTCAATTTTTCATCCAGATCCAACTACACTGAAGTGCTTGAGATTAATTGCAAGAACATGTGGTGCTTTATCAATTTTGAGTTGTTTTAGAGCCTTCACTTTTACTTTGCATCATTCACATTGATATCTTTTCACACCCCCATCTAACTGCTCCACTGTCATGTAATGGGATAATGCTTTCAACAAGGAATCTGCTCGAATGATCTCTAGGCTCAAATCTAAGAAAGGATCAAATTTATTTCAGCAATAAGAACATTGTGTGCACTTCACCTACAAGCCAGGTTGAAGCAATTGCTAATGAATTAAATACTTTTCTAAGACTATAACCTAGAGTTCCCAGCATAAAAATAATTTTGAAAGGCTTAAGTGACTCAAAAAATCCCATTTATGAAATGAACAATAAATCCTGGAGGTTTCTATAAGCCCCTCTCTATTCCCTCACTAATATTAAAAAAGATAATGTTTAGATATGAATAACTTCTTCTGATATCTTCTTGCATTCACTCATCCTTGTTAACAAAGTACAAAAATTTTTGAAAATATAAACAACTAAAAATGCTATTTGAAGTTTTTTGATGTGTGTGGAGGTGGAGGAAACACCTAGTTAAGGTGAAGTCAAGTTTGTCGCCTGTTGAGGCATTGCGAGCATTTGATAGTTTGTTGATTAGATTGCTTGGATGAATCCATTGGATGGATTGAGGGAAATTCATGGGATTATTCCAAAGATGTAGAACCTAAGGTGGCATAAGGATTTGGTGTGCACTCTGATAGGTTATGGAGTTGGCTTGGATCAAGGAGAGGGATCTTATGAAGATGCTTGGTTGGTGTTGTGAGAACACTATGGAAGTCTCTCTTGTTATGAATGATTGCAAGTCCACCTAGGATCTTTGCATCACCTATAGAGGTAGAATTATTAGCCAACAAATTGGGTAAGCACTTATATTATGTTTTCCCTATGAATTTTATTCTAGGTACAGCTCCCTTTTATAGATATTTAATGAATTCCCTTTTCTAAACTAAACACTTACAAATGCTTTTGACCTAAAAGAAAATAAGGCTCAATACATTCATGCATCAATATGTGTTTTAAATAGTTTTAATTAATTAATTTAGATTAATAGTTAATTTAGATTAGCAGTATTCTATTTGTAGTTGAAACTTGTAGCTTTTAAATAGATAATGAATAAACTATGTAACCATATATATAAGACAAATATATTTCTATCAAGAAATGAATATTAAATAGATTAAGGATTGATGGCATACCTCTAAATTTCATCATCATCATCCTTGTCATCATCATCATCATCATCATCATCATCATCATCATCCTCGTCGTCATCATCATCATCCTCGCCATCGTCGTCGTCATCATCATCGTTGTCATCATCTTCATCATCATCAACATCATCATCATCAACATCATCATCTTTATCATCATCATCAGTAGCAGCATCATTGGCATCATCTTCTTCTTCTTTTTCATGAAAATTTGTGTCAGGAACATCATCCAATAACTGTCGATCATGATCACCATCTACATCATCTTCTACTTCTTTGGTATCTTCTTCTTCCATCACATTATACTTTATTGGCCTTCCTCTCAGTTCATGTCTAACAACAAATGACCAACCCAGTTTATGTGGAACCTCTAAGTAAAATACCTGCTCACATTGGCTTGGAAGAACATAGGGCTCATCCCCAACTGGCTCAAATGACCTTGTATTAACCATTGTAAATCCATTATCATGTTCAATAACAGTTTTATCAAGATCATTTGGATTAATTCATGGCATGTACCATTTGGCAACGAAGAGTACTAATTTGAAGGAACTAAAGTCACACTGAAGTATATCATCCAAAATGCCATAGTATCAATTTTCAGACTCTCGAGGATATAAGTCATTTCTAGATGAAATATTAGTCACTTGAAAGACTGCAGTTATTCCTGAATCACAACTTTTCTTCATGTCATCCAAAACTTTGACGCAAAAATTTTGACCATTACAGAACATAGCCTTGTGGTGTTTAACCTGCAATAATATGTGAAACATGTCAAAATTATTGTATCATGAGTTGATAAACATACAGGTGATTAATAATTTTTTACGTACCTAGAAATCTCTTAAACCACGTGCTAAATCTATTTCCCTTTGTGTAACATTGGAATCTCCATTATGATGAGCTTCTTTAACCAATGAAGATACACCTTCCCAGAGAATGTCTGACCAAAATGTTGTCATCGTTCAATCCATACCGAAATCCAATCAAGATTATTTGCAATATACAAATGTAGTGCATCCCACTATCGGGCACCTATACAAAAAAAAAAAAAAAAAGACAACTTACAACTGATTTACTTTGAAGATTAAGAAATAATTTATTACAATAACATCTTATAATTTATTACCTCTCACTTTCCTCAATTTTTGCTTTCCCCATCAAGTACTCCCCTTCTAATTTTTTAAAAGGCTCGAGATCCCAAATGCGATCTACATGGATATTTGATGCAAACTTAGGAAGATATTCAATAATATACACCATAGTCTGGTATACCATATATCCCTCTACCATAGAACCCTCAGGATGTGCTCTTTGTCGAACCAAAGCCTTCAAAGATTTCAAGTGCCTCTCAACCATCCACATTGACCCAGTGTGTATAGGTCCACACAATTCAGTCTCCTCAACTAGGTGTATGAGGTAGTGTTCTTGTGCATTGAAAAAAGTTGGAGGTAGAAACTTTTTCCTTTGACTAAGAAGATATCATATGAGTAGATACGAGTTGACAAATGCAAAAGTGTCTACCTCCAACTTTGAGGCACCTTTTTTGTTAGTCTATTTGTTCGATATCTACTCATATGATATACAGGGCATTTTGTTGCAAATTCATGTTCTTTATAATATATAATATGATCATTCGAACAAGCATGTATTGCTTCATACTCCATTCCAATATCTTTCATAACAGCAGATAATTTTTGATATGAGCGAGGTAGAATATTTGATGGTGGTAATAGAAATTCGCCTATCAATCTACAACAAAAAATATAAGTTGTTAATATAAACAATATTAGTGGTACATTATTCACCCTTTATTAACTATAAAGACATGTATGACATACCTTAACATATGTGACGTTATGTTGGATAAACCATTCATAACCTTCAAGTTCAACAACGACAATACAGTAGAGAAAAGTTTGTTTGGGAGTCTTTGTATAGGGGCTCGTATGCCTTCTCAAGTAGAGGTACATTGAGGCTATCATCATCATCATGATCGAATACGCTTGGACTAAATGTGTCATGGATCAATGTATTTATACCATCATCTTCAATTTTGTTTTCTAGCGCATGATTGTCATCTTCCATGGGATCATTATCTTCACCTTGGATATTCGCACCTCCATGTTCCTCCACTTCGAAAACCATATTCTTTGGATTATTGCGGTTCATATCATGTACTTCCCTGGGGAGATCAACCTATATAAAATTGATTAACATAAATAAACCATGATCATCAACTAATCATCAACTGATTTCATATGTATATAAATTGTTAAAATGATATAATGAACAACTTACCAATGGATGATAGTCATGCCCCCCTTCAATGTGACCATTCTCCCTATAATGTCTCTTAACTGTTTTGATTAGCAGTCTTCTATGGTTTAAGCCCTTACAAATTTTGTAAGGACAATAACATTTTCCATCACCTTTTCTTTTCAAGTTAGACCAAAATCTATCGATTGTCTCCCTATTTTGTTCTTCACTTATATTATCTAACATGATCGTTCTTCGCAGGAAGCAAAAATTGAGCTACAAAAACTTCGGTCTACAACTTTCACAAACTAAGAAAAACTATCAAAAGTACACAAATCTTCTTAGACCTAGCTAAATACTTTAATATTTTAAAAATACTTTCTTTGACTTTATTCCTAAGACATTTAAGCCAATCACCTTTTATAACATTCAGTTAATTGCTCTAGGAAAATTTGTGGATAAGATTAAGCCACTAAAATAAATTTCAAAACATATAAGCTAAAAGTCTAGTTAAAATATACATTAGATTAAAAAATATTCAATTTTCATACCTGAGTGCGTGGCTATAACTCGTGCAATGGCCTTCTTGCTTAGTTGTAGAAGCTCTCCAGCAATCAAATTATACAAGCTACAAGGCCTAACAGCAATTTCAAAACATATAAGCTACAAGGCAAGACATATTACATGATATGGAAAAAGGAACAAAATTTGCAAGCTTTAGCAAGACATATTAAATGACATCATAGTGCTAGAGAGATCACAATTATATGACTCAAACATAGTCATGAAAAAGCACATAAATTATCTGGTTATTGATTTGTTGACATATTGTTGTTGATAATGCTTTGTTATTATCTAGTTCAGAGATTTGATATATACTCATTGTTTCTATTTAAATGCTATTTAATTCCATATATTTAATTACATTATTATTATGATGGTTTAAATGGTGATCAGATATGAAAGGGTCAATGTCCTAACATTTGAATATATAAGAATGATTACGCCATCCAAATGCCCCTTTATTGTTATGTAAAGGGTGATGCTGATATCTTGGACTGGTGTGAATGATCTTCATAATAATATCTGAAAAAATAGGAGACTATATTTTTAAATTTTAATTATTAGAATTCAATATTATTAATTTTAGGAAGATTTTTCAATTATTAATTAAATTCTTCAACATGCTTCTGAATTGTCATGTTGAAAGGCAATGGGTAGTGTGAAGCCATTTTTCCATTCGTTAAGTCTTAGTTCAAAATTTGCAGTTCTTAGAATTATTGCCTCCATTTCAATTCTTAAGATAGATCTAACCAAATTCTGATTGGATAATAATGAGTATTTAAATGTCATCTCTTATGTTCTAGACTATTCAGTGCTACAGCTTGCATTTTCTAGAAGACAAATTATAAATTTACATTGCTTAGTTTACTAATAGAGCATGCAAGATCTTGGTTTTTTATTTGACTTTTATATTGAGAGTTTCTCCTCAAGATTAATGAACAAAAGTCTAGAAGTAACATGTTGTTGAGTGTTCACTAATATTGCAATGGGCATTTTGGTATAGGCTTCAACGAGTATCCTTGATTTGCATTGAAAACAAAATTTTGCAAGCAAAAGCGCAACAATAACACTGTAAGTTTGGAGTTTCGGTTAAAATATCAAGTCTGTAGATTTCATGGAGCTCAAAGATTGATTAAATATGGATATGTAGGGTATCCATTCTTCTAGCTGATTTCCTCATAGGTCCAGACAGGTGTCTCCCACTAGTTATACTAAATTAGAAACTTAATTGTAGCTCATCCTTTGGTACTCCAATTCATGACCTGTTGTAAATGGACAGTCTCTCAAACTTATTGTTAATACTAGATCTAGTTGTCAGTCTCATCATCTTGATTTCATTTCCAAGTTTATTTTCTTTCTTCATTGATTCAGAGCCTTGTTTATAAAGCATCAATTTGAGAAAGACATCCATAATTAGCCATAGATCCTTAGATCAAATTGCATATGCACTCTCTTGAGTGTCCTCAAGGTGGGTCTTCAATTTGGATGGTCCTTGGATATGTGCCTTGCATTATTCTCATGAAGGGATTGGGAAGGAAAGGAGAAACATTAATTCCAATGTCCAATAGGATATGTGCTGGCAATATATTGAGTTGGGGACACACAGTTTCCCCCAATTTTAGTCTATCCTGGCAATATATTTAGATCACATCAATTCCTCCTTTGAGCACAGAGCTCACTTTTTCTGTTAAGCCTTACAGATTTTCCATAACAAGTTTATTTGGGCAGACCATCATTGACTTTAAAATAAATGAACTAAGGATTCTCCTTTGTAAGTTGAGGCTATATTCTCAGTAGTTAAAAGTTGAGTCAGATATCAGTCACCAGTCCAAGATATCAGCATCACCCTTTATCATTGGCTAAAAATTGTTTAATTGGTGAGCAGCTACACTTAATGTGTGTTGTAGTGATGGCAGGTACCTGACATCAACTCCAACTAGCTTCACAGGTCTACCTATGTCTATATCCCTGACAATGGTTAGAGGAGATAGTCATATTGGCCCTTCATAATCTATAGCTATTATCATTTCTATTTGGGTCAATGTATCTTTGTTTAACTAATTGCACCTCTAATTACTGTATATAGGTAAAGTCTAGATCAGTTTTATTAATTTCTAAAACTAGTTTTAGGCCATGAATGGCATTTTATTAACACTAGATTTTGTGCATTGTGATATGTTATCCCCATGTGCAGCATTGGGTATAATTGTTGTGGAATTTTCATTTCAAGTGCATTGGGATCTGAACTCTCAGTATAGAGGTCGATTGAGTGTACATATGTGCATGATTGGACATTTGTCATTTTGAGGTTATATTCTTTGTGGTAATACACTTAAACTTTACATGTGCTATTATATGGCTATGTGATGTGAAATGTACTTTGGATCACTTGGGGATTCATACTCTTGGCTGAGATGCCAACTGAGTATGCTTGTTGCACATTGCCTTTGCTTGTAAAAGGGGATCTATGCAATGTTGTGGATATTATGATTTGGTATATTAATATATTAGGATATTTCTTGGTAATTTGAGATCTTATTGAGATCCACCCTCTTGGCATGTTGGCCAATGGAGTTATGTTATTATATTGTGTGATCATCTTGGGACCTGCACTCTTGGTGAAGACCAATCAAGTCTTTTGAGTTTAGATTGTTACCTTCTCTAAAAATTTTAATCCATAGGATTAGGTGCTTTGACTAGGTATGGAAAATAAAATAATAGAATCCATGAGCACGTTAGCACTTTCACAAGGCTATGATGACTTGTGAGGGTAGTTGTACAATTGAATCTATGAGCATGTTGTGGGCAGTTTCTCTAGGTTGTGGGTGACTTGTGAGGACAGCATGCATAATAGAATCCCCAAGCATGCCATACGTGCTTTTAAAATGCTATGGGTGACTTTTGAGGGTAGTATGCATAATAGAATCCTCGAGCACACCATAAGAGGTTTCTCAAGGCTATGGCTGAATTGTGAGGGTAGTTTCACAATCAAATCCCCAAGAATACCAAGAGTGCTACCTCAAGGCAATGGGTAACTTGTGAGGGTAGTTTCACAATTGAATCCACTAGCATAATACCATGAGCACTTCCTCAAGGCAATGGGTGCTTGTGAGGATAGTTAACACATGTATAGGCATGTGATGGCATTCCCTATGCACTGTACTCAACCACCGAAGTCCTAGTAGTATGAATAGCACCTCTTGGGTATTGGTTGATTGAGTGTGTTTAGATATTGCATTGTGGCCATTTCTTCATGTTGTGTTACTCCTTGTTTTCTCTTAAATAAGCCTATGATTTATTTGCACTCTGTATACATTGATTAGTGTGAGTATGCTTATACCTTCTTGTATGCCTTGTGTTCTTGTTTGGGCTATGTGACTATCTCCACAAGCATAGTGAGATGGACCTAAGAGTACTACATGATTGAGTGGTGTGACAAGGCACTGTTGGGGACTGGTGTACAAGTATTAAATTGAATTTAGTGGCACCTACATGAGTTCATTCTACACCTCTCTCTCTCTCTCTCTCTCTCTCTCTCTCTCTCTCTCTCTCTCTCTCTCTCTCTCTCTCTCTCTCTCTCTCTCTCTCTCTTCCAATTTTAGTAAGAGTCATGCATGTATTCATGGATATTGTAATGTAGCAAATTGATGTATATGTATGTTGTTACACTCAAGTGGTTTGGCCTTAACAATCATTTTATTGGACCCTAACTAAAGAGGATGTTATGTATTCAGCCATATGTTGGAGTTAGCACAGTCTTGGGTGAATATTAACTCAGCTTCTGGGCAAGTTTTCTAGATTAATGTCTCCACCAATATTTCAACACCTACATTAATTAGTGCCTCCAACTAGTAATCGACACCTTCATCCCTACTAGTCTGATAATAGGCCATTTGTGTCAGGCAAAACAATGGAATGTGGGAATTTCATTACAATTGTTTAGTAGAGTGTCAGGTGACCCTTGGAAGTGTGTCAAGACTTCTAATTGTGCACAAGCACAAAGTGATAGTGATTTTTTGTTTGTTTTTGGTCATGTTGTTAGCATTGTTGTCCTAATTTAAGTGTGTAATGATGCAATTGCTTTAACAAAATCCCCTGCATGTTTTATGCTTAGTTCCAAGGGTTCCTTGGTGGGGCACTACATAGCCAGTACAACCAAAATAATTTAAAATAGAAACTATTTAGTAACCAAGACTGAAAATTCTTCTAATAGAGAACACTACATAGAACCAGATCTAAGACACTATCATGCATAGAACTGAATGTTATGGTTGTGTTCTTCTTTTCAAATCTATGTAGCACAGAACATTATACTTATGTGTATAGACACACTTCCTGTATGCACTCCAAAGCTCGTATATTATCAAGTGTGTCCAATGATGGGGAGAGACCTCTATGCCAGCAGAAGATCTGCAATGAAACAAAAGAAAAGAAAATTTTCTTATAGTAAGAACAAGTTTTTTCTATTGCATAGGGTACCAACAAAATAGTGTATGATATCTTTTTCTTTACCTGGCTTTCAATAAGGGCTATTAGTGGCAAGTAATCAAAGAGATCTATAAAATACTTCCATACATTTGCATTTCCATATTTTCTCAGACATTCATCGTAAAATCCATACTTGAAATTGCAAGAAAACAAAATAATTCTTAAACACAGTCAAAAAATTAAGATAAATTACAAATAGATTGACAAATTTTGGTCACCTTTCTAATCTCCCCATTCAGATACTAATATTTTGCCTCCCATAATTTAGATATAGCCTCAAATGGAAAACAATGTACGTGTCTACTTTAAGCATGAGCATGAATGTCTTCTGACCTTAATTCCAATTCTCACTTTACTCCTCATTTCCAATCTAATCATGGTCTTCATAGACACACAAGACAGCATAGCAAAGAATCCCACTTATTGAATATTGCAGTTGCTTAGCATTAGAAAGAAAGCAACTTTTATGACCCTAACACCAGCACTCCAAATTTTTGAGGAAACATATTATCTTCTTATATTACATAGACAAAAAGATATGTGTTCCTAAAAATTACTTTTTAAGTAAAAAATTATGCAATTCAAATATTGGAGTCAAACATTCAAATTCCTTGCAAATCATGAGACAAGTAGTTATTGCATTGATATCTTACACTTGGGTGATTTTACGGCTCTCATGATTCCCTCGTAATATTGTAATTCTATCTCTATAATGCACTTTTAAGGCAACCAGCAATGAAACAGTCTCAATGGAATAGTATCCACGATCTGCAGCACAAAATGAGAAACAATTATTAAATTAAGCCTAGATTTGCCTTAGATTATCTGAATTACATATAAAAATTGAAGAGATCAAATGCAATCTGTCCAGAATTGATATGTCTGAGAATATTCCATGTAGTATTTGTCTTCCAAAATTTTATATTTTTGTATTCATAATTTACTAAGATCAAACATATTATTTCCAAGATATTAGAGGAAAAGCCCAATTCAGAATTTTCTTAAAGAAAATGCAAAACAGTATGAGCAGTTGCAATCCAAAAAAATAAACATAACATGCCATGAATAGTCAAATGAAAATAAATATTGCTTGGATAGATTTAGAATCTTAATGAACTGAGAACTAAATTCCATTCAAGGACTCAAACGAATCATATTTTGAAAATAAGGGTAAATCTAAAAGCAATGCTGCTTATAACTGCAGAACCTTCTTGCCACATTTTAAGACATAACCTTGTAGATAGAAGCTTAAATGTAAAATAAGTACATAAAAAGATGGACAACTTTATCTTCATTTCCTATCCTGTAAGTTGATTCCACAGCATGCATCACTATGTTCTTGCTCAATGTTAATCTTCTTGCTGAGAAAGATAACCACAATAATGCATTGAAGAAGTACATATATCACTTACTCTTTGTCTGTAGGATATGACCAGGGAGACTAGATATACCTATTTTTATGCCATGGGGTAGCTTGTAATCATCTTTAAACTGAGAAGTGAAGCTGCACTCAAATTATGTATTATATTATGATATAAAACTCAATCGAATCTGCAACACAAGAAACTGAATCATGAAAGATCAAAGAACACAAGCTCTAAAACCTAGTAGATCAAGCTCAAACATCAATAGGGGTTAAGAAAGCTGAAATAATAAATGACTTCTCATAAGACTTGTCTACAATTCTTATGAAATAAGAAATAAAATGAGATATATCTGTTGCAGATGCTTCATCTAGATTAAACAAGCAATGAATGTGTGAATCTTTGAAGAAAGCTTATTACAATCTCTACATGTCAAAAACCTGCTTTTGTTTTGGACCCATTCACCTGCACCCTCAAATCAACACTCATATAGACTTTAATCCATAGAAAAAATTGATACATTGCCCTTTTGGTGTGGAGTGATTGGACCATTTATACATAAGCTGAGAAAGTTTACTTTTACCTAAAGTAATGTTGGGTTATTTTTCAGGAAGGAATAGGCAGCGTGGCATAAAACTTTTCTCACATAATCTGTGCACCAATAAGCTGCATGGCATGAAATTCTTCATATGTTTCTATACTCAAATAAGCTACGTGGCTTTAAAATCTTCTCACATTGATGCCCTGCGTGGCACAAAAAATTGCCAACTTCTAAGCCAAAGATCTTTCTTTAAAAACAAAGATTCCATCTAATTCGCAAAAGCCCTTAAAACTGCCAACGTCTGGAGATGAGGGGCATGGATTTCATTGATCACGGAATAATAATAATAATTATTGGAGAAAAAATGATTCTAAGAGTAATGGGTTTATTTGTTTTGCACCTTGCCATCATCCTCCTCCGAATGTTGCCTTGGCCCTTTCACCATAGAGATCCCTATGTCGATTTCAAATGAGCAATGTTTTTTGGTTTTTTTTTCTCTTATATCTTGTTAGCGTCACAATTTCGATGTTGTCAAGTTATTATTGAAAAAAAAGGCCAAAAATACATAACATTATCCTCCTTCGCAAAGTTCCATCGCAATTCCACTCCAAATCTATTGGTGTTAGCATCGTAATTGCGATGTCGTCGGGCTAAAATTGAAAAAAAAAAGCTAAAAACACATTACATTTTCCTTCCATCATAAATTGAACCCTAATGTATTAGTGATATCATGGAAAATTACGTTGATTCATTCAAGGAAAAGATGAATAGTAGATACAGAATCCCTAAGAAACTTGTAGAAGATTACAATGATGATGTTTGTTTTATGGTACACTATGAAAAAGTGTACATTCAAGAAGTCAAACCTAGAGTGGTGTGGGTTAAGCCTCTAATTGATGATACCAAGGATATCATTGAGGCACCTTTGAATGAACCTGTAGATCCCAAGACCACATATTTTGATACTTTTGATGAAGCCAAACCTAGAATAGAACTTGAAATTAAGCTTCCTCAAGAAGTCAGTAAAGGAAAGAAGAGGATAGCAAAACTAAGGCAAGAAAGTTCTACTCTCTTATTGACAGAAGGAAAGGAGATGATATGGAAAAATATGATGCAAAAGATAAAGTAAAAGAAATAAAATCTAAAGAAGAAGAGTCAATAAAAAAGAAGGGAAAGGTTATCATAGCCAATCCCACCAAGTCATCTACTAAAATATTCATAAGAAGAGCATCTAGATCAAGATAGAAATTGAAATTAGGTGAGGAAGATGCCAAGGAAATTATTTTCAAAAGACCTCCACCTACATTTTAGGAAAAATTAAACGAAATTGATGTGGGAGCTGTCATGGAAAACTTCAAATCTCTCAGATATGAGACCAAGAATGTTGATGAGAAGAAGCAAGTTAAAGAAATGATTATATCAAAATAGGTAAATGGAAATACTCAACTGATCAACTTGCATAGAAAATTCCCAATGAGCCCATGCAAGTAATCAAGCCAAGATGGGAAAATACTAAGAAAACTACAAATGATATATTTGAATAGACATTGAGGCAGCTTATGCCTCATCTTAGTGATAAAGAAGTGAAAGAATTCATGAAGAAAAATGAAGAAAAACTCACTCTAAAATTCAACACATGCATGATATTGATTAATGACATTGAACATGTGGTGAAGATAACTACAACTGCATGGAAGAATATCTACAAACTTCATCAATCAAATGATTTTGTTGTTCATGTTAGTGACATAGATGATGAAGATGACATGGAAGAAAATGAAAATTTAATGATAAAGAAGATATAGAAACAAATGATGTAAATCTAGATGATGAACAGGAAGCTATAGAGGAGAATCTCCCTGAGATTCAAAGTATTGTAGAAACTATCCCAAAGAAGATTACAGTAGTAGATATGGCTTCATTTCCTCACTCACTAAGAAAAGCTTTAATGTCATTAGGCTCAGAGAAATCTTCTTTTGAGTTGGTTGTGGAAACCACTACAACACCATGCACCCAACCAATCTCTGCACTTGTTCAGCTAAGTACCATATTGACTGAAATGATCAACACTTCATCTGCTAAGAAGCTAGTGATTCCTCCATCATCAAATTTGGCTACATAGCAACCAGGCATTTCTATTCTTAGTGCAATATCTACTTTTCTTGCTAGCCATTCTATTTCTATTGGTGTTACAATTTCAAGTATGCAAATAGTAAGTACAAAGATAGTTGAGAGCAAGCCTCAACTGAGTACTAAAGTTTCAACAAAAAATAAGGGTAAAGAAGAAGACATTGATCTTGATGAGGATATAGTTATCCCAAATTGGGATATCTCTACTCTAAATCCTAATTAAATGAACATCATAGGTGAACTATTGCAAAAGAAAGCTAATTAGTAGAAGCTTAGAGAAGAGAAAAGAAAAGAAAATAATGTGCTTAAAGATGTAAAGAACATACTTGTAGATGCACTAAGTACTGAAGTTGATAGCACACAACTTAATTTAGTTCAGTTAGCAAAAGTTGTCTATAAATTCAATGAAGATCTAAATGGACAAGAAAAGTTACTGTAGAGAGTAGAGAGGAAATTTGAGAACCAATTATTGGAGCAAGTTGAATAGAAACTTGCAATAAGTCAAGTAAAACTATCTACTATTCTCAACTCATTAGAAACCTCTACAAATAATGTTACTCCATTATTCAGAAAGTTATGTGATACATCTATCTTCACTCAAGAAATCAAAGATAAAATATCTAAGATAGATGAAGACTTGAAGGAAAGTGCACACCAGTTGTCACTTGACCTGAGCTATAGTTCTACTCACTACTCAAAGATCAAATTTCTGACTAATATGCAAGCATAATTATTAAGGGAAGAAGCTAGGATCAGGGCCACACTTTTAGACATCCAAGGCATGTTTCTTCCAAACATGGATGGAAAACAAAAACACATTGTACATACCAAAACTCTCATCCATGACAATAACTTCTCCATAGCTAAGGAAATGATGGAGTTATTAGTAGAAGTACAAATTGCACTTCATGCAAGCAAAGTGTTACAAGAAAATTGGGACAAGACAATGGCATTGATTTTGAAGGTACATTCTAATTTCTTGTAACATTTTTACATCACCATGTAGCATACACCTTTGGCATTTATGCCAAAAAGGGGGAGAAGATGTGATATATTAAGGGGAGAAGATAAGATAAGAGATATATGTATATATTGAGAAAAGCATAATATGTGTATATATGTATGGTGGAGTAGCATAATATTATACATTTACATGTATAGATAATCAAAAAATATTCCTTACAAAAACAATTTTGAAAAATATCAAAATAGAGTATGTTACCAAGTTGAAGACATGGAATGGAGACTAAATAATGTTTTGGACTTGAAATTTTGAGAATTAAGTTTTTATTGATAAGTGTTTTTGTTGCTAATATGAAAGGGGGAGATTGTTGACATTATGGTCAAGTTTTTTTATTAGTGACTCACACTTAGTCAAATGTTTAGTAGCTACAAAGCTTATCTTGTAGTTTATAGTGTTAACCAAGTAATTTAGGTTCTACCAAGTTTTACAATTGCTCCCAAGTTTTAAAATTAGTATTTAGTCCACACTGAGTAGTATCTATCAAGTTGATAAGTAACAGTGGAAACCAAGCTTCATAGTATTAACCAAGTTGTAGAGTATCAACCATGGTCTCTAGTGTCTACCAAGTTTGTAGTATCAATGATGTGAATCTAGTGTTGATCGAGCTAGGAAGTGTCAACCAAGTGATTCATTTTATACCAAGCTCATAGTATTAGTGTTGACTAAGCCATCTAGTGTCAACCAATTGATTTAGTTTATATGTTGAGTTTCACCAAGTCACCAGTGCTAACCGATTTCAAACTAGTTGGAAGTGATTAGCATGAACTGAGCTTCTATATCTATTGAGAGCATCATGATGCTACATGTTGACAATGGTTGTCAAATATTAGAACCTCGCCAAGTTTTTATTTAGAACCTGAGTGCCAATAGTTGAGCCAACTTTGTGTATTTTGGTGATACTTCTATTGTAGTTGACTTTGATGAATTTTAATTTGGATTGGTATATATGAAATGTATTATTGCACATCCAAAGAAGATGAAATATATGTGTGAGAAATAATAAGAGAAAAAGTGTGAATTAAGAAGGCTACAAGTTGTATAAGGAGTATAAAATATGTATCTATCATAGCAAGGTGATTGTTATAATTCAAAGGAATCTCAACCAGCAAATCAAAGTTGTAGATCAAAGATCAGCCACTAGGTCATCCTAATAGGTGTAATAGGTAATCCTTTCACAAGGTAGACTTAACAGTCTTTTGAAAATCTATTTACCTAGTGCATACTTCATTGTATGTTTTTTAAATCCTTTAACAAGGTGGACCTAGTAGTCCTTATTGCTCCTAATAGGGCAAATCATCAAAAGTGATCAATTGTAAGCTTTATCCAACCAACTTTATACTGCAGTACTAAAGCTTGTGGGTATCATCCCCACCATAGTTTTACTTTCTATTTGGAAGGTTTTTGGATCACGCTATCTTGTGTCAATATGTTATGAATGTTTTAATGCTTTCAGTCTTTCATACATGTAATAAGATGAAGATCAATATATAATTGAAGGGTTATTTGATGTAATAAGATTAAGTTTTATTAGTTCTTGATTCACCACTCCCCTCTTAGTAACCTAGCCTATCTTATAGTTTGAACACCATCCAATTCACATGTGGTGTTAGAGGAATAGTGAAATAAATCATCTCAAAGAAGATTGAAGTCAATAATTGTATTTGATTCATTCTGTTTGAATTAAGTACTTTCCATAATATATCAAGCATCAAAAAGGTAGAAATGATGACAGAGAGTGAGTTAAGGTTTATGAATTTAATATGAGGTAGAGTATGATGTACTAAATCCATGATTAAGTACACAGATGATTTGGAATTTTTATTGGAGTGCACAAAGGAAATCAAGTTACCAAGTAATCATAAACAACTTTTTGTTGATTGTCCACTTGCTCAATTAATGTAGTGATGAATTGCAAGTAGTTTAAGGGTCAAAATTGAATTATTATGTATCATTTGATTGTGCAAGAGTTAAAGAAGAGATTTAAAGCATGTTTGATGGGAATTTTAAAGAGTTTTGAAATGCAAGTAAAAGGAATCCCTAGTTACACATAAACAAGGTATTTATGGTGTGTGTAATTATAATTTGAACTATTAATTAGCATAATGGAAAATCCTATAGTTTATGATGTGATTAAAAGACCTAGGTATAAGTTTAAGAAGCACCCCTATGTTTCTTTGGAGGATGATCCCCTGGGGGAATTTTCACAAGTTCCACATAATGTTTTACACATTAAAGACAATAGAGCATACATATATTGCAAGTTTGAGAGTATTGGAGATAGCAATATACATGAGTTTAAGAAGAACCCATATGCTTCTTTGGAGGATGATCCCCTAGGGGAATTTTTACAAGTTCCACACAATGTTTTACATGTTAAAGAAAATAGAGCATACATAACTTGCAAGTTTGAGAGTATTGGAGATAGTGATATACACAATGACTTAAACCTGGTTTGCAACATTGGTTTGTCTATGAAATAAGGGTTTGAGCATTTTAGTGGTCTAAAAAATTTCAAGCACATATTTTATATAGATTTTTATCACCATTAGTGGAGTAGAATTATCTTGAGTAGAAATCATGAAGATATATTTTAGGTAGGAGATATTCTTGTCATGATTGAAAATGAAATGATTCATAATCTCACTAGATTTAGTAATGAAGGTTGTAACCCAATCAATGAGAAGAATTTGAACAAATTGGTTGAGACAAATCTGAAAACAAAATTTAATGGCATAAATATGAGACTTGACTTAATAATTGGAATTGATGTAAGGGTTATTAGTAAGATTAATGGGTATAAGATGAACTACAATTCTAGATTGAACTATGTGCTTGTTGGATTCATTCATGTAGCTTACTTAATGATTATGAAGAAAGAAAAGGTCAACATGTGTGACATACTAAGACAACAATTGTTGAATAAAATAAATAGATTGAAGAAGAAAAAGAATGCAATATTCATACTTGAATCATTGTTAACATGCCTATTCTTCCAAGTGATCAAAAGTTTCCCTGGTATGCCTAATCATGAATGGGATGGTGACAAGTGTACAATGATTATGATAACACAATACCATAGGAAGAAATTTGAAGATAGAATAATTGATGACATAACAAGAATGATGAAGAGTTTTTAGTCAACTATGAAATAGAGAATTAGAATTCTGCTAGCTTTGGTTGAGAAATATAAGAATGCTATTTTCTTCATGGGATAAATAGATGTTACTTGTATGGAAGCAATTGAACTTAGAGTCAAATTTATCGAACCTATTGGATATGAGATGAATGAAGATTTGATTGAAGGGTGTGTAAAGATCATGTTGGAGTCTTAAAAAGACACTACAATATTTGGGGTCAAATTACAATGGAAATTTGTGACAGGAGTGTATTTTGTTTGTGATTTTTATGTTTTTTTTGCAATTATCTCGAGCAACATCATAACACCAATAGTGTTGTCATTATTGTGACACTTGTGTGATTATAAACCAAAAAAAAAAAAATTGAACATTTTTCATTTGTTGAGCTAGGGAGAAATCACAAAGTTAAATTCAAGCTATGTAATGAGTGTATCTCTATTTCTACACTTCTAATCTTGGGTTAAATCTTTTGCATTTTCCATTTCAACCCACCAGATCTATAAAAGGAGTGATTAGTTTAGGTTTTTCTCAACAATGTTGTAGTAACAACATGATTTAAGAAAATTTAAGAAAGGTAACAACTTGATTTCATGCATTTAATTCAATGGTCTATGGTAATGGAGGCATGAGCTTTTTCTTGAACCACTACCTAGTACTCTTCCAAACATTAAGGACTGGATGACTTTCATACCCTATGGCATGAGATTGATTTGTGTGTCTCATCTTCATTTGGGCACATATGATTAGGAGCTTCTTGGAGATATTGGATAGCAAAAATAAACTACAAAGGATTGCTTGAGGGTTTGTTTGGGCAGATTGATAAATAATATTCCATACTCTTGATGCATATGCCTTTGATACAATTTTTTCAAGTACTATCAAAAGAAATTAAACATTACAATTCTGGTATATACTTGTCTTTATTTTGCAAATAACTTACATTCCACACTTGCATAAAACACAATACACAAACCTTGGAATTTTTATGTGCATATCTCTACAAACAAGGAAACTATACCCTATAGGAGTTGAATCTATTTTACAAAATAATGATTTACATGTTGGGCGGTCATTCTGCACAAGGCCAATGGCAAGAATCCTTCGCACAATTCCTTTCTTGAAAAGCTAATCTTTTGGGATCAACTCAAAGTTCCATATTTTTCTTGCGACATACCAAAATCTACTTAGTTGAAGATAAATGTGATTATTCATGAGGAGGCCTTTGCTGATTCTATTTTGATCTCAGAATGAAGTAAAATCTATTCGTTGTCTCAAAAATAACACACAAAAGAACAATATTTTTCTATTTTCTATTTTTCAATGAATGCAATCTAACAATGTAACTAAAATGAGTTCCTATTCTAACAACGAGTTAGCAAAGAAAATAACAAAACTAAAAGCAAATAACATGAAATTGAAAACCTAATAGACATAAGCTACAAAAAACAATACACTATGACTTAAGCTTTCAAATAAATTGGTAGGAAACCAATAAAAATAGGAGTAGCACTTCCTGGAATCCACTGATGCAATCGTCGGTGAGAAACTTTAACAATCATATGATATTTCACTCTTCATCAAATCACAAGGCCATGGAAAGTGTACTCATGTGAGATGAAAGGTTATGTAGGAAAAATTTGATGATCTCTTCTCAAGCTCGATACATTAGAAAAATTTATAAATATGTAGAAAACACCAAAACTAGAAGATTGCACAACTAGAAAAAATGCAATAAACATTTGGCTCAATCACAATCTCATGAACAAAATTCACAAAACAATGACACATTCAGGCAAGAATCACCACACTCCAAATGCTAGCACCAAAAGCATAATTTTATTGCATAATAATCATGGCCCTTGTTACATATTACAATGGGGTATTTATAAGAAATCATCTGCTCAATTTGTGTTGAGAGTGAGAGATATTCTTCATGCAATAAAATGCTTTTAACTAATAAAGCAAACTAAATATATACAAACTAACAATTAATCTAGTGCTTAGAGGGACTCCATCCATATTTTATTCATCAATTGGATACATGAGCCCTTTACATGTCAAAAACAAAGAAAATATGAGATAAGAAATAGGAGGAAGCCTTTAGTCAAAGTAGGAGTGTCAGGAAGTGCCAAAAATAGAAGTTGGTCCTTTACTAGGTGTGTGTCGAAGTTAAACTATCATCAGAATATGTTTCTGATGCATGGAAAGCACTATTTTTGGAACAAGTAGTTAACTATTAGCACACCTCTAAATTTTGGAGCTACAAACCTACATACCTACAGAGTTGCAGACCTCGAGAGGGTAAAAAATCTTAAAATTTTATTGAGTGTCAAAATTAAAATTCTGGCATCTGGGTTTTGTTCTTCTTCATCCCAAAGCTATGTTTGGATGTTTGCCCTTGAATTTTCTATTATCTTAGTAATCTTAGCTGCATCTAGAAGATCTAAAGCCTCATATTTATCTTTTACCTTCTATCTATAATTGTCTACCTCAATCCAAGTGTCAACAAAATCCTCAAGTTTGGTATTCAATTCTAACAAGGCTTCTTCTATCTTGAAAGCTTGTCATATGTCCTCATCATCAGCAACCTCCAAAAAAACCTTGCTGAAATTCTCCACTATTGTCTCTATAGGTAACAAATTTTCTTGTTCCTCATCTTCAAAAATATCCAAGCATGCATCACTATAGTGTCTCTCTACTTCCAAAATTCACTCTCATGCTTGGTCCTTGAGCCAATGAATGTCCTTATGTCATTTTCCCATTACTTTATTACTATTCACTATCTTCTCTATCCAATCATCAATCATGCCTAATTCTCCTTTGGTATATACATCAATCAAATCCTAGTATCTTTGGCCCTTTATGACTTGTAGAGTTTATAAATCCTTACTCCAGGCCCATACCTCATCCATGATACTAAAGTCCTACTTCAAAATTGCTACGATCTTATTCACGTTCTCCTACATAGTATGCAATAACTTCAAATTCCCTATGATAATCATAACACCTTTCTCCTCAAAAATTTCTCATCACTCCTGACAAGCCTTCAAAAATGGATCAAGTTGTACACCTCCTCCTTCTCTAAGTACAGTGTTCAAGGTTTTCCTAGGGTGTTCAAGATCTAAAGGACCAACTACTTTGGTTAGATTTCCCTTTAGGATCTCAACCTACCTTCAAAGTGCTTGGATTTTGGGCTCATCTTGTTCCATATTCTTAAGGACCTCTTTGACTCCTAGAGTCATCATTAATTGGGATGAATCCCATGTAGGCCTCCCCAACATAACATCCTTCAATTCATAATCCTCAAGACCAAGACCTTTTGCATCTATGCCTTCAGGAGGGAGAGCCACTTGTGTAAATAGTTCTTGGTTCCTTGTGCTAGTAATAAATGCCAATGGTGTTGCCTCATGTGATGGAGACTCAACTTTATTCAAAATCTCTACAATGTCACAAATGTCTTCTTCTAAAGCATGAAATTGAGGCTTAGTACTCCTCATTATTTCCTTTTAGATCCATCTAGGGATGCGTCTAGCTCAAGACCTAGCTCTTGATGAAAAAGGACTATGTTCTACAACATCCTTCCCTTTTTTACTCCTACTTAGAGTTATATCCTGCTAGGAGGGCTCTTCTTATGTAGCCTCAGTCTTAGTGGACCTTGTAGCCTGAACCTTAGTGTCTTGGGAAGGCAATTGAGAATATTGCACTATTTGTCCCTCCTTTGACACTTCATCAGTCATCATTTGTTCCTATTTCTCCTCTGATGATGGTTCCTTCTAAACCTACTCTTCCTTTAAATTCAAAGGTGGAGGAGTCACCAAGCCCTATTCTACCATTTTAACTCATGGTGGAAATGGAGTAAGATCAAGACCCTATGCATCTGGTGGCATTTGCATCCAATCTTCTTGTTGAGGTTCACTTGTAGGGGTGCCCTTGATCTTATCCCCAATCAATTATGCACCCATAGGTGTGAAATCAAAATCTAACATTGAGAAAACATCATCACCTTCTTGACTTTTCTCATCCACCCACTATTGTACTTCATCTTTCAAAGAAGAGAGTTCTAAGGGTTATGCTTGAGTGGATGGCTGGGTACTCATGGCATTCTTTCTCCTTTGCAACTCTATGCCTCTAGCTAGCTAAGTTCTTCCTTGTAGGGGCACTTTTTCCTCCTCCTCTTCTAATTCTTTTTCTTCCTCCTCTTTTTCTCCCTTAAGAATACTTTCAGGAATAGATGGGGAAGGCACCGATCTTCTGTTGATCCTTTGTCTCTTTTTCATCTAAATCTTAATCCTTTTCTTATGTTTCTTTGGGACAGAAGAAGAATCTAGTTGTTCTTGCATAGGAGGAATGGAGGCCTGTGGAATCTCACCCTCTTCTAGTTGGCTAGACATAATGGGAGGCAACTGAGGTTCATCCTGGACTTGAGTAGCTCCAGTATCATCAAACCCTTGTGCACTCTTTTCTTGTTGTTGAAGAGGTGCCTATTCTACAACTTGTTCTACCTAAATCCTCTAAGGAGAGGTCCTCTTCGTTTTGTTATTTCCCTTCCTTTTAGAAGGGTGATAATATCCAATCGGGTTATCAAGTTGGTACACTATCTCTAGCTTGAGAAGAGACTGGACTACAAAGGTAGGAATTGTAACTTTCCTCCCTCTACCTCTTTCTGGGTGGGCATGTGCATGAAATATCATTGTGTCAAGAATTGAATCAAGTGGAAAAGGTTTCTTGATACAATCCTTCATCATTCTAATGATATGTCTCACTCGATGACTAATATCATCAACCTCCTCCCTGTCAATCTCAGTATTCATAATGGGTCTTTCACCAATTTTGTCTACGTTGAACAAGGAGTCCAATAGCTCCTTAGAATCTTGTTGCCTTATTTCCTCTATGATGTTCAACTGGAGAGCCTTTTATGCTAGATACAAAGTCATCCTGTAGTAGTCCCTAATGCAAACATCATAGTCATTTGTGGCATTCATCCAGTGATCTTCAATAGCATCCTCGTGATGGAAGTCCTTTCCTACTAGACTCTCTACTCTCCCAACATTGTCAAAATAGGGTTGGGGAGAGTTTTATTCTTCATGGGGATAGTTCTCCCACTCCCATTCAAAGGATAGAATATCCTACTTCCTCTTTACCTGATATGGTCCAATGACTAATGGTCATGCCTAGCAAGGTCTCTGTTGTCTCTTTATCTTCTCATAGGCTACCTCAATTTTTTGAGAGATATCCAATAGTACTAGTTTGTCAATAGGATATCTCGGGAGCTTCTTAGGATTGATGGAGACACTAGCTACCTAAAGATGTGTGAACATCTTGAACTGGATTAACTAGGCTCCAAGAGCTATGATCTATGTTTTTTCTTCGTTGGATAACCTCTTTCCATAATCTCCCTCAATGAATTGAATGATCACATAGATGAACACATCATTCATGATTCTATATTCCTTTCTCTATGTCAAGAGCT
Source organism: Cupressus sempervirens (assembly GCA_028749045.1). NCBI lineage: Eukaryota > Viridiplantae > Streptophyta > Pinopsida > Cupressales > Cupressaceae > Cupressus > Cupressus sempervirens. The sequence continues at coordinate 184,957,733 of CM053791.1, read as the reverse complement.
TCTTCTTCACCAACTGAGGGTAGACTATATATGGTGAAGTATTAGGATCCTACATACTACCTCTCCTATACAAATTGGGGTAGTTTGTCACCCTTGCTGCTAGTAGGTATACCATGGAAGAAGTCATATAAAAATTCTTCTTGTCCTCCACCATCCTCAGTTGCTCACACAATTTTTCACTTAGTGTGGTGGCCTAGTCCAATGGTATCTTTGTCTGTCAAATGGTCTCAATGAAGTTGACCATGAAGGTGTTGAGGTGGCTTGTTGCAAGTAAGCCCATGACTCTGCTCAATAGAATGATAGAGTAGCCAATTTCCTCCTTCATGTATCCCCAAGTCATGTCTACTTTTCCTATTATTCTTCCCAAAGGAGGCTTCTCAATGAGGTAAGAGGACTAATGATGTCAATCGCTTCATGCTAGTGTTCATTATACCATATCTCAGTTGCTTCATAAAAGAGCCTAATGAATTGATCTGCTCTTAGAAGATGGAAGACCCTCTCAATGTTATCAAGTTGAAGGTCCAACACAACTTCTTCTATGATGCTTTTTATGACCCTTTCTTCAAGAACAAAATGTTGTGCCAAGGCCATGATTAGTTCTATTGATTGTACTGACACAAGATGCGACACTACATTCACCAACCTAGAATGGATCAATGAGGATACTGGTGTAGATCTCTCTATTGGTTTGTTACAAATTCTAAGGAAATCTTCTAGATCCATGTGCCCCAAATCAATATCTTAGATTTTTGCATGGTCATCATGAAATCTTGACTTCAAGGGTATGCCTTGAAATTTGAAAACAATGGGTTTGGGTGTGACTCCAAATGTGGACATCATTTGATCACCTGAACATCATGAGAAAAAGTGTTCATTAGTTCAAAAATATAAAAGCTTTAAATTTAAATAAACATAAAAACAAAATGTCAATTTGGGTATTTTATTATTATTATTATTACATTTTATTATTATTTTCTTTTATTTTTCTATTTTATTTATTTATTTTATTATTTTATTATTTTATTTCTTTTTATTTATTTTTGGATTTTGGTTATTAAAAAAAATGAAATGGAGGTACTTAGGCCGTGCGGGCATGAGGGCGCTACAGAGGTGCATAGGCACGAAGCTCCACACCAAGGCAAAGACAGATGCAGAGGTCTACCATGTGTGGACATGAAGAGGTCAGGGGTTTGGGGCAATGTAGAAAATGGAGGTGATGGAGAACTAGCATTTCAGGTGTCGTGTTGAGGCTGTACACCGCAATAGTATCTTTTGAGGGTTGTGCATGGAGTAGCATTGAACATTCAAAGCACATAGCTAGCGTGCAACACCAAAGGGCCATAGAAGACCATGCACCGCCAAAGGAGCATGACAAGCACACAACACCAAAGGGCCATGGAAAATTAAAGGTCACCGTGTGAGCATAGCTTAAAGGGACATCGTGCAGAGGCAGGTTAAAGGGTCATCGCGAGGGCGAAAATGAGGGTCGGTTCACATTGCACACGCTAGAAGCTCCAAACTTAGTGCAAAAAAAAAGTAACAATGAAACATGAGTGAGGGAGGGAAGGGGGTTTTATCACCCCCTCGTGCTCGAGGCCCCGTGTGGGTGTGCGAATGCACAGCATGCACTTGCGTGCGTGCGCAATAAATTTTTTTTCTATTTTTTGATTTTGTCTTTTCAAGTTTCTAATAATTTTTTTTAGACTTTTCTAAAAAAAAAAAATTAACAACTTTTGACTTCCAATATTTTCTCTCAACTCTCGAACTATGGGTTCAAGAGTTGGAAAAAAAATTAGGGGGTCCCCATTCCTACTGAGGAATGGGGCGTGTGTTGTGAGACCACAATAGTACATATCTCTACAAACAAGGAAATTATAAAATGGTAGAATCATCCATATTTTGATGAAAAACTTACCATAACTCACTTCACAATATATTTTTAATGGCCTATATACAAAAATTTCAAGAAATAAAGGTAGAACATATGGTATATCCATATAAAGCTTCCACTATAAGTGATAGTGAGTTATACATGAATTATGACCAATATCAATACATTTCAGCTTCCAAGGGACCTCAATTCCCCTTTGAAGAACCATAAATATAAAATTTCACCCATCTTTTAAGAGGTTTCAACTAGGCAACCTCATCTCCCTTCTATTGAAGTAGATTTTCCTAAGAGAGCCCATTATCAGGCTCTAAGCCATTGTGTTGATAGAATATAAAGTGTTCAAAGCAATACATCATTTGTAGAAAATATTAAATGCCTATATATTTCTATAGAGATAATATTATGTATCTAATATTTCCACATAATTTTTACATCACCAACTTGCCATGTATGAATTGTGTTAGTGAGACAAGGGGAAATATTGCATGGTTGGGTGTAAATATAATTTTAAATGTTAATAATTGATTTATAAGTGCATTAATTATAAAAAGATATTTGGGCATATGTTAAAGCTTGAAATATAATCTTATCATGGATTAATTCAAGCTTAATGACAAAACCTGTTTTTGGATTTGATTATGTATGTATTTTTAGCATTACTGTTTTAGATCACACTCTATGATCCAATATTTCTTTCTTCTCTATCTTGCTCTCTCATCATGATGATGGATCATAGAGTGTGATCCAAAACATTGATTCTATAAACACATACACAATCAAATCTAGGAACAAGATTTGTCATTATCAATGGATTGGGGAAATTGGATATTATTAATTAATTTGAGGTTAGTTTGAATATAGGTAGAGGTTGAAGCTAGCTTAATTGATATTTTAAAACTAAAATTACAAGATCATCTAAAGAATTTGGTATTTTGAATATAAGAAGTCAATTTAAAGGGTATTGAGAGGATTGCCTTACATCCATATCCTTTTCCTTATCCAATTATTATTATTATCTTTTTCTCCCTTTGAATCTTTGCAATTAGAGTGAGTTCAAAAGACTAATATTTCTTGAAACTTGAAATAATTATTCCTATTTGAGGAAGAAATGGTTCCTTAATGAGAACATCATTCTCACAATTTAGTGAATCTGGTAGGTTTTTTTTTATGATCTTACTGGAGTGCCCTTTTGAAACTACGTCCTTGTTAATGAGTAGTTTTTTCAACACTTCCAGTAACAGTTTTTTATTTTCTCATTCATTTATCTAGCCTTTTTGAAGCCACATTCCTCTCTTCAATTTTTTTGATTTGATATAAAATGTTCCCAATGAGCATGAGGAAATAATGGAGTACTTTTAACAATTTACTTCTATTAATTCAAAGTTTGATGGTGTACAAAAATGTACAATGATCACATTTGAAAGTTGTGTTGCAATATATTAACAATTAATGTAAAACCCATTATTTTTCTTTTAGGATTGTTTCTTATGTAATTTTTTTCTTACGTCCATAAGTAGACACCTTTGAAGATTAATATTCATCAATGTTGATGTAAAATAATATTATGGTTGTCAAACTCCACTAAAGTAGTCATGTTTGACCTTTATCATACCAAAATAAATATTTTATTAAATGACTTTGTCCCAAAATAGTTTACAATTTATAGACCTAGTTATGGAAAATTAAATTAAACTATTGTTAAGTTTTGCATATATGTTGGCTATATATCAATCATCGTATACATTATGCATCGCAGTTGAGTTGAAATTAGAGTTGATTAAATGTAATGCCTTGCTTGGGAACCCAAGAGAAATAAACGTAACATGTAACAAAGTTACTGAACTTTTTTTTTTTTTTTAAAGTTTAAACAACATCAAAGTAACAATAATGTGGAAGTAATAAATACATACACATCAAGAACATGTAATTAATTATAGATATAGATTCAATTCGTTAGTGGTTCCTTTGCATTATGTCACATTTTAAAAGTTATATTAATTAGCTTAAGCTCAAGTACAATGTCTCATGATCATAAAGAAGTAACATATACATAATCACATAAGAAAATGCATAATTATAACTAATACAATGAAATTACATCCAATAAATAACATCCACTGCACATGTTGTAGGTTATGTGAGAATAGATACAATAGATTAGAATACATGATTGCATATATACATCAACTAAAAAGAAGTCTCTAGATAAAGAAATAAGAATGATAAAGATACATCTCCTACAACAAACATCCAACAGCTAGCAATATGAGGGGGACCCAAATGGTAAGAAGACACTACCTTCTAACCACGTGGTTACCTAATCAGGCTTACACTCCCACTGTGCAGGGAAGATAATGAACAATCCACATATGGCTAATCAATCATCAAACATTCCTAGGCAAGGAATTCCCAATAGCCAAAACTACCTCAAAGGTAACACATACTACTTAAGAAGATAAGATAATCCAAAAAGAAAGAACACTCAATCCAATGCCAACACCACATAACCAAAAATAATACATGAACCAAGTATAAATCAAATACCAAAATCATAAGATAAAGTTAATGAAAGATATCCACCTCAAGAAAAAAGCC
>CM053791.1:184795747-184948247 GCA_028749045.1 Cupressus sempervirens | reverse complement strand
AGGTTAACAAGTAGATAAAGAATGAAGTAATGACTAAATTTTTATGAGAAAAAAAGAAAAATAGGTAGAGTAGTGAAGTAAAAAAGATAGAGGAATATGTTCAGATTGAGGCATATATTTATTATAATTGTGAGAAGTGCATCCACGTGAAAGAAGAATAAAAAGAATAAATTATATCAGACCTTGAGTACTATGTGGTATAAAGCATTTGTGTGTGTGTGTGTGTGTGTGTGGGTTTATGATTCTAATATATATTGAAGGGATATATACTACACACTCTAATAGCTAAGAGATGGGGAAATACAACTCGAGGATTAGGCTTTAGTGTCAATTTTTCATGCACTTACAAGATCTATTTGCAAAAATCATTCTATCTATTTATACAATATTGAGTAAGGAGACAAAGCTTCTTGGTGAAACCAAACTACTTGCAAATATGTACATGTCCAACATTGGGTGAACCAACGACCCCATTTATCTAGAGTGTCTATGACTTCAAAATATCTCATCTAAGGGGTAGTTGTAATGTTAATGTCACATCCTATCAAAATTATTTTACAAATCCACTTAGAAACACCCATTTTAAAACTTATGTGTAGGGTAGGATCTTACTCATAATTGAATTTGTGTATGTTTAAGCTCTTTAGCTCAAAAAATTATTCCTTAGAAGTGGCAGTGGATGTGTACTTAAAATAATAGAGGGAGAATATAACTTCAATCTTATGCTTTAGGAATGTAACAACAATGATCTCCCTTTATATCCCATTATTGAGGGAGTCGCAAAGTTTCTTATTCAACTACTACTCTTATGATATAAATTTAATTAATTATTCTTTATTCTAAATTTCTAGTGTCAAAACTAGTGTCATTATATTAGCATTATCTTTGGTGCCTCTTTTACATTTCCAAGTTGCTGGAAAGGAAAAGCTATGTATGCTACAATTGGTAGAAATTTGGCTGAGGCATGAAATGCTACATAGACTTCCATTCAATGCAAGTGTGATGCATCACTTATTAAGATGACATCCAATTGAGTATGATAAATCCAATTTCTTTCTTCAATTTCTACTCCTTATCTAAAAAAAATAAGGAAGGAAAAACTCTTACTATGGAAGTGCAGAGATGAGAATAATTTTCTTTTGTGATTTTCAAGGTGTGAGACATTTTCCCTCTTATGATTAGTTCTAAGGTCTTGATTGTGATGTTAGTGCCCTTTAAATGATGGAGTCCCAGTAGTCTATGTTCATAACTTTTGGTTTAGATAATTTTTTATTTTGTGTGTACCTAATGAATTAGGAGTTGTGTTAGTCCTTTATAGTTTTTACAATTTTTTAGCTTTCATATTCTATTTTATTTGAGGTATTGTATATCTACTAAGGATAATATTAATATTGTTTTTATGAATCAGTTTAGTGAAGGGAGAAAACACTATGTTTTATAGGCATTAGTTTTTATATCCATGAGAATGTTATAACAATTATTGAGTAGAGAATCTATAAAGCTTTTTCTTGAATCTTATGATGTGTTTTGTAGCAATTTCATTTAAACTTGTGACATTGAGTTTGTTTCTCTATTTGATATAGTGGTGATTAGATTAGAGCTTTCAATAATAGAAATAGAAGCTCTTTAAATCAATTTTGGTCACAAAATAATGTCTAGAGTAGATTCTACTTTGACTAGGGAAGAAGAGGTAGGAGGAATGAAGGCCCTTAAAGAAATGACTGAGGAGATTAGAAACCATGAAGCCAACTTAAATCTAGATGAATCCTAAATGGAATGGAAGAACTTAGGAAATGCAGATAAATTAATAGACCCTAGGGAGACACTCAATGAAGGCATGACTAGACAAGGATCCAAAGTGGAACTGGATATTTCAAACATTAAAAATAGACTTCCATGGATCTATTTCTAGATAGGAAAGGCCAATATTGAACTATGGCCTTAGATATTTTAATAGACATGAGCTCAATTCCTTCCCACTAATTACCAACAATTATTATATAATTTTAAACTCAAAACAGGAACTAAATTAAATGCAATTCTATCCTGAGCAATTTATGATATTTCATAAATAAATAGATATACTAGGGAACAAAAGGCAAGCAACCACTAGGAATGTTGATAGCATTTAGTTTCAACTTCAAGATGAGATTGCCTTGGTGAATGCACCTCCTATATATGAGGCATATGAATGTTCCCTCAAGGTAGAGACAAAACCAAATGGAAAGTCAAAATTGGTGAGTAAATAGGGGTAAAATCCACTCACCTTCTTGGTTCCTCATGTTAGACACATATAAAAAACTTGCAAACATTGACATGAAAAGAAAAGTATTTGGCTTAAAATTGGATTCCTACTAAAATATTTGAAGATGCATTTTTCTTAGAACAAGGATTTGTTGCAATGATTTTATAGATTGATTAGTTAATTTTTGGTCAAGCAAATCATGTAGGTCGCACCTATAGTACTTCATGGACAGTCTCTCAAGGTATACTATGCCCAAAAATATATCCATATCCTTTAACTTTTTATAGCTTAGCAACTCCAAGTCCTTTACTCATATTCGTAAGGTTTTGATCTCTACTAGTTGTTCATTACTCTCAATGCCAAGAAATTCCAGATAGGGGCAGCATTGTTGAGAGATTGATATCAGTGGCATAGGAGTGTCATATAAGTGGAACTTTATAGTGGATGACTATTTTAAATAATTGATTGTTATTTTATATTTTCTTGAGTGGTTTGGGAAGAGTGTTCAATATTGGATGCTCTAAACGTTGTTATAATAGTAATTATATTATAGCAATTACTAGATGCAAAGTAGGTTCTAAAATACTACCTTGTTCAAAAATTCCACCATCTTCAAAAATTATGTGTAGATAAACATTAAGTACAACATGTCCAATATTTTTTCAAATGTATACATTAATTACTAGATGCAAAGTAGGTTCTAAAAGACTACTTTGTTTAATAATTCTACCATCTTGGTGCAAGAACACCTCAAACATGTTGTTAGCAAGAAAATAAGAGTCTTTTAGAGAATTTGGAGTATTTAGATTAATTCTTTGAGGTCCTTATGCATATGGAGAAACAAGGTAATGCATTGTATACAACTTGGTGTTAAAATGTTGTATTGGCAAAATGTTGTCAATTAGGTCCATTATTGCTAAAAGTTGTCTTAGATGGCTAGTTTGGTGTAGGTGCATATTTAGGAGTGTAAATGGCCTAATAATGGTCTAAATAACCTTCATGTTTGATTTGGAGACAAGATATTTGGTGTCATAAAGTTTGAAGTGTAAAAATGCAAAAAAATGTCCATATTGCAAAAGTTGCACAATGACAATTTTGCAATTTCTTGTCTCGAAAGTTGCAAAAGTGGTTAGAGGTCACAAGATTTTATCAATAAGAAATACTTGGTTTATTTAGTAGAAAAATTAAATGTTAAAAGCCTCCAAAACAAAATGGAAGAGGTTGGAAGTTTTAGATAGTACGGATGATAATTAGTTAATGAAAAAATGTTGATAGTTTTGAATGAAAGAGTAGAGATTTGATTGCAATGTGATTGAACCACTCCTTTGGTGTTTGGATTTAGTTTCTAAATATTTATTTCTTGCTTCTTATTTTTTCTTCAAGTTTCTAGAAATCTTTTGGTGTTTGTAATAAATCTTTTTTGTGAACTACTTGTTCACTAGCTAGAATTGGGGCACACTTCACAAAATGGTGTCTACTAGCATTCCCCATGGTTGGAAAACACTAAAACCTTGAGAAATGATTGTAGAAACCTTTTTTTTTGTATCATAGAAGGGATGGACTAGGAATCACAAGTCCATGTACTTTCCTTGGAAGCCCTAGACGAGACTGGGTTGTTCTCAGCTAGAAAGTGAAACAAGGAATGTTGATTTCTTGCAAGGGCTTAAGTATTTTTGAAGGGTGGGTGTATTTGAATGGTAAGATAATAGAGTCAAGGTCTCCTGGGTGCAAGGAGAGGTGTTCCAAGTCACTAGTGAGCAAGAAAAGGTAGTTTTACCTTGGATTGTCCTGAAATGTTGTTAAACCCTAATAAACATTTGCAATTTGGGTTAGGGCATCTCATGTACCTTGGGAAACCATGACCTTGGGAATATTGAAGGCCTTTGAAAAGGGTATCCTAAACTAGAATTATTTTGGGGCTTTGTTAAGGAAATTTTAGCACAAATCAAATTTTAGTCCATTAGGAGGGCTAATGGAGGGCTATTAGGCCTAAAAGGAGTTTTCTCTTATTTTGAAGAGATTGGATAGGAGTTAATGAATGGAATAATAAATATGGATGTAATCCTATAAAAAAAACCCTAGGATGATCCTTCAACCCTTGGAAGACAAGATAAGTCATTAGTGAGGTCTAGAAAGAAGTTACAAACTCATGAAGCAAGCCTAAATTGGTGGGTTAGTCTATTGGAAAGTTATCTCTTAGTGGTTAGAGTTAACCTTTCTGTAAGTATATCATTTCAAGGAGTGTGCATCATCTAAAAATGCTACTCTTTTACTATTCCTATCAAATTGGTATCGAAGAAAATTTGATTTTGGAAGAAATAAGTGTATGTCTAATAGGGAAGTAGAATCTTCCATGGGATCGACCATGGTAACAAATGCAGAATTAGACAAGAAGGTTCAAGAATAGGATGAGGAAAACCTAGAGTTGAAGGAAAAGGTAACAGCCTTGGAAATAATGGTTGAGAAAACAACCCTCAAGATTGAAGCAGTGACCAACAAGGTCACCCAACAAGAGGAGTGTGGTAGGTAGTAGTCGGTGTCTGATGAAGAGGAAGCACTCATACCTAATCCTAAAATAACTTAGGAACCATTTCTTAGAGAAATCAAGGCACTAAATAAAAAATCCTTGGAAGGAGTGTCACTATTTAGTGGAAATTTGGATGTTGATCATGTCTTAGAATGGTTGGAAGCCATGGAAAACTATTTTGAGTGTGAAAGTGTGATAGAAGCCTAGAAGGTTAAGGTAGCAAAAGAAAGAATGAGAGGAGCAGCTCTCACATGGTAGAAATTTAGTTAAGATTAAAGAGTGAAAGAGGTAAAGAAACCCTTTGCAAGCTAAAAGAGTATGGTGAGTTAGATTCAACAAGCCTATCTACCTAAGGACTTTGAGGTACAGTTACACACTAAGAGGTAGAATCTCAAATAGAGATATAATGATGTGGCAAGCTACACTAAGGAGTTTCAAAAACTTTTTCTAAGATTCAAAGTGCAAGAGGATAAAATCATTAAAATTTCAAGATACATTAATGGTTTGAGGTGGGCTATCCAAGAAGGACTTCAGTTGTCAACTCCTAATATAGTGTAGAAGTGTTACCAACTAGCTCTTAAGGTAGAGGAGAAATATTTGAAGAATAAGCAATATTTTAGTGATAGGAATAGAGGAAAAGGAAGGGAGCAGAGCAATCAGAGAGGCAATTTTGGTGGTGGAATATTTCAAGTAACAAGACCTTAAGGGGATAATAAGCCAAGTGAACAAAGTGGCTCAAGTATTCCAAGAGGTGGATTTAATCAAAGAGGTAGAGGTAATGGTAGTTTCAGGGGTAGAACTAGTTTCCAAGGAAGAGGTCCCTCATACTTTTGACAATGAAGTGTTACAATTGTAACCAACTAGGTACTCCATCATATAGATGTCCAAAGAAGGCTTCTACTTCAAGGGAAAGGAAAGTGGCCTATGCCCAAGAAGATAGTGGTAGCAAGAAAGTGGTTGAACACCCATTAGATTCATAAAAAGGTGATAATTTAATGTTCAAGAGAACTCTCATTAGGGAGCCCATGGAGGAGGATACAAGAAAAAGGACAGCCCTGTTTAGGGTTAAGTGAAAGGTAAAAAAAAAGATATGTAAAGTAATAATTGATTTTGAGTCTATTGATAACATAGTTTTAGAAGAAGCAGTAGAAAAATTAAAGCTTACAATACATGCTCATACCAATCCTTATAGATTCACATGGCTAAATAAGGTTCAACATGTAGAGGTAAAGGAACAAGAGTGGATTGATTTTAATATTAGTAGATATAAGGATAGGGTTCTTTTTGATATAATACCAATAGATGAATGTCATCTCATTTTAGTGAGGCCATGGAAATATGATAGGGAAGCCCAGTATGATGGAAGGAAAAATATTTACAAGTTTAAGAAAGGAGAGGAGTCTTATACCATTCAACCCTTATTATAGGGAGAAAGAACACAATTGGTGGGACCTTATATCCTAATGGTGGGTGAAAAATAATTCCTAAACATCATGAAAGAAGGAGAGGGCACAGGGTATGCAATCACTATAAAGCCACACAATGCACAAAGCACAATTAGATCATAATTTCCTAAGTTTAGAAACTATTGGATCAGTTTGAAGATATTGTGAGTGATGGGAAACCTACATTGCCACCTAAGAGGTATATTAGCCATTAGAAAGATTTCATCCTTGGAGAAACTTTTCTTAACAAGGCAACATATAAGATGACACCTAGTGAGCATGAGGAGATAGCCAAGCAAGTACAAGAATTCCTAGATCATGGATTGATAAGGAAGAGTGTGAGCCCATGTGCAGTTCCAACTGTCTTAGTGCCAAAGAAGGTAGGGACTTGGAGAATGTGTATAGATTCAAGGGAATCAATAAGTTAATAATTAGGTACAGATCCAAATCCCAAGAATTAAAGATAGGCTTTTTTTTGGGAAATACAAAGTACTTCACTAAAATTGAATTAAAAAGTGGATATCATCAAATAAGAATTAAGGAGGGATATGAATGGAAGATAATTTTAAGACCACTATATGGTTGTATGAGTGGCTAGTGATGCCCTTTAGTTTTTCAAATGCCCCCTCCACATTCATGAGGCTTATGAATGAAGTTATCTTTGATTATCTTGGTAAAGTTTGTTTTCAAAAATCTTAATGATATGTTGATTTTTAGTAGCACTAAAGAAGAACACTTAAGACATTTGAGTCTTGTCTTGAAAATGTTGTCTGATGCTAAGGTCACCATAAATCTTGAAAAATATGATTTTATGAAGGATGAGTTGGTCTACTTAGGTTTTGTCATCTCATAAGGATTGTTCAAGATAGATCTTAGCAAGGCGAAGGCCATACTTAGATGACCAACACCTAAGACTTCCTTAGAGGTAAGAAGCTTACATAGCTTAGCTTAGTTTTATAGAAATTTCATTAAGTAATTCAATCATATATGTGCACCCTTTTTGGAAACCATTAAAGGTGGGATTAGAGAAAAGTTCAAATGGACTAAACAAGCTACTAGAAATTTTGAATTGTTGAAGCATTAGATTGCCACTCAACCAATCTTGGTCTTACCTAGCTTTGATAAATTGTTTATTGCTGAATGTGATGCCAATAACCTTGCCATTGGAGTAGTCCTTAGCCAAGAGTGTAAAGCAATTACCTTCCATAGTGAAAAAATAAACAAAGCAAAGAAGAAGTATTCTTCCTATGACCTTGAAATGTATGCCTTGGTCCAAGGCTTGAGAAAATGGAGGCATCATTTATTTGTTGTTTATTTAGATAATCAAGCTTTAAGTTTTCTTAATTCCCAAGATAAACTAAGCCACAAGCAGATGAAGTAGGTGGAGTATATACAGGCCTACACATTCACCATAAAGCATAAAAAATGGCATTGCAAACAAAGTTACAGATGCACTTATCCATAGTTTTCTAACTATTTAAGAAGTGCAAATTAGGAGTGTGGGAATTGAAAATTTCAAGGAGCTATACCTTAATGATCCACACTTTCCCAAGCCATATCAAGTTTTTAATTATTTTACTAACCATTTTCATCATGATTTTTCTAATTTTACCTTGCAAGAAGGCCTCTTATTTAAAGGTAATCAGTTTTGTGTCCTTAGGGGATCCATCAAAGAAAATATAATTCAAGAAAAGCATAATGGTTCTTTAAGTGGTCATTTTGGTGTGCATAAAATAGTGGATTTGGTTTAGAGGTTCTATTACTAGCCTACTTTGAGTAGAGATGTGAAGAGGTATGTTGAATGTCGCATGGTCTATCAGAAGGCCAAGGTATTTACCACCAATATAGGTCTATAACAAACCTTTCCTATTCCCCAAAGACCTTGGGAATGTCTAAGCATGGACTTTATGGTGGGGTTTCCTAAAACCAAGTAAGGTTTTGATAGTGTCTTTGCCATTGTGGAAAAGTTTAGCAAAATGGCTCATTGTGTGCCATGTAAAACCACTCATGATGCATGTTTCATTGCCAATCTATTCTTTACAAAGGTATTATGAATCCATGGACTTCCTCTTAGTATTGTGTCTAATAGAGACACTAAGTTTCTAAGTCACTTGTGGAAGACTCTGCGGCACAAGTTAGGTACAAACCTATCATTTGGTTCTTCCTACCATCCTCAAACAGATGGGTAGACAAAAGTGGTTAATAGAGGCATTGGAAACCTCTTGAGATGCTTGACCAAGTAGTATGGTCAGATTTGAGATCACAGTATTGATCAAGTAGAGTATGCCTACAATGATACTATAAACAAGACTACTAGGAAAAGTTCTTCTAAAGTGGTCTATGGAGTGCATCGTAGAGGCATTCTTGAACTAAGAGACATGAAGGTAGGTATAGAGGTTAGTGGAGTAGCTGAATATTTTTCTCTTTCCATGAAGGAAGTTCATGACGTGGTAAACAAAAAATTAGAGTTGAATAGAGTGAAAATGAAGCAATGGGCTGATGTGAGGAAAAGATATGTTCAATTTGTAGTGGGAAACTATGTCATGGTTCAACTTAACAAGCACAAGTTATCCAAAGATGAATCTCACAAGTTGCAAATGAGAAAGGTGGGACCATGCAAGATTCATGCATATCAAGTTGACTTGACAAAAATATAGGCTTATCCACTACTTTTAATATTGCAATCTACCTATAAGGGTCCTATTCCAAGTCCCATTCTAGCAAGGGATATAGATATTCAAGACCTTGTAGCTACCTTGCCAAAGCCATCTACCAATAGGTTCCAAGTTGAGAATATTTTGAGCTCTAAAGTGAATAAGGTGACTAGGAGAAAAACCTAAATGAAACATCTTGTGAAATGGATTGGACAACCAACTAGTGAAGCCACTTGGGTTGTAGAAGGATACTTCAAGAAGCATGGAATTGATCCTTCTTTGATTCCCTCTTAAAGTCCTAGGACTTTTAGCTCACTGGGGAAGTATGGTGTAGGAGCACCTAGGACAAGTTTTTAGAAAGAAAATAAGAGTTTTTGATATACTTAGGAGTATTTAGGTTTTTATTTTTGAGATCCCTATGCATGTGGAGAAATAAGGTAATGCATTCTAGACAACTTGGTGTTAAAATGTTATATTGGCAAAATGTTGTCAATTAGGTCCATTATTTCTAAAAGTTGTCTAGAGGGCCATTTTACTATAGGAGGGTAGTTAAAAGTGGAAATTTCATAATAATGGTCTAAATAACTTTTATGTTTTATTTGGAGTCAAGATGTTTACTATCATAAAGTTTGAAGTGTAAAAATGCAAAAATTGTCAATATTGTAAAAGTTGCACAATGACAATTTTGCAATTTCTTGTCCCATAAGCTATGAAATGGTTAGAGAGAAAAAGAAGGTTATCAATAATTAGTATTTTCTTTAGTTAGGTGCAAAATTACATGTCAAATCCCTCCAAACAACTTGGTGTTAAAATGTTATATTGGCAATATGTCGTCAATTAGGTGCATTATTGCTAAAAGTTGTCTCAGGGGACCAATTTGGTGTAGGAGGGTAGTTAGGAGTGGAAATGGACTAATAATGGTCTAAATAACCCTCATGTTTTATTTTTATTCAATATTTTTAGTGTCATAAATTTTGAAGTGTAAAAATGCAAAAATTGTCAATATTGCAAAAGTTGCACAATGACAATTTTGCAATTTCTTGTCCTAGAAGTAACAAAAGTGGTTAGAGAGAAAAATGAGGTTATTAATGAGTATTATTTGGTTTATTTAGTTTCAAAATGAAATTTTAAAGCCCTCCAAATCAAAATTGAAGAGGTTGGAAGTTTTGGATAGTACAAATCCTAATCAATTATTGAAAAAATGCTGACAGTTTGGAATGAAAGAGTAGAGATTTGGTTGTAATGTGATTGAACCAATTCTTTGGTGTTTGGAATTAGTTTTTTCATATTCATTGATTTCTTTGTGTGTTTTTTTTAAGTTTCTAGCAATATTTTGGTGGTTTTAATAAATATTTTTATAAATTACATTTTCACTAGCCAGAATTAGGCAGACTTCAAAAAATGGTGTCTACTAGCATTCCCCATAGTTGGAAAACTCTGAAACATTGAGATATTCTAGTAGACACTCTATTCTTTGTATCATATAATGGATGGAGTTGGAAGCACAAGGCCATGTAATTTCCTTGGAAGCCCTAGGCAAGACTGGGTTGTTCTCAGCTAGAAAGTGAAACAAGGAATGATGATTTCTTGCAAGGGCTAAGTATTTTTGAAGATTAGTTGTATTTGGATGGTTAAAACATAGAGTAAAGGTATTATGGGTCCAAGGAAAGGTGGACCAAGTCATTGGCGAGTGAGAGAAGGCATTTTTAACTTGCACTATACTAAAATATTGTCAAACCCTAGTAAACCCTTGAAATTTGGGTTAGGGCATCTAGTGTACCGTGGGAATCTTGAAGGCTTTTGAAAAGAACATCCTAAAGTAGGATTATTTTTAAGCCTTTTTAAGTAAAGTTCAGCACAAATCAAGTTTTAGTCCATTAGGAGGGCGAATGGAGGGCTATTAGGCTTAAGAGGAGTTTTCTCTTGTTTTGAAGAGATTGTAGAGGAGTTAATGAATAGAATGGTAAAGATGGATGTAATCCTATCCAAAACACCCTAGGATGAGCCTCCAACCCTTGAAAGACAAGATAAGTCATTATGGAGGCATATAAAGAAGTTAAAAACTCATGAAGCAATTCTAAATTGGTGGGTTATTCTAATGGAAAATTATCTCTTAGTGATTAGAGTTAACCTTTGTGTGGGTAGATCATTTCAAGTAGTGTGAATCATCTAACTACACTACTCTTAGACTATTCATATCACATCTTCAAAACCATATGTATAGATATAAAAATTAAGTATAACATGTCCAATATTTTTGAAGATATACACATTAATTACTAGATGCAAAGTAGGTTCTAAAACACTACCTTGTTCAATAATTCTATTATCTTCAAAACCATATGTGCA
The DNA here is from genome assembly GCA_028749045.1 of Cupressus sempervirens. NCBI lineage: Eukaryota > Viridiplantae > Streptophyta > Pinopsida > Cupressales > Cupressaceae > Cupressus > Cupressus sempervirens. The sequence continues at coordinate 184,937,027 of CM053791.1, read as the reverse complement.
AATATAAACATTAAATACAACATGTCCAATAATGTTGTAAATATACACATTAATTACACCAATTTTTTCTTTCAAAACCATATGTGCAGATATAAACATTAAGTACAATATGTCCATTTTTTTTGTAGATATACACATTATGTACACCAAATATTTTCTTTCAAAACCATATTTGCATATGTAAACATTAATTACACCATGTCCAATTTGTTTTCAAGGTTCTCTATCTAATGTTAATGTGTATGGAAAAATAGTTATCAATGATAGATCTAGCAAGTAAAACCAATTCAATAAGGGTACAAGAATAAGTTGTTCCCATGAAGAAGGATCATGTCAGCTAATAAAAGGGAATTTGATCAAAATAGGGAGACAATCAATAAACTATTGTCTAACTTTCAAAGAGAATGCAATGATAAATGTTATTTTCCTTGCAAGAGTTTTAATTTCTTAAAGACGAGATGAATCAAAATCAAAATAGCTAAGAGACATTGTAGAGAGAATGGTCACATTGAAGTGGGGTATGATTATCATCCATCGTTAAGTTGTTTGCTATATTGTTTTTCCAATTAATATACATATGAACCATGGAAATAGGGTTTGACTATCACATTGAAGGGGGGTTTGATTATAATCATTTCTTATATCTAAGTCAATCTCCCCAAGGTAGTACGTGATATGGACCACCACATTTTGGAGGAACATGGAGGTGTGAGTATTGAAGGAGAAGATCATGATCCCATGGAAGATGATGATCATGCACTTAAAAACACATTTGAAGATGAAAGTACAAATGCACATATCCATGATACATTTGGTATTGGTGTTGATGATGATGATGATGATGATGATGATAATTATTATTATGATTATTACTATTATTATGAGGATGACATTTAGGACATCCATGATATACCACTACTTGAGAAGGAAAACATGACCCATTCATGAAGAATCCCAATCAACTCTTCTTTTCGTTGTATTATTGTTTGTGAATTTGAAGGTTATGAATGGTTTATCAAACATAAAAATGTCGCATATGCTAAGGTTTTTCATATACGTTATTATAGTCTATAAAAGATGAAATATTTACTAGTAAGACTGTTTATACTAATGAGTTATTTTTTTTTTACCACCATCAAATATTCTCCCTGGCTTGTATCAAGAATTATGTGCCACTATGAAACATATTGGAATGGAGTATCAAGAAATAGATGCTTGTCCTAAAGATCATGTTATTTATCATAAAGAACATGAATAGTAATAGAATTCCCCAAATTCTATATGAGTAGATATTCAGATGATCAAGTGACAAAAAGGTGCATCACAAGGTTCTTCATTACATCCCCATTATTACACATCTTAAGTGATTATTTAGGTGCAATAGCTTGGCACAATTTATAGATTATCATGCACATAATAGATGTTGATATGACATTATTAGAATGCCTATGGATGGTTCAGCATTTATGGACATAGAGGAAAACTAGCCACACTTTAAACAAGAACCTTTTCTCTGGCAACTAAAGGTGTGAATCCATTTGGATTGATGAGATTTTCTTACTCAGTGTGGCATGTTTTTGTTATCGACAATAACCTTCCTCCATAGATGTAAATAATGAGGGAGTACATTATGTTGGAAATAATTATTCCAAGTATTTTACTATTTTTATAGTTATCTACATGTAATTATAGGTCTTGGAGTGAAATGGTCACAATAATTATCTCATGTTGTTGTCAACTAGGTAAGTACCAAGTGAAAGATATGAATGTATATATTGTGCCTCTTATCAATGAGTTGTTGGTGTTATAGAATGGTTTTATTATATATGATATCTCAAGTCCAATTGGAAAAAAGAAATTTTAGTTACATCCAATGCTTGTGTTGAAAATTCATGATGCTGCATTGTTGACACATTTTTGTGGTATGTTATGTTGAATTCTAGTTGTATCTGATAATTCTAATTCTAAAAATTAACATATTTAATCCAATTGTAGCGTTATCTTGTAGGTCTACAAACAAAGGGAAAAAAATTTATGTCCAATGTGTGCTCCAAAGATCTTATCATTTGAAAAGTTTAAGAAAGCAGGTTTTTGATGAGTATAGGAACTTCATTGATAGAAATTATAAGTATCAAAGTGCAAAATGATATCATTTCAATGGGAAAGAAGAAACTACATCAAAGCCATGAAGAATGAAACATCACCTATGGAAATTGGAATATAATAGAATTCAAGGTAGCATCACTCCACCTAATGGTTTATGTTTGGAAATTATATATTTTGATTGTGTTTTGTTGGCTAATTATGTAATTGATGATCATGAAGGTCATGAAGGCATCACTGACCACCTTCCAAAGGGACTAAAATGTTATCCTCAAGAATTAGTAGAATTCCCTACTATGAGAAGCTACAAATTGTGCATTTTTTTGATACTATGAAAATTGGAAAGAATGTAATAGAGACATTGTGGAAAATATAGGATGGAAGGCATGACAAAGAAAACCTTGCCAAAATTTTTAGTGACACTCATGATTCCAATCGTGCAATGAAAAATATCATTGAATCAAATAGTGAAGACTAGATTAAGGCAAGTTTCCTTCCTTGGTTATTAACAAAGAAGAAGATTAATGTCATAAAATAAGTCATACAAAAAATTTGATTTGCTAAAGGATTTTCTATGAATATAAGCAATCTCATATCAAAGAAAAGTGAATTTGGGCTAGGGCTGAAAATGCATGATTGGCATACCTTCATCAAGATAATTCATGGTCTTTTGTATGTACAATATATTTGTGAAATTGCATGCAATTTTCATTGTATTATGTTAGAATGGAATGAAATGATCAGTTGACAATTGTTGTAGTATGTGCTTCCCACAGACCTTCAGCAATAATATCAAACAAGTGATATATGATCTTGGAAAATACATGAGGTAAGTAGTGATTTTTTTTCAATATATCAAACAAGTAATATATTGTAAAGTCTCATAACTATATATTTTTGTGTCTTGAACCCCTTGTAGGTCGTTGTCATCTAAAGAAATCCATAAAGAAGATATAAAATATTAGAAGAAAAGAATTCATTGACTAATGTGTGAAACACAAAAGTGTTTACCTTAAAAAAATTGAATGCACAAGAACACTACCTCATACACCAAATTGAGGAGATTGAATTGTGTGGACTTGTACAACCTAGGTCAATGTAGATAGTTGACAGACACTTGGAATTTTTTAAGGATTTGGTTCAACAAAAAGCATGTCCCAAGGGTTATATTATTGAGGAATATATGGTATAGTAGATGATGGTGTACATTACTCAATATCTTCCTAAACTTGCAGCAAAGGCCCACATAGGTTGCATTTGGGATCTTAATTCCATTAAAAAAATTGAAGGGGAGTACTTGGTGGGGAACAGTAGATTTAGGAAAGTGAAAGGTAATAAATTATGAGATGTTATTGTAGTTAATTTATTCTTAATATTCAAAATAAATATGTTGTGATTCATCTATTTTCTTTTGTGTAGTTGCTAAAGACTGGGGAGCAATACATTTATTTATTGCAAATAATCAAGGTTGGATGATGGTATGGATTGAATGATGTCAACATTCTAGTTGTAGATTAAAATAGGTATTTTTGTCTTCATTGGTTATACAAGCTCATTGTAATGGACATCCCAATGTTACATAGAAGGGTAGAGTTTACAAAGGGATGTTCTGGTAAACTTGTTATATCTCTTAGCAAAATTGTTATTCTAAGAATCTAGGTTGAGGATATAAAGAAGACATGTTTGTGATGACATGGCTAAGTTTTCTTATCATAATATTGCATGTATGGAAAGTTATTCAAGTTGTAAGGCAAAAGATTAATGGTATCGCTAAGTATAATGTGTTCTTAATGTGGTTCTATAATGATTAATTGAGAAGGTCTAATAGCAAACTCAGGGAATATTTTTGAGGACTCGGTATAAATTAAGGATACTTTCCTTTATCATGGAAGCATGGAACAATATGGTTTTGATTGATGATAAGCAACAGTAAAAGAAGCATGCAAAGTTGAGTAGAGTAGAGTAGAAGTGGAGGAAACTTCATTATTGAGGGATCTGAGGTTTGATATTTGGATCTAAGGTTCATGACTTGGTCTACAAGGTCTAACAATGATTGGTTTCGTTGATAGAACACAGGAAAGAAGAACATAATAGTAAATTGCATGTTTCAGCAATGAACTCTTCTTGTAGTTGAAATTGCATGTTTGGGTAGTGGGCTCTTGTTGCATACATTTTACTACAACTCCTAACAGGGTTGGCAAACTCCTAATACAATTGGAATCTCCTAATAGGGATTCAAAGTCTTCTTATAGGGACACTATGTACTAAATGTTATAATAGACTCCTAACAGGGTCCATCCTCTAATGACGAATATTTATATTAGTACATCATCTTATGGGCATCATTCCTACCAGGTTTTTCCCTCTGATCAAGAGTTTCCCTAGTTAAAATTATTAGAAATAGATAATACTGAGAGGGGGGTGAATCGGTATTTTAAATCTTTTTTATTACAATTGGATATAATTAATTACTTTGCCACATGCATAAGAAAGTAAACCAATAATGATGAATAGTATAAATAACCATACATAAAGAGAGCTCATAATACCATATTTTGTTAACTAGGGAAACCTTGGCCAAGGGAAAACCCTAGTGGGGATGAAACCCACAAGATGATTCACTATATAAAGATTCTGGTTAAGGATATTGACCTTGTTAGGAGTCTATGAACAATGTATAGTGTCTCAAGTCCCTGTTAGGAGACTAGGCCTTGTTAGAAGCCTCAACCCTATTAGAAGTTGCTTCAACCTTATAAGGAGTTGGTGGATCATATAAAAATGTGTGCACGAAGAGCCCACTGCCCTAACATGCAACTATACAATTAAGTTCTTCAACAAAATGGATATGCAAATAGTACTTGATCACTTGTTGTATTTTTTAATTCTTCTTATTGTCAACTATTCATACAAGCCTTTGGTAAACTATAGACAATCTTCCTTCCTATTTGCTCAATGTCATAAACAAAGAGTAACTGTGCATATATCAATTTGCATCATATCTCGCATTATCATATCTCATAACATGACCTTGCATTCACATCTAACTTTGCAAATGAATTTCTTTATTTATATCAATCATATTAATAAATCCTTCCTTATTTGACTCACATATCATCCTTAAAGTCGGCTCATCAAGAATTAATAATCAAAATAATTCTTTAAGTCGTACAACTCAATTTTCTTACTTGTTTTTTTCTGTACAATGAAGTATCTACATCAGTATTTCCTTCATAACATGAACTTCATTGACTATATGGACATGCACACTAGTATACATCATCAAGGTGATGTCATGCATTGATAGTCAATTTTATAAGAGAATATTCTTAAGGAGTATTCCACCATCAATAAATCTCAGTGTGTTCATTTAACATTGTCCAATTCTTAGACAATTCTCCATTACAAACAATCATTGCTATATTGTAAAACATATGTTGCCATAAATGACAACCACATATCTCATCGTATTTGACTGATTGGTCATATTGCCAACAATCTCCCCCTTTGGCATTGATGGAAACATTTTGAGAAAATTGGGTAAGTACCAAAAATGATGTCATATCAACCAAAGTAGATAAATATACATAACATAGTAAAAACATTATATTCATGTTTTGAGAAAAAGATTACATCCCTTATAACTTTAATTACAAAGCTCACTTGAAGCAAAGCTTACTACTATACTTCAAAATACAACTATATAACTTAAAATTACAATATTCTTTATTTCTCCCCTTTGACATCAATGACTAAGGTGTCAACAAGGGAAAAAATCATGTCAAAGTCTGAAAGTTGCATCAAAATCTGGAGAAACAATCACCAAAGTCAGTCTTCAAATACGCAAGGTGTTTCTTCCAACTATCTTTTAGTGCATCTAACACACTTATTAGTGCATGTAGGGCATATGTGGCTAACTTTACTGCATTCAAGTCTATAGCCATAAACTTTTCATATGAAGTTTTAGCTGCCAAACATTCCTCCAACTGATTCTATAACAATGTAATCTATGGAGATAAATGATCTCTCAAAAGAGTAAATCTTTTTAGGGCTCTCTCTCTTTTTTCTTGTACATCCCAAATGCTATCATGAATTTCTTCCATTGAATGCTCAAAGCTTTATAACTTCTAATCTTGTTTTAGAAGGTTATCAGTAAGCATCTATAGCTTCGTTATCTTTCCTTTCATCTGTTTATCAAAACTATAAAGGTGAAGGTATGCCAAGTTGCACTTAGCATATATCTACTTCCCTTCATCCATACTCTACCTCAATACCTTAATGCATATGTTTAATGTTTCTATATCATTCTTTATGTTTGTACACATAGTATTAAGAATATTAGCATCATGCTCATTCTATGCTTGCATTGTAGCAACATTGGTAAGTGTTGTAAACTCATTGTCAAAAAATTTGTACACAATTGTTTCTCTTTGTTGAATGTCTACAGATTTATCAATAGAACTTATTGTCTTCTCTAATCTATCCAAAACTGAAGTTGAAGTCTTCTCAATTGACTTAACTAATTTATTCTTTTCAAGGAATTTACTCAAAGAAGATATAAGGTTTTGTGCTTCATCTTCATCATCTAACTGTATTATTATGGTGGCCACTGTCGCTTGTGTAAGTGGTGTAGAGGGTTTTACTATTACTATGGCTATCTACACACTTGTAGTAGCCACCTCAACGCTAGTTTACATAGTCTCAAATTTCTTCTTAGAAGATACATCTTCTTTCTTTTGTTCTTGCTCTTCTTATTCTTCAGTAGACCTATTATGGTCAACAATATTGCCAACAATGTCAAAGCCAAAATCATTGAATGGATCTTTAGTTCTATCCACTGTTACATGGATTCACTATCAATGGTAATGTGTGGTGAATCATTGAATTGAAGTTTTAGCTAGTTGCTCAGAACTGTGAGAAGGATTGACTACTACCCCAGTAGGGCTTATCTTCTCTAACTACACACTCTTCTCAATCTCCTTAGGCATAGTAGACATGTATGTGACTATTATCTTTTGAGTTTCCATATTTACCTCTTCATAATTTCCTCCCATAAGAAGAATGGATCTCGTCTTATTCTTTAGCAAGGGTGCTATACCTTTCAAAATTTCCATTAACTCTTCCTCATTGTTTCCTATACATAGCTTTTTACCATATTCATCTTTATTTGTTTATCTTCCTCAATTACTCTACTCTTTCTATTTCTTAGTCTATTATACAAATCTTTAGGGATTTAACCTTTTATGCTATCAAACCTTTTATCTTTTAGAATCATGTTTCTAACTACAACATTCTCTAGATGTCTCCTATCCATATTATTGTACAAGTCATCATACTTATTCAATTGCACCAAAATTTTTGTTATTAATAATTTTCATATTTAGATTTTCTACATTTGGCGTCCATGCTTTCCTTCCTATTGAAGACTTTACTTCTTGATCTATAGGCTCAACTAGTATATCACTAGTCTCTTCTTCAGATTGTGAAGAAATGATCTACAGGATTTTCCTCCTCTTACTTTGTCCACTTGTTGTTTGCTTAATTTTCTTCTCAAGAGAGGAGATCTACATAGGGTCTTTTCCTCAAACCTTGTAGACTTTCTTGGCACTAATGGTTCCCCTGATTTCTTTTGGTTCCTCAAGGGTTGTTGCTATGCAACTACTGCATATGGCATTGTAGGTGTTTGCACACTTGATTTTGAAACTGTGACCTCTATGGTAGGTTTGGCCATTGCAATAGGTATACGATTTAATATTTTAGTTTGATTTCTAGCCTTCATCTCCAAGGCTATCCCTTTCACCTCTTCAAATTCTCTTCTAACATCCCTGATTCTTTTAAGATAGAATCAATTACTTTGTCTACTTTCTTCTTGATGTCCTTACCCATTAGATTTTTTTGGACCTTTTTCATATTTTTAGTATATGTACGCCATCTAGGGCATCTAGAATCTAATTCAAAGTGTAGAATTATCTACACATAGCCTTTAATTAGTTTAGCCCTCATTTCATAACCCATAGGTTCAATGAACTTTACTCAAGGAACTATTACCTCCATGCATGTGAAATTTGTTTCTACCATGAAACATAGTTCATCCTTATATTTCTTTATCAATGTAGGTGGTATCCTATACCTCTACTTCATTTCAGCTTGGAATGATTTCATCATTCTATCAATATCATTGTCCCTAACTATTTTTTATTTAGATCTATAAACTCGAGTGATAGTTTGCATTGCACACTCACTTCCAGCCCAATTTGAAATATTAAGAAACTTATTAAGAATATATGATTCAATATGGATTTACACCTAAATACTATGCTATTAGACTTCTTGATCTTTGATATGTTATCGAACAACTAATTTCAGATAATATCACATAGATTAACCTTTTCACCCTTTACTGCCATCACATAAGCTACATGAAGAAATCTGACTGGGGCTAAATCTATCCTAGATCCATGGTTGAACTTATAACCCAAAATTTTACTTAGGAGTCTTAACCTGTCATCTTGAATGGTGTTAATCTTCATGTGTCTACCATCAAAACTTGTGTTGAGATTTGTTTCAACTATTTTGAGCCCATTCTTTATGTTCACAGGATTGCATCCTTCATTGCTCAGACTAGTTACCTTGTGAATTAGATCATTATTAATGCATATAAGTGAATCTCCTAACCATAGAAGGTCATCATGAATTCTGCTCAAAATGAATTTTGTCTATTCATGGTTTTCAAAGTCTATATAGAACATGTACTTAACTAGGTTAAGTTGTTCTAGGTATGCATACTCTAGTTTCAATTATAAATCATTGTTGGATATTCTCTCAATTTCTTTATGGATCTTAGTGTCTCCTATGCTTTCTATCTTATAGTGAATATAACTTCTTATGTCCTCGACATGAAGAACATTTTCTAGTACTTGGAAAAATGCTCCAATGGGGTCATCAAGAAAAGAAATAAATGGGTGTTTCTAGAAGTTATATCTAGGTATATCATTACTATAAAACACTTCTTGCATTGCCATTACTAAAAATATGCTCAACAATTTTGAAAAATACCTCAATTTCACATTTTAGGGCTTTCAAAAATCGTGTGTATCTACAAGCACTTCAATACTTCAAATAGCTACCAAATCACTCTTCAATACTGCATTTAAGATTTCACACAAGAAAATGATGTTTGTAAATCAATTTGCATCCTTTAAATCTTTTACAATCTGTACTTTGCATTAAATGCATTTCTACCATGCACGCTTTATTGTAGACTTCTCAAGCAATGTACACTTACTGTAGATTTCTCTCAGTGTCTAGTATATATTGCCAACTATGCAACTTGTGGTATTCTTTCTAACATCAATTTTTATTAACTGATGCACTATTTTACTAAGAATTCTTAATTTAGGTAGGATGAGTCACAGACAATAAGTGACTTTACTACCTTATTAGGTACATTAGGATGTACTTCTTCTAGAATTGTATGAGAACTTCTAGGTTCTTTTTCCTTTACAAATGTTTCCTTGAATTCATCTATCAGCTCCTTCATTTCTTCCTTCAGGCTGTCATCATTTATTCTATTTTTCCTTCTATAGTTTTGATTCCTATTTAGGTTTCTTCTATCCATTCTACAAAACTTTTCCATGTGTCCAAATTTGTTACATAACCAACATGTAGGTACATTCCTTCTTTGTTCACTATGTTGGTTATTAGGTGCTTTGTAATTCCTTGCAATGTGTCCAAGATTATTACATCTACAACAAACAATTTGTCTTCTTTCTCCACTTTCATTATTGTGAGATCTTCTTCTATTACCTACATAGTTAGTGTTCCTAAACATTCTACTATTTGCATTATCATTATCAAATTTAGGTTTCTTACAATCTACTACATAATGTCCATATCCATGATAATTATGACAATAAAAAATTTGAAATAGGTTTAAAAGACTTACATTTGCAATCATCTCCAATATGTTCAAGTTCATCACATCTGACATGAGATTCATTTCTTCTATTTTCCTCATCTTGATCAGATTCTTTGGATTTCTCAGAGTGAGTGAAATTCTTTTTATCTTTAGATGTATCATCATATTTTCTCATGTTTAGATCTTTCTTGACTTCAAAAGTATCAAGTTCTTTTCTCTCAATAGATTTCTTAGCAGATTGTCCAAGAAAGAATCCAACTCTAGTCTTATCCTAACTAGGTCTTTGTACAAATATCTGTTCCTCAATCTTATCACTGCTGGTGTACAATTTTTCAAGTTTTTTAGTTTACACTAATTCACCTTTCACAATAGTATTGTATTTCTTTAATTCTACATGTTCCAACTTGATAGATTCTAACTCAGATGTTACTTTGCTTAACTAGGATATTAGATCTACATTTTCAACTTTTATTTTAGAATCATTCTTTCCTCTATTTTTCTTAAGACTTAGCTTGAGTTCTACTATTTTTAATTCATTTTTCAAGATCTCATTTTCTTTCTTTAGATCTTCAATATCATCATCACTAGTTTCCTCGCTAGGTCCATTTTGCTTCAAACTATCTATCTTGTCTTTTAGTTTACCAATATAATCTTTTTCATGTTCATATATATCCTTTAGGCCATCTCTTTCATCAGTAAGGAGATCAATTTGGTCAAAAGATTCTTCAAGATTCTTCTTCAACTTTTTCATATCCATAGGTATTTTATTCAAGCTATTAAGCCTCTTCTAAATAACTAACCTCTAATACCAATTGTTAGAAATAGATAATACTAAGGGGGGTGAATCATTATTTTCAATATATTTTTCCACAACTGAATATTATTAATTAATTTACCACATGCATAAGAAAGTAAACCTATAATGATGAATAGTATAAATAACCATACATAAAGAGAGTCATAACACCATATTTTGTTAACTAAGGAAAACCTAGCTAAGGGAAAACCACGGTGGGGATGAAACCCACAAGATGATTCACTATATATATTATCTAGTTAAGTATATTGACCCTATTAGGAGTCTATGAAGAATGTATAGTGTATCAAGTCCCTACTAGGAGACTAGGCCTTGTTAGAAGCCTCAACCTTATTAGGAGTTACTTCAACCCTGTTAGGATTTGGTGAATCATATACAAATGTGTGCAAGAAGAGCCCACCCTAACATGCAACTATATAATTAAGTCCTTCAAGAGAATAGATATACATACAATACTAGATCACTTGATGTATTTCACAATTCTTTTGATTGCTGGCTCTTCATACAAGCCTTTGGTAGATTGTAGACAATCTTCCTTCCTATTTGCTCAATTTCATGAACAAAGAGTAACTGTGCATATATCAATTTGCACCATATCTCGCATTATCATATATGATAACATGACTCGCACTCACATCTAACTTTCTCAAATGAAGTTATTTACTTATATCAATCATATTAATTAATCCTTCCTTAGTCAGCTCACATATCATACTTAGAGTTGACTCATCAAGAATTAATAATGAAAATAATTCTTTAAGTCATACAACTCAATTTGCTGATTTGCTTTGTTTTATATAGTGAAGTATCTACATCGATATTTCCTTCATAACTTGAACTTGGTTGATTGTATGGATATGTGCACTAGTATACATCATAAAGGTGATGTCATGCATTTGTAGTCAATTATGTAAGAGAATATTCTTAAGGAATATTCCACTATCAATAAATCTCATTGTACTATTGTAACATTGTCCAATACTTAGATAATTTTACATCACAAACAATCATAGCTATACTATAAAATGTATGTTTCCATAAATGGAAAACACATATCTCATCTTATTTGACTAATTGGTCATATTTCCAACCAACATATGCGGTATAATTGGCTATGTTTATTATGGTTTTTGTCTACTTTGGTTGAATGGTTAAGTTTGTTTAAAGAATATAAATGTTTTAATTATCAAATAACTAATTCACCCGGCCCCCACACTTAGTTATCTTGCTGGACTATTATTTCTAACAATTGGTATCAGAGCAAGGTTCTTGAAGATAAAGTTTAACAACTTTGGGAGATCCATGGAGAGCATGTTCAGGAAAGATAGTCCTACATCTAACAAAAGAAATTTCAAAACCCAAATGATGGAAATTCTTGGTGAGTTATCATATTTGCGTAAAGAGTAGAGTATTGAGTTTTCAAATCTAGAATCATTCTGTTGTATACAAGGAAATAGTAGCACAAGAAAAGAATGATCCAAACTAGAAGAAGACATAAAGATAAAGGAAGGTATTGATCTAATTATAAATACTGAACCAAAAGGTATGAAAATTTTTGTTTGTTGGACATGTAAAGAATTTGATCCATTTTTGAGTAAATGTCCTAAGAGATTGAGAAAAGCTAGAAATAATCTACTCTCTGATAAAATCTAAGAATTTAGAGAAAGCATGGAAAGATCCTTGAATGATAGTGTTAATGAGTCTAGATTGGTTAATGAAGAGCAAGTATTAGAAGAGACAACTTTGGTAACTATTATGGGAAGTACAGACGTGAGAATTGATGAAAAATTTAGGATGCAAGAGAGAATAGTTGATTACAATTCAAATGATGATGTTGTTACTAAGTCAAGGAATGATGAGGTATTTCTTGAGACTAACAATGATTTGCAAAATGAAGGAGAGCCAAGGCAGGAACAAAGCTAAGAAACTTCAGTATAGCTAAGAGTTGAGATAGCAACTCCTACTTCAAGAAAGAATATGATAAAGAATTACCCATCCAAGTAGATCATCTGAAGAAAAGATAAAGGTGTAATCATAATGAGAAAAGTCAATAAAGAACTATGTTTGATATCTCAAGTTGAGCCTAAGAATGTAGATTAAGCATGTAAAGATGATCATTGGAAAAAAGCTATGAAATAAGAATTAGATCATATAGTAAAGCATGAGACATGGGAATTGGTTCCTAGACTAGCAAACAAGAATGTGATAGGAACTAAATAGGTATTCAAGAACAAGATGAATGAACAAGGTGACTTTGTAAGGAACAAAGCTAGATTGGTATGTAAAGGTTACTTATAGCAAAAAGGAACAAATTATGAGGTGACCTATGCTCCAATGGCTAGAATAGAAGCAATAAGATTATTCTTAGCCTATGTAGCACAAAATAAATTCAAAGTGTATCAAATAGATGTCAAGTTAGTATTTCTGAATGGATAACTTAAAGAAGAAGTGTACATTGAGTAGCCTAAAGGTTATCCTTTGATAGGTGACAAGGACATAGTATGTAGATTAAGGAAAGCATTGTATGGCTTGAAGCAAGCACCCAAAACCCAATATGTAAGATTGGACAAGCATTTGACAAGCTGGATATAGAAAAGGTATTACAGATAGTAATCTCTATTGGAAAGAAATTGATGACAGTTTGAGGATTTTGGTAATATTTGTTGATGATATCATATTCAAAGGAAATGATAAAGAAAGAAAGAAGTTTGTAGAAGAGATGAAGAAATAATTTGAAATGAGTATGGTAGGAGAGATGAAATACGTTCTAGGATTATAGATTGTACATAATAAAGAAGGAATCTTTATCTCTTAGACTAAGTACTTGAAGGATCTACTAAAAAGGCTTGCTTTGGAAACATTCAAACCTATTAGAACACCTATGGTAATTGGACACAAGTTATCTACAAAGGATGAGACACCTATTGTTGAGTAGAAGAAGTACAAATCTATGATTGGAGGATTGCAAGATCTAGCTCACACAAGGCCAAATAAAGAAAATGTAGTTCAAACTATTGCAAGATTCCAAGCTGATCCTAGAGAAGCACATTATGAAGTAGTCAAAAGGGTATTTAGATATCTAAAGAGAAAATTTGAGTTCAGATTGTCGTATGACAGATCTAATAATTTCACTCTAAGTGCTTATACTAATACAGATTCTATAAGTAGCATGGATGACAAAAAGAGCACTAGTGGTGAAGCCTTCTTTCTTGGAAGAAGATTCACTTCTTCGCTAAGCAAGAAGCAAGATTTTACATCACAAGGTATAGTGGAAGCAAAATATGTTACAGTAGCAAACAATTACAATCAAGTTGTTTGGATGAAATAGATGTTGAAGGATATAAGGATAAAAATCAATGAGCCTATTTTTATACATTGTGACAACACAGGCATGGTAAACATGTCTAAGAATCTAGTGTTGCATTCTAAGACCAAGCACATTTCTATTAGGTATCATATTTTGAGAGAGAAAGTTGTAGATAAAGAAATCAGAATGGAGTATGTGACCACTAAAGACAAGATTACAGATATATTCACTAAGCCTCTTCCCAAAGAGACTTTTGAGTATTTGCAAGGTTTTCTTGGGGTTATTCCCCTTCCTACATCAAAGTAGAAGATGCAAGAGTGCATCAATCTAATGTAACAGAGTACCATTGTTTTCTAGATTGAATGTTGATGCTTCTTATATGGGGGAGTATCTATGATGAACAGAGTCATCTAGGACTCTTGTTGGATATTATTTTGAATAGTGTCTTTGAAAACTTGAGCTAAATAAGAATTAGTAGTTGCATACTTTGATGTATTAAAGTTATTTATTGAAACCTTTCACATTGATGTCAATGGGGAAGAAGTTTGACATGAAAAACAATGAAAATACATACAGCATGATAGTTGGAGAAGTTTGAGATTAGTACAACAAGCATGGAATAATAGTTTGACAAAATAACACAATGAGGTATATAAAAGGGGGAGAATGATTGATGAAGAGGATATTGAATAGTCTTTTGTTGGTATTCTTGGAACTAGATGTTTTTCATCTAGGTTGCCACCAATACCAAGGGGGAGATGGTTGTAAGCATGAATGCTAATGATATTCCTATGGGGGAGTATTGTAGATATGTTACTATGATGGTATGTTACATTCATGACTAAGTTTGTCATGATGTCAACATAGAATTTTTTTGAGGTATCTATCAAAAGAATAGTTGCAAGATCAAGTTGGTATGAACAATGAATTGAGTATTCTAAATATCCAAGGTTATGGGAGATACTTCTAAGTATCTAGTATTAACAATTAACATTGAAAGAATAAATAATAAGTTTTGAAGAAGTTATGTAAGTTTTGGTGATGTATTCTGAGGTAGAATTTAAAAAGGCATGTTCTAGTAAACTTGTTATATCTCTTACCAAAAATTTTATTCTTAGAATCAAGGTTGAGGATATAAAGAAGAAATGTTGGTGATAATGTGGCTAAGTTCTCTCATCATAATATTGTGTGTATGGAAATTTATTCAAGTTGCAAGGCAAAAGATTAATGTTATTGCTAAGTATAACATGTTCTTAATGTGGTCCTATAATGATTAATTGAGAAGGACTAACAATTGACTCAAGGAATTATTTTGAGGACTTGGTATAAAGGAAGGATATTTTTCTTTATCAAGGAAGAATGGAATGGTATGGTTTTGATTGATGATGAGTAGCAGTAAGAGTGGAATGTGAAGTTGAGTAGAGTAGAGGTTAAGTGAAGGAAACTTCATTGCCAAGATTTTGTTGAGTGATTAGAGGTTTGATATTTGGATCTGAGGTTCATGACCTGGTCTACAAGGTTTGATAGTGATTGGTTCAATTGATAGAAAAAAGGAAAGAAGAACATAACAATAAATTTCATGTTTGAGTAGTGAGCTCTTCTTGTAGTTGAAATTGCATGTTTGGGTAGTGGGCTCTTCTTACATAAATTGTACTACAACTCCTAACAGCATTGGTACAACTCCTAAAAGGGGTGGAATCTCCTAATAGGGATTCAAATTCTCCTAACAAGGACTCAATGAAATAAATGTTGTAATAGACTCCTACTAGGGTCCATCCTCTAACAAGGAACATTTATATTAGTACATCATCTTGTGGGCATCATTCCCACTGGGGTTTTCCCTTTGATAAAGGGTATCCCTAGTCAACATATTTGGCATAATTGTCTATGTGCATCTTATTATGGTTGTTGTTTACTTTGGTTAAATTAAGTTTGTTTAAAAAAGATAAATGTTTTAAATGTCAGATAAATGATTCACCCATTCCCCCCCCCCAGCTCTTGGTTATCCTGATGGACTATTGTTTCCAACAAGAAGAAGAAGATAACAATGAAGAGGAAGAAGTGGATCATGATTGAGAGTTATTTGATCATGCTCATGATGAAAATAATGTTGCTACTAATTACAATGATGATGCTTCTACTAATCATGATGATGATGCATGTAAGGAAACTTGGCAAGAAAGAATATAACCATTTGCACATAACCCATAATAGATCTAAAATAAACACCAAATTAAAATCCACATGCAAGAGAATAGACAACATACCCAACAAAATTGTGACACAAGATATACCCTGGGAAACCCTCATTGAGGAAAAAACCCAGCCTCCAAAAGCATCCATCACCATGTATTATTCAGCAAAAAATACCATTGCAATACAACCGTGGAAGCCTTCATGGCCATAGCCACAACCTAGCAAACTATGTGAACAAGCATGAATCCACATATCCCATGCCATGCTTCTAAACTTCACAAATGCTCCCTTGGCTAACCTGTCAAGCCTTGTCCTGCTCAACTCTTGCCTTTTTTTCCTTCTCACTCTTACTCTACAACAACTACCCTTGTGGCTTCTTATATAGTAGCAAATCCCACAAAACCACTAAGTGGTATTACATAAACCATGTGCTACCTAACCCACTGACCCCAAATTTAATATTGGGCATTTAATTCTTTTTCCCAATATTAAATAATTACATGAAATATTTTCACAATGTTACAATACAACTCATCAAGAATATTCTATGAGAATCTTTACATGTTGCACGTCCATCTAGGCACAACATTACATAATAAAATAAAATAATAAAATATAACAATATTATGCAATGTGTGCAACACCCATTATCTCAAGAATCTCCCACTTGTTGTATACATTGCATAGGGTCAATCCGTAGCCACACAAATGAATCAAGGAAACAATCCCTCACAGCACATCCACCATCATGGATCAAAATACACCAACTGCTCCATCCTAGTACTTGCAACAAAATCAAAGTATCTAGCATCTCAAACATGAATGATCTCACCTCCTATTATGCCACTGCCACTGGACATACATAGAAGCCATTCAAAGAGAAAGCCACCCAACCTATCGTATTAGAAGATCATAAAATCCAGTACCAACTAAAATTCCAAGCACAAAAAAAACCTGATCCGAAGGTAATCACATGTATCTTTAGTTGCCAAAATATATCCATAGCTGAAATAGCACCCACAACAAAGTGCCAACCCATCCAACTATCCATACCTCTAAAGGTACATACCAAGTGAATCTCACATCATCAACATATCCAATCTGCAACCTAGAATCACAAGCCCCAAGAGCAATACCTACCACATATATACCAAGAAGCTCCCACTGCAAAAGATAATGTCAAATCTATAACCAATCCACTCACAACATCTCAAAGAAGTGAATCCATGTAGTATCAAGGACATCCACAATACATAAACTGATATCCTACAAGAACAACTCTCATAACCAGTGTCAAATAGTCTCCCAAGCTCTCCACAACCAATAGAAGAAAGAGATAAAGGAATAACCATGTCATCTCTCACATTACATACATGAGCACAAACCAGTGATCAAAATCTCTAACAAATCTCAAATCCAATGTAAGAAAAACTAAACATCTAGGAAGATAACCAAGATCGAAGAACTATGCAAATCATAACCTGTATCATGTTCTTCTACACACACCTCTAGATGCAAACTATGCAAGTATGATCTCCTCCATAAAATACCAACTAGAAGCCTCAACAACACCCAAACCATACCATGTAACTAGTCATGGATGTAAGCCTCTCACAAGAAGACCAAACTCATAAACCCATTCCTAATCCAAGGAATATGCCCAATATAAAACCATCTCCTAAACTCAACCAGCATAACAACATATGCAAATGGAGATAACCAATGCTAAACTATCTCTCAAATGAACCCTCTAGAATGAACTCATGTACCATAGGTCAAGATCCATATCCATAAAAGACAAGCATAAATATAATGCAACTAAGAGAAACAATGGGCTATACCTCTCAAGTAGCAAAGCGTCGAGTAGACCAAGAGTGGGGAATGAGAATGCTCATCAAGATACCCATGTCTCCAACCAAGACTCATCTAAGAACAATCTCCTCTCAATTCCATATTAGGTGACTACCCCTTGGACTTCCTGCTAAAACCATCAACCATCCCAAAAAATACTTCTCTAATCCAAGATAAATCAGCATCACCACCGTCTCTAAGTATCCATGAGCACCTGTAACCAATCAATCCATGCCACCTCCAAATGCAACATAGCAATATCATGAAGTATCTAGCTTATGATCAGTGTACTCAATACCAAGAAACTAAACCAAGATCAATGTCAAAGTTCCAACCATGGCCTCAGGAACATAAACATGACAACATGATCTAAACCATCTCAACCAAAGAGATAACATGCTCCAAATGAACATACCATAACATGTCACAACTCTAAACATGTATCAAGAGTATACCATGACATAATAATGAAACCATCCTCATACCAAGGATAACATGTCAAATAAAAGCATAAATCACACCTTTTCCAAGAACTCTGCGAGTCCTCAAGATGCAACCATCTCCACATACCATGAAAAAAACCATCTCCACATACCAAGAAGAACCATCTCCACAAACCATGAAGATAACCAAGAACTCCATGAGTCCTCAAGATCTAACCATCTTCACACACCATGAAGATAACAAGTGCACCATGCAAATGTCAAAGATGCTTCTGCAGCAAAAGGATCTAAGATAAACCCTCCAACATCTACAAACACTCAATAAATATATCAATGCCAAAAACTCCCACTCAACCATGGTACCAAGTCACCTATGGCATCATAAAATCCATCTCCTACATAAAGATCCAAACCAAACCAAGAACTAATCCTGCAATGTCACCTGATTACTATCACAAGCTCCCACTAAACTATGTATCCAAGCTATCCATGACATCATGATGAAAAACCATCCTCTATATATCCAATCATTTCATGCCAAAATCTATGACACCATGATCACATCCATGAACCGAGCATCTGTCTCTCAATGTGTCCAACCTATCAGAATAAAATAGTCAACCACAATTCTCCACCATGACTATAATTAATAACAACATCTCATCCCTTCTATAAGAAGAATAAAAGCAGAAAATTATGTGACTTAGGGCATAGAAAACCCAAATTCAAGCCACCAATCTAAATATGCATCAATAATGAAAGATCAATGGGCAAAGACAACCCATAACCAAGCCATAAATGCAACCTATAAGTATAGACCACTTACAACACTGCACAACTTGTAGATCCAAGAAGTCATCATACATATCCAAACCAAACACTGATAACCATATCATCATGAGACCAATCTGAAATATGAATTGAATATACAATGACATCAAATCTTAAATCTCCAATGCCATAAACTCACAATGTTACCATAGTCAAAATATATCTATAAACTATTCAAATCAAGATATCACCAAATAAATCATGCCAAACCTACACCAAATCTAAACCACTATGTAAAGCTCTCCAAGAGCTTTCTATTGACTACTCGAAGTCCAAAATTTGACTCTGTATGCCCAACTTATGCCCTAATCCGTGCTCAAAATAAATAATATTTAAATTTAAAGCTCTTAAAACCTGACAAAATATCAAAATCATAGAACCAAACCTACACCATGTTGTAGTGCTCTGAATTAGCTTTCCAATGCCTTTAAGAACTCTAAAATCTGATATTCTGAGAGAAAGTTATGGTCATTTCACTAAGACAGTCTTTTTACCATTTTCAATGCGATTTTTCATTTTTTTCATTTTTTTATTTTTTTGTGACGAAAAATTTTGACGGGATTAAATTTGATGGCCATCATGGGCTGAAATCAAAAAACTCTTTCACTTCTTCTTAACATGGCCAAACTAGGGCATATTATATATCAAAATTTATGGAAATGTTAACCTAGATCCAATGGTGAGGTTTGTTTTTACCCAGGAGGTCATTTCTGCAAGCCCCCCCCCCCCCCCCCCCCCCCCCAAAACCCTCATTTTAAATGAAACATCTAAAAAATCATTTTGTCCAAAAAATTCACATGCCCAAATCTTTTAACATCTCATCATAATAGCAAACTCAAAACCCTTAGATCTACAATAAAACTCATATATCTTGCCCTATCTTTTATCCTCTCATGCATTCCCATGGATTTAATATAGGGTTACAATAATAAAACCATAGCTCTGATACCACTTGTAAAGAAAACTTGGCAACAAGGAATATAACTATTTCTACATAACCCATAATAGATCTTAAATAAATATGGAATTAAAATCCACATGAAAGAGAATAGACAATATACCCACAAAATTGTGACACAAGATATACCCTGGGAAACCCTCATTGAGGGAAAAATCGAGCCTCCAAAAGCATCCATCACCATGTATTATTCAACAAAAAATACCATTGCAATACAACCATGGAAGCCTTCATAGCCATAGCCACAACCTAGCAAACTATGTGAACAAGCATGAATCCACACATCCCATGCCATGCTTCTAACCTTCACAAATGCTCCATTGGCTAACCTGTCAAGCCTTGTCCTGCTCGACTCTTGCATTTTTTTCTTTCTCACTCTTACTCTACAACAACTACCCTTGTGGTTGCTTATATAGTAGCAAGTTTCATAAAACCACTAAGTGGTATTACATAAACCATGTGCTAAAACCATGTGCTACCTAACCCACTGATCCCACATTTAATATTGGGCATTTAATTCTTTTCCCCACTATTAAATAGTTACATGAAATATTTTTACCATGTTACAATACAACTCATCAAGAATATTCCATGGGAATCTTTACATGTTACACATCCATCTAGGCACAACATTGCATAATAAAATATAACAATATTATGCAATGTGTGCAACACCCATTATCTCAACAACAACGACAATAATGGCAATGAAAATGATGGTGATGATGACGACAACAATGATGAAAATGATGATGATGATGATGATGATGATGATGGTGATGATGATGATGATGACAATGACAAAAATGATGACCATGATAGTGGTGGTGGTGATGTTTATGACAATGATGATCGTGATGATGAGATGGATCATTAATAATATTAGTGACAGCGGCTTTGATTAGCTAACATTTGACGGAGGTATGATTATGAATGACATGAATGAAATGTATAGTTATGTGTAAATTCCTATGCTATTCAATATTGAGTTCTTGATAGATCAATGATTAATCTAATTAACTTGTCATGTACCTTTTAATGTTTATAATTCATATGTGATGCTAATATTTGATGTAATTTTGGGTATATTTTGTTGATCTCTAAGCCTATGTTGCTAAATAGTGTCCAAACATGTAGTCATTTGCAATTCATTTACTAGGAAAACATTATATTGTCATTACTGTGACTGATTTATCTATAAAGGTTGAGCATACAATACTTATACCAAGCGAGATAGTGATTGTCAAGCATTCAATAGAGACCGAGCAGATATGTGAGCTAAGAAGAAGTGTGAGCTTAGTAATTTAATGAAGACTAAGCATATTGAAATTTTATCAAGAGTCAAGAAGAAATAGAAATAGAAGTTGAGTAACAACATGAAGGTTTATGCATGACTAAGCATCAAAGCATTCAAGTGTTGAGTAATTTAGTTTTGATATGAGAGTTTTTAATGGTACAAACTCATATGTAAACTATTTTGGCTGACATTTCTATAACATTTAATATTTGAAGAGCTAGCCAAGATGTTCATTACATGTTGTTTCAGAAGGTAATGATCCCTATGTGTACAATTCAACCAATTAGAAAAAGGGATGTAAATGGAAAAAGATGATAAAGTTTAAGCCATCGATCAAATTCTAGAAACTTCACATGATGTTTATTTAAGGATAATTCTAACCCTAGAATTGATTTTAAGAGTTTTTATTGAGGAGAAAAGATGTGTAAGGATTAAATGTCCATGTGAAGGATTTAAATGAAGTTTCAAAGACAAATCTAGTAGAGAGAAATTAAAGCATTGAAGGACTAAAGAGAGCTATTAGATTAGAAGAGTTAGATTAGAGATAAAGGAAAGAGGACACCCAAGATCAAATTGTAGAGCATACTGAGGGTCAGATACTAAATTAATTATTTTATAATTGAAACATGGTAAATCTCTTAACAAAGTGGTATTAACATATCTATGTAAATCTCCTAATAGAATCCTTACTTTATTGTGAGTGTAAAATCCTTTAACAAAGTGAGACCTAATCGTCTCTTAAGCTTTTAACAAGATAGGCCCCTCACAAGGTAGATTATATTTTATGATCAAATATTGTAACCTTAATAGGTTAACTTTATTGTTCCAATAGTGAATATTTGTGGGTTTTTTCTCACCCTAGTTTTACCTTTATCTTGAAGTGTTTCTGGATAACCAAATCATTGTTTTATGTGTTCAACTTTTATTGATGTGATGTATTCCATTAATGTATTAGCATTATAGTTCTATTGATAAATCTATGTGATGATTTGGATATGAGTTAATGGAATTGGTTTTGATGTCAAAAGTTTAAGATCCTAATCCAACCACCCCCCCCCCCCCCCTGCCCCGCCCACTCAGTATCTTGTTTTCCATATACTTATTCCAACAATTGGTATCAGAGCCCAGTTTTCTTGTCAAGAAACCTAATAGCTTGAGAGGGTAACATCATGGAGATGGAAGTGTTTAAGATGGGAAAATTCACTGAGAATTGGACGATTGAAATCCAAACTATGTTGCAACAATTAGAGACAACAAAAGGGGAGTTAAGGAAAACCCTAAAGAGAAGAAAAGAGATAGCTAAAAGACACTCAATACACAGAAGTTGATATAGAAGGACTACTGGATAGTGGAAAGATTGGTAACAATGATGGAGCTTTGACATAATTGATAGAAAAGAATAGTAACTTGGTGAAAGAAGTAAAAAATTTTAGGACAAAACAAGAAATTCAATCAGTTACACTTTGTGAAGCTATTAAGAAAAAAAAGAAAGAAATGGAGATAAGAACATGGCTAAAGAAGACAAAATGAAGATAGCTATTAGACTTAAAGAGATATCATTTGAAGTATATAAGCTTACAAATAATCAGTTGGAAATGATAAATAAATTAGTGATTACAAATCAGGAAGTAAATAAAAAATATTTGGAGATCACAAATCTAAGACTACATAATGAGCAATTGAAAATTGTGTTAAGGCATCAAAAGGAAATCATAGAGAGGATGAACAAACCAAATGAAGTAATCAATCATTTTGAAGACATGATAAATTCACCAAGAGAAAAAGACACCTTTGGACTTGGATATAATAAGAAATCTTCAACTACTAAAGAAGGAGAATCATCTAAAAGTGGAGAGCAAAGGAATGAAAAATCAAAAGGAAAAATTGCATGTCATTACTATGGTAAAATTGGACACATAATAAATATTTGCATAAGCAAAAAATGTTAATAAAATTCTTGAACCTAAGCTAAGTGGTAATTGTTTTAATTGCAAGAAAGTAGGACATCAAGCACATGAATGTAAATCAAAGAACAATAATTCAACCAAAAGAGTATCTATATTCCAAGCTCATTTTTATAATTGTCAAAAGTATGGACATAGATATTATGATTGAATACTCAAGACAAAGTCAAAGTGGTTACCTAAAAAAAAACTCATACAGCAAAGTTATGCAATTCCTACAATTGGGATTACAACACATGGTATAGTTGTCACTATTGTGGAGAGGATGGACACATTCCATAGAATTGCATCAAGACACATTTTAGAGGAAATTACAAGAAATGGTTAAATAGAGAGATAGTATGTTTTAGTTTTCTCAAAGCTAGGCACATTAGTATGAACTACAAAATGAGGACACTAGCACAAGCACTAAGTAATGGAAATGACAAACTAGAAGGAAAGAAGACATGGATAGAGATAGTAAGAGTTGTAAGCAATAGAGTAGAAGACACTAGGATCACCCAATCTGGTGGAGTAGGTGATCACACCACATCTCACTAAAGAAAGAAGGTATGTAGGAACTGTATACTCAAATTTATATTTTACATCAGTTCCTAGCATAAAAGTGATGAAAAGTTATATCTACATAAATAAATATGCATTAAGAAATATTAAAATTAGAAAATTAGAAAGTAATAAGCATCAGTGATACACTCCATATTAACCAAGCCATGCAGTATAGATCGAGTGATTAAGGAAGATTACACACTGACCTAGTGAAATGGTTATGACCAAGTGAATAATCTTGACTGAACTTAAGTAAAGATCAAGTTAGTTGCCATACACTATTAGAGTAGGAAGACATTAATTATAGACCTAAAATGAAAGATCAAAGGTATTTATCAATTTGAACATTCATTTTTACTCACTGAGTGATCAAAGAGCTCCTGAGAAGACTTAAATGCGATAGAAGTGATTTTAGCGACTAGAGAAAAGAATCTCAACAAGTTATTAGAAAATTTATGAATTATTACTCTCAATGCTGAGTAAAGTATTCATTGAAGGTATTTTTGAAATTTTTTGTTCAAAATCATTGTTTAAAATGGCTTCTGGAAGTGAAATGATAAAGGATGGCAGTACACAAATCATTAGTAATGATCAGAGACCTCCACCAAATTTCAAAAAAAATGTAAATATTGAAACCCATGTTGATGATGCTGGAGCATGTTAGGATTAACCACAGATAGAAATAATAGTTACATACAAATATAACCAATATCATAAAATAATAAATCACACAGAAGAGAACATAAGATACAAAGATTTAACATTGTTTATCCAATCCCTAGGCTACATCCACCAATAGAAAGTCCAATATTATTATTATCCAATGATTATAATCTACAATCCCTTACAACTCAATACCACTTCAAGAAGCTACAATATCACCATACATTATGAAATCCCTAACCCTAAGCTTTTTTTATTCAAGCTTTTTCCTACTTACAAAATTAGGGCTCGAATAAATCATCCAACTGAAAAAAATAGTAATCAACACCTTTTACAATATAAGGTCCTTGTTGGCTTTGGGATCACTTCCCTTGAAAACCCCTTCTAGGGTGTTGTCCCTTGAACCCACATTGTACTATAATAGGGAGCGCACCTAGGGTGTTGCCCCAGGACTCTGCAAAGGCATTACCCCAAACCCTCATACAAATTATCTGGGGAGAAACCACATCAAATAAACCTTTTAGTCTGATTATGCCCCACATCAAAATAATATCCTACTTGGAGCCTGATCAAACTACACAAGAATAACCTCCCACATGGAGACCAATCATAGCACTGCTAAACCTATAGCTCCCACTGGAATATCAAACCACCTTGGACTCTGTTATTCTTTTATTCTTTTCATTGTAGAAGTCCAACTGAAGTTGAAGAGGAGTTTAGATACTCCCTTGTGATTTCCTTCATAAATATATTTGCTAGATTAACATCTATTTTTATCTTCTCCAGCTTTAACTATCCATCATCCAAAACTAACAGAATGAAATGATACTATAACTGTATGTGTTTTGTCTTTGAATGTAGAGCAGAATTCTTCACAAGATGAATGATACTCAACTAATCTATGAAAAAATAAACATCCCTCGATGGGTGTCCTAATTCTTCCATGAAGAACTAAAGTCATCTCATCTCCTTGGATACCTTTGTAGCAGAAGCATACCTTGCCTCTATAGTGGATAAAACATTAATCTTCTGTAATTGAGAAACCCAACTCATTGTCACTCCACCAACAATAAATACAAAACCTATAGTACTCCACTAGAATCAATATCCCCTTCCAAAACTGAGTCAACATAGCCCTGTAAGTCAGTAGGCAAGCCCCCAAAGTGTAAACACTTATTGGATGTTTCTCTCAAATAGCTAAGAATTCATTTGACTACATTCCAATGCTCAATTCCTATATGACGCATATACATGCTAATGACTCCCACTACATGTGCAATATCTAGCCTAGTACATACCATAGCATACATCAATCTTCCTATAGTTGAAACATAAGGTGCCTTGGACATTTTAGCCTCCTCTTCTTGTGTCTTTGGACATCTCCTTAGTCAATTTCAAATGACCAAGTTGTGTTGACAACTTTAGCATTCTGCATAGAGAAACATTGCAACACCTTTCCAAATTGACATTCACAAAAGATAACTTACTAGTAATATTATTAAACTTGTTTAAATGGTCTACAATAGATCCACCTTCTACCATCTTCATATTAAAAAAATGCTTCATGAGAAATACCTTATTTGAAGTGGGGGGCTTTTCATACAATTTCACTAAGGTTTGCATCAACTCTTCCCTCATCTTTGCTTTTGTAATGTTAAATGCCATTGATGGTGCCAAGAATAATCAAATTCTTGCAAGTGCCTTTCTATCTAAAACTTTCCAGTCCTCATCTATCATACCTCCCTATTTTTTTACTTTTCCTTCTAAGGAATTACATAAATCCTTCTTATAAAGATAGTCCTCCATTTTCATTTTCCATAATTAAAATTTCTTCTCAATAAAGTTCTCAACCTTAAGCTTACCATTGTCTGCCATTGCTCGCACTCAATTGTGAGACTCCCCTGTAGAGGGTTGCTAAAAAAAATGGTGATGGTCTAGGTTAAAAAAAGCAATGACACTCTAGCTTTGATAGCACTTGTTAGGAGTAAACATGGACAAAAATAACAGTTACATGAAAATATAACCAATATCATAAAATAATAAATTGCACAGAAGATAACACAAGACACAAATATTTAACATGGTTCACTCAATTCTTGGGTTATGTCGACCAATAGTAAGTCCAATATTATTATTATCTAGTGATTACAGTCTGTAATCACTTACAACTCAATACCACCACAAGAAGCTACAATGTCACCATACATTATGAAGTCCCTAACCTTAAGCTTTTTTATACAAGATTTTTACTGCTTGCTAAATTAGGGCTAGAATAAGTCATCCCATAGAAAAAATAATAAGCAAAACCTTTTACAATATAAGGTCATATTTGGCTTTAGGGATGTTGTGGCCAAAAAATCATGTGGGGGCATTACCCCTCGACCGCACCCTATACTATGATAGGGAGCACACCTAAGGCACTTCCCCTTGGCCTTGTCTTGGGGGCACTACCCCCAAACTCCCATACAAATAATTTGGTAAGAAATTGTGCTAAATAAACCTTTGAATTTTCTTAGGCTCCACATCATAATAAAGCATTGTCATCAATCCCACCCAAAGTCTTGATTGTACAAGACATCAGATCATGCTATTAATGTAAGATTAAAGAGATTGGAGATTTTGAAATTAGCATGGAATATGAAAAGCTATGTATTGAAGGAATTTTGAAAGATGAATTCAAGATCATTGTTGAAAAAGGGATTACCCATGCCCTAGGATTTCCAAAAAAATTCAAGTTTGAATAGATCAAGATTGTGCTAAACCAAGTTCATGACATGAAATTTTGGATAGAAGGTGAGCCAATAAAGATCAATAAGGTAACATACATTAGATCAAAAAAAGAGCATAAGAAGTAGAACCAAGAATGAGATTGAGAGTCTAACCAAGGTGAAATGGAATGATCATGGAATGTAAGTAGACAGCATTGAGGATCCACTAATTGAAGTTGTTGTTCATGTGATTGCACACAAGTTCTATCAATGAAGCATATTGTACATTGTGGTCAATTTGGGCTACAAAATTGTGAAGAAAGATCATTTATATGTGTATGCGTGAAATGTGGCCTAAACTAACACACACACTTCAACATGGTCATTATGTGCAGATTCATCTCGGAATGAACATGAGATTGTTCATCCGAGAGAAATCTTACAAGATGACCTATTGCCTTCTATCTAGAAGGATTTTGCCTATTAATATCCTCAGAATTGAGGTACAAGCAACCAGACCCTCTAAGAACAAAGGATTTTATGAATGCAGCAAGTCTAGATGAATGTGCAAATTATTTTAAATGAGATAAGCAATGTAATCCAAGAACAAAATAAAGTAAACTAGATTAACATAAGCATAGTTAAGCTAAATGAAATTAAACTAAGGATGAAAGTGTATGCAAAATGTGAGCAAATGTGAGTATGAATTTAAAAAGCACTTTGATAGCAATTCAACTCATCCCTCCAAATGAAGAAATGAGGGTCTCTTAAATAGATTTTCCTAAAATACTCCAACGGTTGAGATTGATTTCAATCAACAGTCAGGATTGAAGATGAGGTTCAATTAAGGTGGAAGATTCCCAAATTAGAGGGAGTTAATTAGCTCAAATTTGAGTGTAAGAGTCGGTCAGCTCAGATAAACTTTAGTGTGAGAGTAAGTGATCTGGTCACTTCTAATTTGATCAGTAGTGAACTAAGAATTTCCATTTTTGAACTGAAGATAAAATAAGGAGAGATATTTAATTTAATAAAATGAGATATGCTCTCATAAATATATTTTTTATTTAATTAAATAATTTGATTTAATTAATTAGAGACGCTTTTCTATTTAATCAAATAAATTTATTTAATTAATTAGGAATAACGTCCTATTTAATTAAACAACTTTTCTTAATTAATTAGAAGTAGCTTCTCCATTTAATTAAATAATTTTGTTTAATTAATTAGAAATACCTTCCCCATTTAACTAAATAGTTCCTTTTAATTAATTAAGATAAGTGTATTTATTAAATTATATAAATTTAATTCCTTAGTACATTAGCCTTAGGTGACGATTTAATTTAATTAAAGTATAAATACTTAATAATTAAATTAAATCTTAATCAATAGGTTTAATGTGACTAATATGAGTCAATACTATAGGAATTAAATAAAGAGTCTGATTAATGCAGATTAAGGTTTCAAGCATTTGACAATTAAGTCAAGTAGCGAGTAGCAGAATAAGAATTATCTATTAGAATAGGTCTTAGGATTGGTCAGAATAGACCAGAATTGGTATAATGGCAATGACCCAATTTTGGGGTATTACAATATGATCTTCTCGAGCTACAGTTACATCAACCCATAAAGAACCTATATCACCTATTTTAGTAGAGTAACATGAACACTAATGTATAAAAGCATTCTCAATACTAAGAACAAGTAAACACTTATTATAGGACCAATTTGTTATCACCAAAAAATGGGGGCAAACCAAGAATGCTAAGCTCCAAATGGTATAACATAATGATGCAATGGATTTTCCCTTGATTGTAGGAATGTATGCTCACAAGTTATGCTTCAAACTTCAAATGGATGGGTGGAGTGAGTGAAACAAGGTTTCAACAATGGAATCATGAAGAGATTTTGCCATTATAATAATATTTTGGTAGTTTATGAGCTCTCAAAATAGCATTATAACTTTGCATGGAAGGTGGATGATTTTTGTGAAGGGAGGGGGTTTAATTTATAGGCAAGAGGCTTGAGGGATTGATGGCTAAGATGCAAGGAGAGATGAAAGCTTATGGAAGGCTAAGATGCACTCAAATGGGAGCACATGGATTGTGCTTGTTTAGCACCAATCAAGGAGTGACACGTGTCATAGGGTCATTGGGTGGAGGAAAGGGCAAGGATGAGTTAACAAAGGAGGCTCAAGGCCTTAAATGGCCCTCATAATGGCTTGTAAGAGCTTTTAAGGGCATGTAAAACCATTGAAGGCTTATGGTTGGAATATTTTGAGGGAGGAGACTTTGATTTGGCTTAGGAAAGTCTTAAGCTCACTTAGGGAATGTGACAAGGTTAGGGGGGGATTAGGCTTGGGTTAGGATTAGATTAAGGATGTTAGAGATATGCAAGTGGATGGCATTCATGAGGGTGGGTGAATTAGTGTCTAAGCTAGGTTAGTATGGGTGGATGGGGTGGATTAGGCCAAACGGAGGATTAGGGATAAGTTAGGGGTTATTAGTTTTGAGGGTTTTATTTATCAAATAGATTTATTTAATAAATGGGGATTTTGGAATTAGATAGGAGAATAGGATTAATTGATAAATAATGGGTTATTTGATTTATCAATTAGGACTATAGATGATTAATTAATTTAATCAGCTAGGGGATGGCAAAAGGATTAATTAAATAGGAATTTAATTAATGATGCCTATCTAGAGATAGCTAAATAGGATTACGAAAGCAGTGTAATTGAATTTAGCTGTCTACATTTTTCCCCTCTTTGACATAGTGTTGAGACAACACTATTTCAAAGAAGTTCGAACGGAGATGACACAAGGAAGATGTTTTAGCAACAAGGTTGCCCCAGTCTTTGATAAGAAGAGGAGAGACTAGACTTAGAGATGCCCCCTCAAGAAGGTGGCAGGGAGAGAAGACGAGGCTCAACGGCTGCTTGAAAAAAATACAAGAATCCAGGATAAGCAAGGAGACTCAGATTGGCTTAAGAGAAGAAGTTGAGTTAGCTCAAACTCTCACTACGGGAGAATGATAAAGGGAGAATCAGAGGCACAAGAGGAAGAAAGCTTAAGATCTTAGGGATTGCAGAGGATGAAGGAGTGAAGCACTATAAAAGGAATCCAGGATAGGGAGAGGGATAAGGGGATAAGGGAGAAGCAGGGAATCCATTGAAGTGGGTTGAGCGGGGGGATACTTCAAAGAAAAGTACCACTACAGAGTTGAGCATTTAATAAAAGAATGTTGGTTAATGGCCAAGGTTACCAAGAATAGTAAGGCTGTGTCACCAATGGTCCAGAGGACTAACGAGCGGATGTAAACAAATACGCAAGGATTGCCCCAGCATCGCACATGAATCTCAGAGGAAGCAGCGTGGAAGCGATAATGGGTAACCCATAAGCAAAAAAGAAAAACAAACAAAAGATGGGATGAATACCTTGCACTCAAAGTGCCCTAGTCGTAGCATACCATGATATGGAAGATCATGGCAACTGTGAGGAGGGAACAAGTAGATTCTGTGGAAAAGAGATGTCAAGACCCAAAAAGGTAGATTTTGAATCAAGATAAAGCAAAAATTGAAAAGAGAATAGTTGGCCAACGAGATGTGGAGGCTGAGGTACTAATGGACCAAGATCAAATAGGAGGAAAGCTATATCCAACAAGGATCCATCGAAGAGTACTGAAGCTGAGGGATAACACTGTGGGGACAGGAGATTGAGCTAAAGGATGCAGCAGAATAGTTTAATCAAGAGGGTGGAAAAGTGTACAAAGTCATGGGGATGGGTGGTAGGACCAAGAGGGGTAGGCAGGGCACTAGGGTGGGCTATAAAGGGTGATGAGGGGGCTAGAAGGGGTCATTTGCAGTCAGATTGAGGAGGAGATATTGCTGATTAGGAGCTCTACAATGGAGATTATGATGGTAGGTATTAGGCGACCAGAGCACTGAGTAGACATAGTGCGATGAGTACGAGTACGAGTGTGACGAGTACGAGTACGAGGGATGCCTGATCGATCGATAGGGTCTAAAACCTCTTTGTGTTTTTGCATTGTTTAGAGTTTATTGCATTCCTGCGAAAGTGAAAATGCGATACCGCAAGCATGGGTCTGGCAAGAATGCGACAGAGATTAGTGGGATCACTATCTCGTGAAATATGGCATTGGGTGGGCGGTTGCAAGGAGTGAATAGTCATGTTGTGGGAACATGATCCTAGGATGGGAAATCATGCGAAAACAAGATATAGTCAGCGGGATCACGTCCTTGCTAGGAGGAACATGATTCTGGTGGCGAGAACACATCTTCACGGGTTAAGGTCATCAAACAGTGGGAAAGGGGTTAAAAGGGGTTAGGGTAGGAACACAATCCAGCGGGATCAAGGGTCAGTGAGATTGCCAGATAGAGAGATCACGAGAACATGCTAGCAGGATTGGGGGAGAGGGCTAGGAATTGAGAGTAGAATTAACAGCGCGATCTCACAGGAATATAGTTCAGCAGGAACGCGGGAGGATGGGCCTCACAGGAATGCAATTTTGGCAGGAACGCGGGATTCGCAAAATAAAGGCAAAAAAATCTGGGGTTGAGGGAATGGAGGGTGTAGAATAGACAAGAAGATAAAAAATTGACAGTTGGTTTGGTTTTGGTTGTGTGTAGTGGTCACTGGATGCACTTGTGTCACAAGAGTGGCGGGCAGTAGTGTTGCATGTGGGAGAGATGTTGATGCCGGCTGACTGGGTGAGGGTTGAGGCAATCAGGTTAGGCCACCTTGCGAGGTTGCCTCATACTCACACTTATATGACGATGGTTATGGCACTGTACGAAAGATGGAACAATGAGACAGTGACATTTCACCTGCCGACAAGGGAGATGATAGTAATGCTAGAGGATGTATACCAGATATTTAGACTGCTAGTGCGAGGGATGCCAGTCATGGTGACCAAATAGATGACAACAAAGGTAGCTATGCAGAGATTGATGGGGCCAAGAATGGAGTACAGGATCCGGTGAGGGCAGTTTGCTTTGGATGAGCATTTAGATCAGGTGGCGGTGGAGAGGAGGATTTACTTCTATGTTCTAGAGCTAGTTTCGAGGTACATTACCCCAGATACAGGGGGTACAGGGGTTACACTAGCACTGATTCCAGTGGTGATGCGGATAGTGGATGCAAGGTGCCCAGAGACATGGGGTTCTCTGATGTTGGTGGAGCTATACCAAGACTTCCACCAGATAGTGTACCAAGGTGGAGGCCAACAGGGGAGGAGCATTGGGTTCCTGACACTACTACAGGTATGGGCATGGGAGCATATTACAGTGCTCAGGCCATTAGGACGTAGGGATAGGCAAAAAAAAGAGTTAGTGGCATACAGTTGGGTCAAGCCCCTGACATACCATCATACAGACTCAGTAGATCACTAGAGGGTGGCCATTGATGAGATAGTGGCAATGGTATGGAGGCCATACATGGGCCTAGGACCGTGGGCAGAGGAGGGAGAGCATCTCCCTTATACCATTTCTCCATGCTTTGTGTTTGGGAGATGGGAGCACATTGCAGAGCAGTACAAGTCGGACAGGGTACTGCAATAGTTTGTTTGGTAGCAGGTGGTAGTGGGAGATCCACACTAGTATCAGCGAGTTACACGTGAGCTAGTATCAGTATATGGGCCATCATTATGGAGCGATGGTTTACTAAGGGCATGGTGAGAGCTGGAGCCATAGCAATGGGATTGGTTTGGTGGGGCAGTGGATGTGAGCACCACACAAGAGTACCGAGACACTTTTGTGAGGCCTAGACCAATGGGGAGAGCATAAGGCATGAGGGCAGCAACGGTGGCAGGGAAGCTAGCCTGAGCAGCTCGATAGGGGCAGTTTGTGGTGAGGGGGTTGCGGCAGCGTGCAATAGCGGTTGCATAGGAGGAGGAGCCAATGCGGTAGAGGAGGAGGGTTGTGGGGGAGGAGAGGAGAGATGAGCCAGAGAGGCGAGCAGAGGAGAGGGGATCCTAGCCAGAGAGAGGAGGAGAGGAGGAACAGGGACGATAGAGGGCGATAGGGGGAGAGGCAAGAGGATTGTCTACCGAGGGAGGAGATGACGGGTTGGCAAGCTAGTATTCCTCGCTAGAGCAGGCACACGCAATGACGAGCCAGCTGCTCTGGGATACCTAGCAGGAGAGAGATCAGCTCCGGATAGAGCGAGATCAGTTCAGACATGAGTGAGATGTAGCGTAGGGGCAAGCAAATAGGGCAAGGGTTAAGGTGGGCAGACTGTAGATGGAGCTGGGGTTGATGGAGGGTAGGCTAGAGGTGGTGAGCCGAGAGAGGGAGGCAGTGCAGGGGAGGTTGAATGCATTGGTGGTGGAGGTGGCAACATTGAGAGCGCAAGAAGTAGTGGGAGGGGGCTTGGATGAGCTGAGGAGACTGTGGGCTAAGGTGGAGGATCTCTGGGAGAGGGATGGATTTTATCAAGGTAGGTATCATGCAGTGGTGCCAGCATCCCAAATTGAGCATTATAGGCGATCGACTCGGTCAAGTATAGCAGGGACACACATAGGGATGTAGGGTGGAGGGGACAATAGATGGGGCATTGGGGGCTCACAGAGGATAGGCAGGTCTTAGCACACAGGGCAGAGTCACAGGATAGGACATAGCCAGAGGCGAGACACAGGGATGGGGAGGGATGAGGCAAAGAGCTCTGGGATAGGAGGGGGATTGATGAGGCCACCACCTCCACCACCACCAGTGTCAAAGGCAGGGGGGGAGGCAGAGTAGTGACCAGTGATAGGCTAGAGTCTTGTTATATGATGAGCTTTTTGTGCAGAGTGGTCATTTTTGGGATACAAGGAGATATTTGTGTGGGCTTAAACCTATTTGTATGATATGGATATTTTTACACTGATGGACTATTATTCTTTCATTTTTTCAGATATAGATATGATGATTCTGTTGTTATATGTGTTATGGACTAGTATAGTGTTTTGATACATGCTGGATAGATAGTGAGGTGTTGCTGATATTGCTAATTGTTGGTGATGTAGGATGCGACATGTGCTTATGATCTTTTAATTGTGATGACAGTTTGTGATGCAAGATGTGATTTTTGATGACATTGTATACATGATACAATATGTTTTTGATGTGATTCAGCTATGATAGTGCAAATATGAGGCAAAGTGATTTTTTATCTATGATAGCACAAATGTGATATGATTTGATATGATGCTCGATGGCATGATTTTTCTTATGATTTTCCTTATGATGTGATGATGATGAGATTTGTTGTATGATAGATATCATGTAGTATGATAGGTTTTTGATATGATCCTAATGATGTGATGTTGTTTTATGATAGATGTGATGTGATCCCGAAAAATTGATTTGTTTTGGAGAGTATTGGATATGGTGTTTGTATGATGCTAAGTACAAACTATAAAAATAAGTGACAAATGTAGAATGAATCACCAGCTAAAGGATAAACAATAGATTTATGATATGGAAAAATGAATATAATGTCATGACTCTTAGGATATGTTAACAAAAACTAAGGATGGATAAAAGTTTAAAACAAAAAAATGAATTCAAAATACAAAAAATGAAGTACAACTTTTAATGATGAACCTAGATGCTAAAATGAGACCTAATCTTGATGAGAAAGGATGATAATGCTAAAAAGGAAGCACAATTGAATGATGCATAACTATGCTAAAAGGAACCACAGTCAATTGATGAATGACTTGCGAAAATGAACCCTAATCTAATGATGAATGGTTATGCTAAAAATGAACCCTAAGAGAGAATAGTGAAGTTATGATACGTAAAAGAACACAAACTAAAAGGTACATCTATGATATATGATAATCCCACAAGAATAGCATAAAAAGATTGAGCATAATGATATGCTATGATATGATAAAGGATACAAGTGATGATAAGATAACATACGAGATTGTTAAGAGATGTAAGACAAACAATGATGGTGGAATAAGATAACCACTATTTGGACTTATGATAATGTTCTATGATATGGAAAGTGATCATAGGAGATACTGACTCTAAGGAGAATAATCTTGGAAAAAGAGTAACCAACAAACTCGCAGTCAGGAGGATAGTAGAGATTTTGAGAGCTAGGATAGTAATTTATGATAGGGATCACATCAGGAGATAAGATTGCATGAGCGAGGCTTTTGAATTAAATGATTCTGAGGATGTAAAAAGTGATAGTTCAAGGGAGAGGAGTGATGACAAGGAGGAGGATACCAGGGTTTCTAAAAAAAATGAGATGTAGGGGAAACTTTGAGCGTGGGGTACTTCGTGAGGAATTACCACTATGTAGTGTAAACACTTAATTTGATATAGGATTTGTTACAGATCTGCCACAGTTACTAAGAATGTCAAGGCCTTTTCCCCAAAATTTCCATAGGATTGACTCAAACAGGCATGCAAGGATTGCCCCAGCATCACATGTGAGTCTCAGAGAGATCAGTGTTGGAACAATGTTGGATGATCCACAAGCAAATGAGATTACCCAAGTGCATCATGTTTTATCGAAAGATGAAAACATGCTTGAAATATGCAAGGATAATATCAACTAACTCTCAAACAATGAAAGACTGTGATTGAACCCAACCTCCTCAGGTGCTCCAGTAAAAACACACCATGATATGAAATGATCATGGAAATTGTGAGGAAGAAACAACAAAAGGTACATGGAAACAATCAACCAAAAGGAGAAACAAAAAGATTCTGCAAAGTGAAAAAGGAAACATTTATGTATTCGCTTTTGGGTGTGATTGTGTATGTTTTTTTAACATCAACGTTTCGGATCATACTCTATGATCCATCATCAGGATGATAAAGAGAGCTAAGAAACAATCACCTGATGTTTTTTTATCATCCTGATGATGGATCATAGAGTATGATCTGAAACGTTGATGTTAAAAAAACATACACAATCACACCCAAAAGCGAATACAGAATTTTATGGATTGTGGAAATCTGTTACAATTAAAGGAAACATTTGCCAAAGAGATCAACTGACGAGCTTCTAACAGGTTGTAAACAAGACCTGGGTATTATGTACAAGTGAGATTAGTTTAAGGATATGGGAACTTGAGAGTAGATGGAAAAACATAGTAGGTACATGCATGATGGGGGAAAGCTGCAGATAAGGATATAGCGTTGTTTATAATACATGATTCTATTGAGGTGGGTCTATGTGAAGTGCGATTTATGTACAGGGGTCCAGATACTGTTGTATTCACATAGGTATGGTATATGGGGGACATGGGTTAGTGTAGGGGGATATGGGACATGTGTTATATGGGTCATATATATTACATATGGTACATGATAGGGTAGATCTGGTAGAGTACAAATGGTAGGATACGTCAAGTAAGGTACACGGGATACTAAAAATGAGATGAGATGTTTACATAGTGCAAAGTGCTAGAGGATGATGTTTGCGAAGTATGGTGAATAACAATAAGGAACACCTTGAAAAAGCAGGTGGGATGAGTGATAGGATATGGAGGGGCGATGAAGGGGTGTGTGTCGGTAATAGATAATGGAAGAGTTGTAGTACACCTGGCACCTATTTGCTAGGTTTTCACCAAGGACCTATCCAAGGAGCTCGAATTGCCAAGTTTTCACCATTGGACGCTTGATTTTATGCCCTATCCTTAGGTGTAGAATTTCTTGAGGTGAATAATGTTAGTAGGATCATTTAGGACTTCACCTTCAAGGGTAGATAACTGGTAGGCTCCTAAGCCAAAGGATGTTGTGACCACATAAGAACCAAGCCAGGTGGGCTTGAACTTGACCTTCTTTTCTCTGTCAACTTGAACCTTCATATTCTCTTTAAGGACCATGTCTCCTTCCTAAAAAATGCATGGATGGACTTTTCTATTGAAATTGCACTTGAGGTGACTTTGATAGACCATGAGATGGTCGTAGGCCTGTTGCCTTCTTTTATCAAGTAGATCAAGTTGTGTAAGTCGAGCCACTCTATATTCCTCATCAGATATTTGTCCTCGAAGGGAAATGTAGAGTGATGGGAGTTCAACCTCAATAGGTAGGACTACCTCAGTACCATAGACCAATGAGTATGGAGTTGTGCCAGTGGTGGCATGAAATGAAGTGCAGTATGCCCACAGGGTGGGATTAATTTGCAAATGCCAATCACGGCCAGAGTCATTGACAACTTTTTTGAGGATTCTGAGGAGGGTTTTATTAGTTGCCTCAGCTTGACCATTTCCTTGTGGGAAATATGGGCTAGAAAAGTGGTGATGTATGTGAAGAGAGGTGCACAATTCCTCCATATTTAGGTTTTCAAAATTACCTCTGTGGTCTGTGAAAATGGTAGATGGGATGCCAAAGTGACATATAATATGATATAATATAAACTTGGACACCTAAAATCTCATGGCAGTAACAAGGGGAACCACTTCGACCCACTTAGTGAAATAATTAGTGGCAGTGATTATCCACTTGTGCCCTTCTGAAGAAAGTGGTGCAATAAGACCAACAAGATCAAATCCCCAGCAGGCAAAAGGCCATGGTGGTGCAATGGGTTGCAAGTCCTGTGCTGGAGCTCAGATTAAATTAGCATGCTGTTGACAAGGTAAACATTGTTTCACAAATTCACATGCATCCTGTTCTAGAGTAGGCCAATAATATCCAGCCCGAAGGATCTACTTTGCTAGCACCATCCCGCTTGTGTGAGCACCACAAAGTCTAGCGTGTACCTCTTTGAGAGCCGTTGCAGCCTCATTTTGATCTAAACATCGAGAGAGAGTATCATGATAAGCACGATGATATAGGGTTTGGGCGATGATAGTGTAATGAGAAGCTCTGTAAATAAGGTTTTGGCACTGGGTTCGTGTGAGGTGAGGAGATATGATACCATTTAGTAGGTAAGCATGAATTTCATGGTACCATGGAGATTGGGGACTAACCAAGATACATACCTATGTTGATTCATCATTCTCATATGCGGGTTCGTGCAGCTTCTTAACCAAGAATTCATATTGTGTAGCTTTGCGTGACATTTCTAATAAGGAACCAATAGTGGCCATAGCATCAGCTACCTTATTCTGGAGTCGAGGTATCTGTATGAACTGGATCTGAGTGAAATGCTCCTTTAGTCGGTCAACTAGGTCTTTGTAGGGTAGCAGCTTGTCGTCCTTAGTCTAATATTCATTCAATGCTTGGTTGATTATAAGTTGAGAGTCACCATAGACCTGAAGCTCTATGATATTCCATTCAATGGCAATCTTGAGTCCTGCCACAAGGGCCTCATATTCTGCAATGTTATTGGTACACCAAAATTGTAGTTTGAAAGATTTAGGGATATAATCACCTTGAGGTGTTACCAAGAGTATGCCTGTGTCAGAGCCATGAGAGGTATAGGAGCCGTCAAAATATAGCTTCCAAAGTGATGGTGTCTCTATCAAACAGAGGTGTTCATCAAGGAATTCCATGATGAGTGGGTGATCTGCAATTAGGGGTGCATCAACCAAGTGATCTACAATAGCTTGGCCTTTGATGGCCTTTCTATCAATATATTAAATGTCAAACTCACTGAGAAGCATAACCCATTTTGCCAGGTGTCCACTGAGTACTGTGCGAGAGAGCATATATTTCAATGGGTCAATCTTTGATATGAGTTGCACAGTATGACTCAACATGTAATGATGCAGCTTTTGGGTGGAAAATACCACTGCTAAGCATGCCTTCTCCATTGGCATGTAGTTAAGCTCATAGCCTAATAATGTCTGACTGATGTAATAAATAGCTCTTTCCTTTCCTACATCATCAAGCTGTGCTAGAAGAGCTCCTAATGCTGTGGGAGTAGCTGTGATGTATAGGATGAGCGGGTGCCCTATAACCGAAGGAACCAAAATAGGTGGATTAGCTAAGTATTGCTTGATGAGCTCAAAATTGCATTGGCAAGTTGGGTCCCATTTGAAATTTTGATCTTTCTTAAGCAAGTGAGTGAAGGGCTGACACTTATCAGCAAGCTGAGAAATGAAGTGTCAGACTGATTGGAGTTTTCCTTGCAAAGAACAAAGGTGCCTGAGTGTCTTGGGAGGAGCCATATCCATAATGGCTTTGACCTTCTTAGGGTCGATCTCAATACCATGTTGTGACACAATGAAGCCCAGGAGCTTTCCTAAACAAACATCAAAGACACATTTCTTTGGATTTAGCATGAGATGATATTCTACTAGTTGGTTAAACACTTCCTTGAGGTGAGATAAGTGATCCAGAGCATTGAGAGATTTGACTAGAATGTCATCTACGTAATCCTCCAATATTTTATGTATTAGGTCATGGAAGATGATCGTCATTGCGTGCTGATAGGTTGCCCCAGTGTTCTTTAACCCAAATGGCATCATATTGTAGAAGAATGTGCCCCAAGGTGTAGTAAATTTTGTTTTATGCTAATCTTCCTCAGCTATACGAATCTGATTATATCTAGAGAAACCATTCATTAGTGACAAGAGCTCATGACCTGCAGTGAGATCCATAATCATGTCGATATTTGGCAATGGAAAGTCATCCTTTGGATAGGCTTTATTAAGATCCCTGAAATCAGTGCAAATCTTGATATCACTAGAGGGCTTGATAATAGGTACCATGTTAGAAATCCATTATGAATAATCTATTGGGCAAATGATTTTGGCCTCCAATAGCTTCTCTAGCTCTACTTTGACTAATAAAGCCACTTTGGGGTGCATTTTTCAAAGTTTTTGCTTAACAGGTTTGGCCCCTGGATCTACTACTAGATGGTGTACAACTAGTTTGGGGTCCAACCCTAGCATATCCTGATATGACCATGCAAAGTGGCCTATATTTTCATGGAGGACTTCAAGAAGAAGTTCCACTTGTTTAGGTGGTAAAGAGGCTGCGATGTATGTGATATGTGGTATCTCTATCAAACTGATATTTAGAGGTCGAGTTTCTTCTGTCAAAACTAAAGATATAGGAGGTCGATGCTCCTATGGAGGGAGGATGAAATCTTCATCCTCAGGTGCCTCTGATAGGTTTTCACTGTTGGATATGTCCTTTATTTTTGTTTCATTTTTTGAGTCACCCAATGGCGCTCCAGAGGAGTTTTCACCATGGGATATTTTTCTTCTATCTCTTTGCTTTTTTGTTTCTTTTGGAACTTCATTTTTGCAACTAGAGATTTCCTCCTCCCCGAAGTAACCTACTGGATCCAACTTGTAGACATATTGATAAGAAGGAGATAATTTCCACAGCTAGTCAAATTGTGATTTGAATATCAGGATTTAACTGTGTGATTTTGAGTCAAACTTGATGACCCATGTTTCATGAGTAGTGATTCAACATGAATCCATCTCTCATGAGAATTTATGTAGACATATGCCGATGGTGGAGGTGGTCATTTATGTGGCATTTATGCCCCCATGAATTTAAGGAGCACGTGCTTGGAAGAGAACTCGTCAACATGAATGACACTCGTTTGGTCCCAATCTATGAGTTCGAGGTGAGCAAAGGTGAGGTCTACGAGGTTCAAGGATAATTGGTAGAGCACAGAGGCTCTAAGGATTATTTTGATAAGGAAAATATCATCGTAAGCTTTCTTTTCAACTTCCTCAGGGATGTCCTCAACCTCAACGAGAGTGTTTTGAATGTTCGCAAAGGTGTGGCCTTCCATTGTAGTGCCCCTAGTTGCAGGGAGTCCATAGCCCAAGCCTTTGGTCTTCTTCCCTTGATGTGCTTCTATAGGCTATCTCATACCTAATTCCTGGCAGCCTAAACCACCTCCTTGATAATCCCATTGCTCTGTGGCCAAGCAATGCGACCAGGGATATTTTTGTTTAAAGTGATCAAGAAGTGCTTCTCTTTTAGGGGGTGGCTCTTTGTATAGCCATGTGTTAATGTCTGGTGTATTTTTTGCTCCATCAAGGATACCTTTGGTGACAAATGTGGTAGGGCCCAACTAGTGAATTTGAGAGGTAGCTTCTGGTATAGGCCCTTGATGTGTTTGGCATCCTTGAGCATGTGGGTCAAGTAGTAGAGTACAACAGCAAAAGCATCTATGAGACTATACTCGCCACAACCTTGGTAGTTGATCTTAACACTGGAGAGAGTGGAGGCTAAAATAGTGTCTAGATCATGGCAAGTGCTAGAGGAGCTAGCCATGGTGGTGTCAATGTCAATGCCAAGACATTGATTGGTGTATGAAGCTTCAACCACATTGTAATAAGCAAAGGGTTTAGGATCTGTGTGGATGGTTATCTCAGTGCCATTATGCAAAAATTTGATGCACTGATGATATGTGGATGGAACGGTCTTCATGGCATGAATCCATGGATGACCGAGGAGGATGTTATATGCAAGATTAAGATCAACTACATGAAAAAGTGTTTCCTGAGTGACTGGACCGACCCTGATAGGGAGAAAGATGGTTCCTTAAGTAGTACACTCCAAATTATCATATGCCTTGATGGTGATCACCTCATTGATGATATCTACCTTAGTATATCCTGCCTGCTTGATGAACTTTAGAGTACATAGGTTGAGAGCTGATCCATTATCTATCATGACATGCTTAACTGTAAAGTTAGAAACCATGACAGCTATACGCAGTGGGAGGATGTGATCGAGTTCAACTACTCGGATATCAGTGGTTTTGAAAGATAAGGCATAGGAGGCCGAAAGATGGCCAACCAAGTTGCGAAACTCAGTGGCATTTATGTCAGAAGGGACGCGTGACTCACATAGAGTACTATCAAGGATCTATTCATAAAGTGGGCTTGTTCGTAAGAGATCCAGGATGGAGATCTAGGCTGGCATGTTTCCAAGGTGTTCCAGGATGTTATACTGTGGCCCTAGTGAAGGTAATTCTGATGGAGATGCTCAAGATGGAGGTGGTCATGCTGATGGTGGTCTAACTTGTGTGGATATAGATGGTTCAGCTATAATGAGTCGTGTCTGATGGGTTGTGACTGCATACTGAGTGTTTGGGCCTTTGATATTGATGACATTGACAGATGGCTCAACTTGGGATATGCAACCAATTAAGCTCCCATAGTCTAAATATGCTAAGGTATAATTTTGAGACGTGTCTCGGTTGTCACCTTGTTTACTAAGAGCTTTGTTAGGTTTGTTGACAGGAGGGTTTGTAGGTGCCCTGGGTTCATGTTATAAGGAGGGAAAGCATTTTGATACTTCATTAATCCTACATTAGGTGAGGGTTGTGCCCCCACTGTGATCTCCTTTCGGTCAATGAGGTCCTGTACATAATCCTTTAGCTACATGCATTTAAGGGTAGTGTGCCCTTTCACACGATGGAATTTGCAATATTTGTTATCTTTGTACCAAGATGCTCTAGACTGATTGGGTTCTAAGGGTTGCATTTGTGGGTATCGAACAAGGTTATCTTTAGCCAACTTTTTGAAGATTGTATCAAGGGGTTCCCCCAATGGGGTATATGTTCGTGATTGCCTCTGAACATGGCATTTACTACCTGCTGCCAATGTGATAGCATCAGTTTGATTATGAGGAACCTGCATTTTCTAATGAGCTTGCATGGGTGGCTGGTGATACGTAGGAGGTTTCTGTTGATAAGTTTGTTTTTGGAAAAATGGGGTGGGAACATTGGTAGCCATTCCAACAATATGGACCTGTCGAGTGTTAGTGGCACCATCCGTTACTGTGTTCTTGTTCTTGTTCCAATATCGAGTTTTGTCATTGTTTGACCCATGGTCTTGGGTATTTTTCTTGTACAGTCTGATGACATCGTCCTTAATGAGACCTTGCTCGAGGTCCATTCCTTTTTCTTTGATGTCCTTGTATGTTTGCAAACAGTTCATAACCATGTGATGAGTGAGGCTAGGGTGTGCGTTGTTTATGAACATCTTGACAAGATGGCGCTCAGGGATGGTGCCAGAGATCCTTGTTGTGAGGATCTACCAATGTTGTAGGTACTCTGTAAGACTTTCTCCTCCTTTTTTTTTGGTGTGGACAAGGTCTGCCATAGATAATTCAGTTTCAACGAGATGGGTATATTGAGCAACAAACGCCTCAGAAAGTTCTGCAAAAGTTTTAATAGTACCTTGAGGGATACGACAGAACCACTCCAAGGCTAGTCCTGCTAGGATTTTGGGAAAGAGCTACATGAGGAACACATCGCTATAAGCTACCTCTTGAGAATGCATATAGAATTCCTTAACATGTGTGACTGGATCACTTTTCCCCCTAAATTTGTCAAACTTGGGGATCTCAACATGTTTAGGAAATGGATTCAACGTGATAGTCTTATCAAAAGGGTATGGGCAATCATTTTAAAATTTGAAAGTCTTGGCATCTGTCCCATCTTTGAGGGCTTTGAGGGCATTCTTCATTTCTTCCCATTTAGATTTTATAGGTGGAGGAGCAGGTGCTCCCGATCCAGGTGCCCCCAGTGGAGTGGATGCCATGGGTTGTTGGAATGTGGGTTGTGCATATTGTTGCATCTATTGAGGTGGGTGTCGCAGGTAACTATGAGGCTGCTACCCTATGAGGTAGTTCTGTGTGGGTGCTTGGGCATACTACTGGTGTGAAGGCTATGGCTAGAATGGTGGTAATGCAGATGATGCTTGTGCCATGCTCTAGGAATATATACCATGTCCAATATATGTGGGATGCGTGCCTTCTTGGGAGTAGGACTGATTTGGAGTAGGTGCAAGGTAATTGATATGCGGCACAGGGTTTATTGTAGAGAACTGCAGTGGTGGCAGTGGTGGTGGATTTGGGCTATTTCCTAAAGGTGGCATGGAGAAATAGTTGGTGAGGGGTGGGAGCGAATAGCTATGTGAAGCAGTGGATGATAGTGCAGAAGGTGTGAATGCGACTGTAGTGCTAGGGGGAAGACTAATGATAGGTGCTTGTGTCGCAGCAAAATTCCAAGGTCCCAAAGGAAAAGTGGTTGAAGAGCTTTGGCTAGTTGCAAAGGGGTTGATAGTAATGTTTGGTGGGATGGAGGATGAGGTATTGGACCCTGATGGGGTATTTGAGGAGCAAATGGACTATATGTGATATGGGGTGGGAATGAAAAGGTAGTGCTGCTAGATGCAAATGGAGGAGTTGGTGGAACGGAAAAATGAGTGGTGGAAGTAGTGCAAATGGTATACTTGAGGTTGGTTGGGATGTAGTATGCACCAATGGTTGAGTGGGGATGGAATGAGTGTTCTATGGAATGGGAACTGGCACTTGGGTTGAGGGGATATTTGGGTCTGTTGGTTCTAGCTGAGATGGTTGCCATCCAAACAATGCGTGAGTAGGATCTGTTATGTTGATAGGTGGTGGATGTCCAAACTCAAAGACACC
Organism: Cupressus sempervirens; assembly: GCA_028749045.1. NCBI lineage: Eukaryota > Viridiplantae > Streptophyta > Pinopsida > Cupressales > Cupressaceae > Cupressus > Cupressus sempervirens. Next base: position 184,892,108 of record CM053791.1, on the reverse strand, counting down.
AACATTGTCTCATAAGAAATTTTCCATGATGGTTTCCTTATTGTGATCTATGATGGCATTTACGATGGTAGCATGACCAGATTGGTTCATGAAAGCCTAAATATCCATGGATGACCCTGGTTCTTCTGGGTTTTGTGGTGGTGGGTCTAATGGTGTCATGGATACCACAGAGTACGGCTGAGCTCGAGATGTTTTACCACTAAGACTAGGATCCATGTCCTTTTTCCATGTGTTCCTACCAAAACGTGTGGTGGGTGGCATGAAAGGATGCTTCTCCTAAATGCAGCGAGGGATGATATTAAGGGTGTCCAAATGATATGACGCTAAGTACAAGAAGCTTGTGTGTTCCTGAAATATGAATGCAAGAAATGTGATGGTGATGTAAAAGGTGCGACCCTAACCTTTGGCTCAAGGTGATGTGGGACACCAAAAGAAAACTATTCCTAACAAAGTGTTTTGTTTCGAGGATGCTCAAGATGATGAGAGATGTGATAAAAATGCTTCTAAATGAGTGAGGAGATGATGCTAAGATTTTAACAATGCAAGCGAAGGATTTTTCTCAAATAGCCTAAGATGAGAGGAGATGGACTAACTTCAAATGCTTAGATGGGATAGTGCAATTCCTAGATGAGAGACTAAACCTACAAGTGTGTAAGTGTGTGTGGAAAAAGGAAGGACCTAATCAGAATGAGTAACAGTAGAGTTGTTGATAAGGCTCATATTAACACCATGTTGAAGGGTTAGGTTTTGGATTTTGTAGTCCCATTATGTTTGCAATGCTACTTCAACTCCATCTTTCTTAATCTAATCCAATTTGGCAATCCTGGGGTTGGGGGTATGCTTCTTATGTTCTGCTTTGATTTCCTTGTAGGCTGGTATTTGAGGAAGATTAGCCTTCTTAAACTTAGACTTAGGATGGCTTGACATGAGATATTTCTAAGGGGTAAGATCACAACTATGGGTTTTCTTGGAGGTAGTGACTACGCTAAGTATGCCCTAGGCTAGGATTGACCACATTTGGCAAACATTTATTCAACAAGATATCAAGCAATAGATAAGAACAACCAGATAGAATTTTTGATTCCTAGAATATGATACTTGCGCCAAGGAGTGTGTATGTTCTACAAATGTTTTGATTAGTCACTTCAAACACATTAACACCCTAGATGGTTGTCTACAAGGTTGATAGTTGGCTTTAGCTAGGGAGTCCTCGATATACCCAAGGTACGTGAGGCCCAAATCCATAGATGAAACCAAAAGGATGTCACACAGCTGAGAGGAGTGGTAACCCACTTCTCCTCTTTCACTTCTCAAGGGTATAAAGTTCCTTGAGGCTTAACCCGAGTGACAAAATCTTGATCCCAAGAGAGGTGTCTTTGGATTCACCTCCTGATCTTTATACTCCACTGGAACACTGGAGTTGAGGTCATCCCAAGGGGTGATGAAATCCCTAAGCAAGCCTCCTAAAATTTAAACAAGATTTTGGACCCTAATCTTATGCACCCAAGATGGCCTCGAAAGACGACAAGGGGAGAGAAGACTTGGATGATCTTGGGCTAAAAGACAGAATTTTTTTCCAATTAACGATTAAGTTTTTTTGATCTAGACCTTGCAAACACACATGTTTAGGATGCAAATGTTTAATTCCAACTTGAAGCATTAACAAAAGTAAAATTGATCAAAGAATGAATACATGAAGAAGATTTATGATCAATAAAAATAAACTCACATGCCCAGAGGCCCTCCACATCAAGTATTGATTGATTTTCTTTAAGGCATTCAAGATTGATATGTGAGTTTATTTTAAGCCCATAACAAAGATGTGTGAAATTTGATTTCAAAAGCACGCCCGGAGGCCCTCCATGTCAGTTGATTTTTGTTCAATTTTAAGGTCCAAACTTGAAGTGTGATCGATCTAATCTAGATTTGTAGACATTCACGAAATCTTATAAGTTAAGATAAATCCTCAAAAAAAACTAATCAAGTAGAATCAAGTTGGAACACTTAACACCTTTTTCAAGTGGACCTATCCCCATATATGGCACTAATATTGCAACCAATGGTTAGAATGATGGGTGGTTAGAAAAATGGTGAGTCCAAATGAAAATCGCTTAATTTGAGTTTTTGTTGATTTATGTTAACTTAACGAATTTCCTAAGTGTTCAAAATTAAATTAGCTTAAGTTGCATGTAGAATTGAAAGTTTGTAGTTGTTCCTTTTAAGTTTCAAAAAAAAATGTTTGGTTTGTGGGGTTGTTAGACATACAAGTTCATTTTTCCAATTTGTAAAGGGAAACGACAATGACTTAGACTCGACCAAACAAAAAACTGACAACGATCCCGCAGAGAAAATACAAAAAATGCATTCCCACGAGGGTAGCATTTGCGTAATGCGAGTTCATGATCCCATTGGAGTTTGTCTTCATGGGGATGCATTCTCGCCGGCCTACCAAAGCGCGAGAATTCAAGGAAAAACTGGCAGAAGATAACATAAAAACTAGGGAGCTTGTTTTGAACAGAGTGATCCTGTTGGTTTATGATTTTACAATGTTCTTGAGATGCGAGAATGACAGTCCCATGAAAGATAAATTTATTACAACTTTACAGAGTTAAAAAAGACAAGGCCGCGTTCCCGCAAGTGGGAATGACGATCCCAATTTCTCTAAGTTGCGTTCCCGCTAGATGATTAGTCGGTGGGGATGCAGTGAAAGTTTTAAAGCCATGTTACAGCTGTCTGTTGAAAAATTGTGAACTCGCTATTGCAGGTTCACATTCCCGCCAGCAAATGGCCTCGTTCCCGAGTCGTGGGAACACGTTCCTGGGGTCGCAAGTTTGCAGAAAAAGCTAATTTTTTGAGGTCTCAAAAATGGAAAATGATGAGATGGTTGGGAGTGCGTCTTCCCAAAAGTGACCTACGTACCTACAACAAAATCAGCAAACCTAACACAAAAAAATGTAAGCAAACAATGTTAGTTTTGTTAGTTTATCATAAAAAAACTCAAAAACATGATTAGATTGACCCATATGCAGGGTCCCACCGAGCGTGCCAAAATGTATCACCTATTTTAGTAGAGTAACATGAACACTAATGTATAAAAGGCATTCTCAATACTAAGAACAAGTAAACACTTATGATAGGACCGATTTGTTATCACCAAAAATGGAGGCAAACCAAGAGTGGTAAGCTCCAAATGGTATAACACAATGATGCAATGGATTTGCCCTTGATTGTAGGAATGTATGCTCACAAGTTATGCTTCAAACTTCAAATGGATGGGTGGAGTGATTGAAACAAGGTTTCAACGACGGAGTCATGAAGAGATTTTTCCATTATAATAGTATTTTGGTAGTTTATGAGCTCTCAAAATAGCATTATAATTTTGCATGGAAGGTGGATGATTTTTGTGAAGGGAGGGGGTTTAATTTATAGGCAAGAGGCTTGAGGGATTGATGGCTAAGATGTAAGGAGAGATGAAAGCTTATGGAAGGCTAAGATGCACTCAAAGGGGAGCACATGGATTGTGCTTGTTTAGCACCAATCAAGGAGTGACACATGTCACAGGGTCATTGGGTGGAGGAAAGGGCAAGGATGAGTCAACAAAGGAGGCTCAAGGCCTTAAATGGTCCTCATAATGGCTTGTAAGAGCTTTTAAGGGCATGTAAGAGCATTGAAGGCTTATGGTTGGGATAAAGTTTTATGGTTGGGATATTTTTGAGGGAGGAGACTTTGATTTGGCTTAGGAAAGTCTTAAGCTCACTTAGGGAATGTGACAAGGTTTGGGGGGAGATTAGGCTTGGGTTAGGATTAGATTAAGGATGTTAGAGATATGCAAGTGGATGGCATTCGTGAGGGTGGGTGAGTTAGTGGCTAAGCTAGGTTAGTATGGGTGGATGGGGTGGATTAGGCCAAATGGAGGATTAGGGATAAGTTAGGGGTTATTAGTTTTGAGGGTTTTATTTATCAAATAGATTTATTTAATAAATGGGGATTTTGGAATTAGATAGGAGAATAGGATTAATTGATAAATAATGGGTTATTTGATTTATCAATTATGACTATAGATGATTAATTAATTTAATAAGCTAGGAGATGACAAAAAGATTAATTAAATAGGAATTTAATTAATGATGCATGTTTAGAGATAGCTAAATAGGATTACGAAAGTGGTGTAATCGAATTTAGGTGTCTACAGAACCTAGAAGCAGTGAGAAAAGCAAAGAACACATCTTGTAAGTTTGGTTCCCTATTTGTTAGCATATTTTTCTATGTATAGAATTATTTTCCTACCATTAGAAGGATTGGATGGAACAAAATGAGATTGCAATAGAGCAACTAAGTGACCTAATAGAAAAGATAGGAGAAAATTTTGTAGTAATGGACAACTATTTTGAAGAGTTTAAATTCAAAATGAAGAGTGGGATAAGAATTCCAAAGTCCTTTGTAGAAAAAAATTATGATGAAATATGTTTCATAGTGGACACAGATTTTGTGTATGCATAGGAAGTATTACCAAGGCTATCATGGTTAAGGCTAATGCCCTATGAGGAAAATGTAGACAAGGTAACAATAGCAGTTACTGCACTATTAGAAGAAGATATTGATGCTAGTTTCAAGAACTTTGGCACATAAAAAACTATTAGTGCCAAGCTAATTCCATAATCTAGCATGTCCAAGACAGGAAAGCAAAGGAAGAGAAAATTTTCTAAGGCTAGTAAGATGGAACAAGGAGAAGGGTCATGACAAGCCTTAGAAGCCAAGGAAGGAAAAGGAAAAGAGCTTGTAGTCATTAAGTAAAAGATCACTAGATAGAGAAAGACTATAATATTTGAACCTAAGGTGAAGGAATACCTCCCGAAAAACATGTAAGAAATAGTGACACCATAGAGGCCAAAGGGAAAGGTGATCATTGTCAGAAAGAGGTCATCACAACCTACTGTTGAGCTATTACCTAGGAGTCCATCAAAGAAATAGAAGTAGGTAGAAGATCAAGCTAAACCAAAGAGGAAGTTGATCATTGCACAAGAGGAAGAGGAAGATGAAAAAAGATAGTCTCTTAAGACTAGAAAACTACAAGTTGTAAATAGACTCCCTCCAATGACTATAGATCAAGTATGTACAAAATTGGTAGAATTAGAAAGCATAATAGGATTCAAAGATATTAAGTAGGTTTCTTTGGACTATGATGATCAAGTTCAAGTGCACACCCTTGGAATTGGGAATTGGATTTCCAGTGGGATTGTACAATAGAGTGGATGTTAAATAAAATTGGGCATTGTCCACTGAAAAGAAAGTAAGAGAAAGAACATTGGCAAAAGTTACGCTAGATTTAGGGAAGAAACTTATGTGTATAGACCTTAAGGATTTTGTTAAGAAGTTTATGCCAAGGGATAGGTCATATAAAGTTTTGATAAATAAAGCTCCTAAAGTTGAGCAAGATAGTATAAGAGTTTGGAAAGAAGCATTTGGAGTGCTTACTCCAATAGCAAAGGAGAGGGAAGGCTAAGATGCTATAGAATTTAAAGATTAATATAAGAAATAAATGGCCAAGCTAATAGTAGAAATTCATAAACTTGTAAATGAGTACAAACAAAAGGACATTGCAACAATTGAACATGACTCTGACACCCCTCCACCGAATCCTAATATACTAACTGAAGAGGAAACTCAAATTTTGATGAAGGACTCAAGAAAACTTTGTACAAACCTAATTTTGTTACAGGTAGTTCAATATCCAAAGCTTGAAGTCAAAAAGACTAATGATGTTACAATCACACCAGTTATAGAGGTTGCAAGTGCTAAGAAACTTGGTAAGGCATAATCCTATATACGCCACCAATTTTTATGCAAATTTTGAATAAGGAAGTAAATTTTGAGAAAAATTCATGCACTAAAATGGAGGAGGATGAAACCACATAGAAAGAACAAGAGGCCACTAAATCTTTTACCCAATTTCCAAGTGCAAAGGTTGTAGAACTTACAGAAGTGACACCTATACTACAGGTGATATCTACACTAGTGTAGAAGCCAAAGGAGAGATCAAGTGAGAAAGGGAAGCAATTGCAACTATAACTTCCAAGTTATACACCCTCCAAATCTTAGGTTGTGACTCATGTAGAGGAGAATGATGATGAGTCAGTGAATCTTGATGAGGTAATTACATTACCTAAATATGATTTGAATAATCTTACACTAGAGAAAATGCATGAATTACAAATCTTGTTGAGCTGTAAGGCAAAACAAGAACAATTGAAAAGAGAGCATAACAAAAGAAAGGTATTACATATTGTCTAAGATATTTTCAAAGATGCAGAATTATAGATGTAAATAATTAGCATACAATTATGGACTAGCTAGTATATGTGGTTGATAGAATACATATAAATGATATAGTGACAAATGAGAAGCTATTACAATGATTTGAAAGGAGAATAGATCATAAAGTATTACAAAAAGTCTTCCATGAACTTGTACAAAGAGAAGCCAAACTTTCTATGTCTATTACACAATTAGAAATAAGTTGAAGAATATCAACTCTTTATATGTGAAATTGTATGATATAAATTTATTTGCAGTAGATACTACACACTGATTAGAGATATCGCATGCATGCATGAGGAATAAGGTTCTCACATTAGGAAAGAACGCAAGTTCAAGGTCATCCTCTTACAATGAACTAACATTTAGTTAAAAGAGGTTAGCTGAGCTCATGGCTAAAGATGTAGAGATCAAGCATAAGTTGGCATTGATTCAACTTCAATTATTACCACAGATAGAGATAATTTAGAAGGTAATCTGTGTTACTAGAGATATTTTTAAGAAAGAGAATTTTTTCAAACATAGTAGGATTTATTGACCTAGATTTCAAGCTAAAGGTTCAATTTTAGATTTTGGAATAGGTATAGGAAAGATGGAACATTGGCTATGTTAATATTGTGGCAAGTCATCAATAATTCTTTTAGAAGTATCACCTAACCACAAAAGCCCCAAGTTCCATCAATGACAAAAACAAGGGGGAATGATGAGAAAGAATAAAAGGGGAAATGAAATAATGAGAAAGGGGGAGATAAGCACCAAAGAGGGAGATATGATATTACCAAAAATATCATAAATCAAATATATCAGATTGAACAAAATCAAATTTTGGTCTCAAGAGGATATAATACATTTTTGAATGAAATGATTTCATGACAAAGTGTTTTTGCCACTAATGTCAAAGGGTGAGATTTTTTATGCCTAAGCCTATGTTTTCAATTAGTATCTAGAAAGTTAGTCATTTACTAGGAAAATATTACAAGGTTATCACTAAAATCAAGTTATCTTGTAAAGGTCGAGCATACGGTACTTATACCGAGCAAAATAGTGATTTTCAAGCACTTAGCAAAGACCAAGCAGATATGCGAGCTGAGCAGAAGTATGAGGTAAGAAATTTAATGAAGACTAAGTATATTGAAATGTTATCAAGAGCCAAAAAGATAGACATATATAAGTCGAGTAACAACATGAAGGTTTATACATGACCGAGCATCAGAGCATTCAAGTGTTGAGTATTTTATTTTTTATATGAGAGTTTGTAGTGGCACAAACTCATATGTAAACCATTTTGACTGACATTTCTATAACATTTAATATTTGAAGAGCTAGTGAAGATGTTGATTACACATTATTGTAGAAGGTAATGATCCCTAGGTGTGTAATTCAACCAATCAGAAAAAGAGATGTAAATGGAAAAAGATGATGAAGTTTAAGTTGTCGATCAAGATTTGAAGACTTCACATGATGTCTATTTAAGGTATATTCTAACTATAGGATTAGGGTTAAGAGTTGTTATCAAGGAGAAAATATGTTTAAGGAGTAAATGCACATGTGATGGGTTTAAATAAAGTTTCAGAGGTTTCAGAGGTAGAGAGAAATCTAACTAGTGAAGGACTAAATAGAGTTATTAGATTAGGAGAATCATATTATAGATAAAGGAAAGCAGAGACCCAAGATCACCTTATAGAGCATACAAAGGGTCAGGTACTAAATCAGTTATTTTTTAATTGAGATAGGGTAAATCTCTTAATAGAGTGGTCTTAATAGGTCTATGTAAATCTCATAATAGAGTCCTTACTTATTGTGAGTGTAAAATCCTTTAACAAGGTGAGATCTAATAGTCGCTTAAGTTTTAATAGGGTAGGCCCCTCACAAGGTAGATCATATTTTATGATTAAACATTGTAACCTTAATAGGTTAACTTTATTGTTGCAATAGTGAATATTTGTGGGTTTCATCCCCAACCTAGTTTTACTCTCATGTTGAAGTTTTTCTAGGAAACCAAATCATTGTGTTATGTGTTGAACTTTTATGGATGTGATGTATTTTATTTATATTTTAGCATTATAGTTTTATTGATAAATATATGTGATGATTTGGATATAAGTTAATGGAATTGGTTTTGATGTCAAAAGTTTCAAATCCTAATTCACCCCCCCAGTATCTTGTTTCCCATATACTTTATTGTTTGATGATGATGATGATGATGATAGTGGTGGTGATGATGTTAATGACAAAAATGATCCTAATGATGAGATAGATGAAGAATAATATCAATGAAGGGGGGTTTGATTAGCTAACATTGAAGAGGGTTTAATTATCAATGACATGAATGAAAGGAACATTTTTGTGATCAATGCCTATGCTATTCACTATTGACTTCTTGATAGATCAATGTTTAATCTGATTAACTTTTCATGCACCTTTTAATGTTTATAATTCATATTGGATGTAATTTTGAGTATATGTATCATGAATTTTTTAGCTAAAATAAGACAATTGGTTTACATATGCAGAAACCTGAAGCCCTTTCACAAGTATCCCACATAGTCTCATGGATCATTAGATATAAGTCAATACACCCCATAGAGATTAATCTCTTTTACTATTTTTAAAATATCTCTCTCATTACCACTCATCTCTCTCAATTTTATGGACTATAGGTACCAGTGAATAGGTATTTGTTAGATTTTTCTAACTCAAGCAAGGAAAATGTAGGCATGGAAGAAGAAAGTGAGACAATTAGTATATCTAAATAAAGGAGATTGACTCATAGTCAAAAGATCAAAAACTAAATTCAATAAGCACATGAAATGTTTCCTTTACAAAGGGGTGCCATGTACTTATGATGATGAGAATGAAGGTGATTATGATGTGCCCTTTTGTTACAAACATCTAAAAAAGCAATGGGTCTCTAATGAACTTCCTCTAGTAAACACTATTTTTTGTGTTAGAGAAAGGATATATCACATAGCACCATCCTCATTACATGGCTTGGGCCTATTTTTTATGGATGACATAAAGGTCTCTTATAACAAGGTTGTTGAATTGATGGAGTATATCAAACCTTGGTATGATTATAATAGTTGCATGCAAATTGTTAGATATTAAAAAAAAATAGTATGTGTAGGTATGCACTTGTGGAAAATTATATACAATAAAAAGTCAATGAACAAAGACAAATAGTAGCTATATGCATTGACTGAAGGCCAAAAGCATTAGGGAGTATTGCAAGTTTTATAAATAGTACATGACCTATGTCAATTAAGAAGCAACCTAATTGCATATTTGAGGCATGCAAGGGAAATCATGTCTTTGAATGTGTGATAAAATCAATACATGGAAGTGATGTTCCTATTGATTACAATTTGAATTTCATAGATACAAACAAAGCCACTATAATGGATGAGGTAGAACATACTATGCACATTTAAAATTAGTTACGATCAATGAATCAACACACCATTAATTTTTTTAATTTTTTTGCTACCCTAGAATAATAACACTTGTGTTTTAACATGTCTCAATGATTTTTTTTCTAAAATATAGGGCCATAGTATTGATCAACAGCCACAAAATACGCATGGAAATGATGGCACTTATGGGGCTTCTTCCACCTAATAGGGAAAACTCATTATTGTTGTATAAATTAGATATAAGAAATATGTTTTGATTATGTAAAAATAAGTTTTAAAGGACTTGAAATCTTTAACAAAGTATCAAAGTAGAACTAACTAAAGATTTTAGAAAAAATAAAAAAACATAGAAACATGAGGCCAAGTATAGCTATGGATAAAAAGATAGCAAAAAGAAAGTAAAAGGACAGCACTCAGATAGCTACAAAGTTTTCAGCAGGTCTACAGCTTGGTCAACCAGAATGTTCATATTTTTTTTAGTAGCTTTCATTTCATCAATCTTTTTCACTTCCCCTCTTGCATTCTTTGTGGAGTTGGCCCTTGATACAAGAAATATGTTAATGCATATTTTTTATTATATTTTATTCTTCACTATTATTTTGGATTGATTTTAAATATAGTGCCAATAATATTCTTCTCAAAAATTAGTGTTGATTAGGAAAAGGGAAAGGATCAAGTAGTCCATGAGGAGCCACGAGATGAGTAGGATCCATCCATTGTAGATTTTTTGTCAGCCGTTGATCCTATGGTTGCACTTCAAAAGGTTCTTCATGCAAGAGTGTTAACTCAATTGACACAAATTTGACTTCAAACTCCCCAAATACAAGATGCACCTGGTTCAGACATACATAGTATGTATTAATTTAGTATTTCATTATAATAAATATTAAGTTATGGTTTGTATAGTACACTCTTTTATTTATGTCATTAAGTAAAAGGCATATGTGTTATTTTTATAGATGATGCAAAATAGTTTAAAGGGCCTTTCCCTAGATGTAGATACTTTAGGTGCTTCAAGTATATCTCATGTTCTATCCTACACTTGTGTTTTTCTTAAACAATTTGTTTTTAATATCTCTAACAACCTTGTCCATGGTTGCCCATAATTTTTTATGCTCTAAAAATCTTATTTTCAACAACTAGCATTGATCCTATGTTCACTACACTGCCTGCTACAAGGAATAGAACCACAAAGGTAATGTCAAATGCAATGTCAACAACACCTACCATGGCCATAGATGCAATGGAAATTCCTATTGGTAGGTAGATCCCTCTTTTTCTTTCTCATTTTTCATGTTTTTATTTCACTTAAACTATTATTTCTTAGGGGTAATTTTGTAATATTGGATTCATTTTATGCAGGAGGCAATGAGGACATTCCTAGTGTTACAATATATAGTCTACCAATATAATTGAGATGCGGGAGGTGAATTAGTTATCCAACTATTATTACAATTATCAACCTTAAACAAACTTAACCATATGAGTAATAAAAATTAAAACCACAACAAGATACTCATACACAATAACACCAGATATGTTAACTAAGGAAACCCTTGATCAGAGGGAAAACCTCGGTGGGGATGGTACCCATAAGATGATGTGCTAATAAAAATGTAATTTTTTAGAGGATGGACCATGTTAGAAGTCTATGAATACATTCAATACATATGAGTCCATGTTAGGAGACTTTGAATCCTTGTTAGGAGATTCCAACCCTGTAAGGAGTTGTAGAAGATAGCTGGACCCACTACCCAAACAACTTCAAGGGCAGGACATTTGAACCCACTATCCAAATGATCTTTGCACTATTCCTTGCAAAATAATAGAATTGTATTTTATTTTTCCTTCCTCTTTCTCTATCCTATGAACTAAACTTTTTCTCCTAATCTTGTAACTAGATCACAAATATTGCATCCAATAATCCCTTAGATTGTTTACATTAATTCATTAAGCACTTTGCTTCTTTTTGCACTTCACACTTCACATAATGATCACAAAACACATCAACACTTTACAAATAAGAAAAATATCTTTCATTTATACCAATTTTTCATAATAATTCCTTGAGTTAGCCTTGAGGCTTTCCCAATTAATTATCATAAGATAGTTAATTAATTACAATTACAATAGCACTATTAGTTCATAGTCTATACAAAACTTCACATGTGCGATACTAGGGCTTGCACAATCACTGATGTCACCAACTAACTATCCTCTATCACTACCTTATTGCACATCTCTTCAATCCATCTCCGATGTAAGATAGCCAACAAACATCAAGAACTACTTTCTAAATACTCTATCTCTAAACTGCTCTCTATAAATTAGGTACAACTTCTATACATCTTTGACAAAGACTCTACAAACATGACCACATCATTAGGACACTATGAAAAACATGTCCATAACTACACATTATTAGACAATAAAACTATTGTTCATACCTTCAAGATCTTTGTCTTCTACTCTGCCATTCTTTATAGAAACCATGGTATGTTGACATTAATGAAAATCATAGTCATGAATGCAACATGTCAATACTCTTCAATTCTTAGAATAATTCCCTAATGTAGTATCATCAAAATTCATGCTAACAATCTCCCCCTTTGATATTGATGGCAACATAGATGAAAAACATCTAAGTTCCAAGAATACCAAACAATGTTTTACTACTAAAAAATATTTCAAAACAACTGGTGCATACTCCTTCTTAGACATCAATTGTTTACTTCACATAAAAATTCACAATACATTAGGTGCAAATTCCTACTTCCTATCATGAATCTTTCTAAATATCTCTAAAGAGATATCTCTCCTCCATGCCTTAGGAGTTCTTCTCCCCCATAACCTAGGAGATGTTTTTCATGCATAGTCTTTGCCATGGACATCAATGTCAAAGACCTAAATATCAATGTTACAACATACTGATGATAAATACCAATTGCTAATATACTGCTCCAAGTATTCAACTAGCTCAAGTGCCCAAAGACACTATTCAATACCAAATACCAAGATTCCTCAATGACTCAAATCATCATAGGTACTGCATTAGTATTTGGTCCAGGCTAACAATAGTGCTCTATACCACTGGACTAATGCACTCTCTACATCATCTACTTAGAAGAAGGAAAGGAAATAACCCCAAGCATACCTCTCAAGTACTTAAAAGTATACTTAATAGATATATGCTTAGTCTTAGAATGCAATACAAGATTGTGCTACTTTTTCTCTCAACACATGATATTTACTAGATATATTCTTAGTCTTAGAATGCAATACAAGATTCTTAGACATACTCACTATACTTTTGTTATCACAATAAATGATAATAGGTTCTTCAAACTCAATTCTGATATCCTTCAGCATTTGCTTCATCCATATAACTTGATCACAATTATTTGTTGTTGCAACTTTCTCTACCTCAGTTGTACTTTGTAAAATACAATCTTGCTTCTTGCTTAACCAAGAAACCAATCTTCCTCCAAGAAACAATGCTCCACTGCTCATGCTCTTTCTATCATCCATATTGTGTGCCCAATTTGTATTAGTATATGCACATAGAGTGAAATCATGCAATCTATCATACTAAATTCCATAGTGATATGTCCCTTTCAAATATTGAATATTCTCTTTGCTACTACAAAATGATATTCCTTAGGATCGGCTTGAAATCTAGCTACAATCCTAACTACATTTACTATATCTAGTCTAGTGTGAGCCAGATATAACAAACCTCAAATCATGGATCTATAGTTCTTCTACTGAATTGTAGGTGTCTCATCTTTACTGGATAACTTGTGACCAATTATCATAGGTGTACAAATAGGTTTACAACTTTCCAAACCAAACCTTTTTAGCAAATCTTTCAAGTACTTATCTTGTGAAATAAACATACCATCATTGTTCTATATAATCTACAATCTTAGGAAAAACTTTATTTCTCCTATCATGCTCATTTCAAATTCATTCTTCATCTCTTAGAAAAATGTATCACTTACTTCATCATTACCTACAAAAATGATGTCATCAACAAATGTTACAATAATCAAAAAACCATTTTCAACTTCTTTCAAATACAAGTTACTATCTACCATACCTTTAGCAAATTCAAGCTTTGCCAATAACTATCCAACCTTGCATACCATGTTCTAGGTGCTTGCTTCAGACCATATAAAGCTTTTTTTAATCTGCATACCATATCTTTGTCTTTTAATAAAAGAAAACCTTTAGGCTGCTCAATATATACCTCTTCTTCAAGTTCTACATTTAGAAAGGTTGATTTAACATCCATCTCTTAAACTTCTTATTCATTGCATAAGCTAGGGACATCCTTATTGCTTCCATTTTGGCTATAGGTGCATATGTATCCTTATAGTCAATTCCTTCTTATTGTAAATATCCCTTGCATACAAGACTAGCCTTGTTCCTCACAACTTTTTCTTGCTCATTCATCTTGTTTTTGAATACCCATTTGGTCCCCATTACATTCTTGTCTTTAGGTCTAGGAACTAACTCATGTGCATCATTCTTCACTATCTAATCTAATTCTTCCTTCATTGCTTGGATCTAATGATCATCTTTACATGCTTCATTTGTGCTCTTAGGTTCAACTTTAGATATCAAACATATCTCCTTATTTACTCTATTTCTTTTCATCATACCTTTGTCTTTGCTTGCAACTATTTTCTTTGAAGGGTGATTCTATGATATACTTCTTTCTTTTTCTCTATACTCAAATTGTTTCTCTTCAATCTGATTCTCATTCTACAAATTATTAATAGTCTCAATGATAACTTCCACATTTTCACAGTTAGACTTTCAATCAATAATAGTTACCAAAGCTATCTCTTCTACTACATCCTCTTTCTTAACCAATTGAAGCTCATTATCACAATCATTAAAGAATCTTTACATACTTTCTTTAAATTCTTCATCTTCATCAGAAAGAGAACTCTTTCTAGATTTTCTTACTCTCTTAGGACATCTAGATGAAAAATAACCAAACTCTTTACATTTCCAACAAACAAAAATTTCCATACCTTCTAGCTCTCTTTTCATAAATAGATCAATACCTTCTTTGATCTTCATGTCTTCTTCAAATCCAGATTTGTCTTTACTTGTGCTTCTATTCTTTTGTATGCAACAAAGGGATTTTGGATCTAGAAACTTGATGCTTACTTCTTTACACATTTTTGATGTCTCACCAAGAAGCTCCATCTTTTGGGTGTCAAAATTCACTCCATTAGAATTAGGACCATCTTTTTTGAAATAACTCTCAACTGATCTCCCAAAGTTGTTAATCTTTTTCTTCAAGGACCTGATGCTCTAATAATAATTGTTAGAATATGTAGTCCAATAATATAACTAAGAGGGGGGGTGAATGAGTTATTAAACTATTATCACAATTATCAACCTTAAACAAATTTAACCATATGAGTAATATAAACTGAAACCACAACAAGATACTGATACACAATAACACCTGGTGTTAACTAGGGAAACCCTTGATTAGAGGGAAAACTTCAATGAGGATTGTACCCACAAGATGATATACTAATATAAATGTTCATTGTTAGAGGATGGACCTTGTTAGGACTCTATGAATACATTCAGTACAAATGAGTCCCTGTTAGGAGACTTTAAATCCCTATTAGGAGTTAAGCCAAAACTATTAGGAGTTGTGGAAGACAACTAGACCCATTCCCCAAATAGCTTCAAGGGTAAGACCAATGAACCAACTATCCAAATGATCTTATTACTATTCCTTGCAGAATAATAGAATTGTATTGTATTGTTCCTTCCTCTTTCTCTGTCATATCAATCAGACTTCTACTCCTTCTAATCTTGTAACTAGATCAAAAATATTGCATCCAATAATCCCTTGGATCACTTACATGCATTTAGTAATCACTCTACTTCTTTTTGCACTTTGTACTTTATACAATGATCACAACACACATCACCGCTTTACAAACAAGGAAAATATCTTTCCTTTATACCAATTCTTCATAATAATTCCTTGAGTCAACCTTGAGGCTTTCCTAATTAATTATAATAAGATAATTAATTAATTACAATTACAATAGGATTTTCAACTCACAATCTATACAAAACTTCACATGCGTGATACTAGGGCTTGCACACTGGCTAACATCACCAACTGATTGTCCTTTGTCATTGCCTAATTATGCATCTCTTCATTATATCTCAGATGTAAGATAGCCAACAAACATTAGGAAATATTTTCCCAATACTTTGTCTGTAAACTTCTCTTTGTAAATCAAGTACAACTTTTTTATGTCTTTGACTTAGACCATGTGCACTTGACCATGTCATCAGGACACTTTGTTGAACATAACTCATAAATGCACATTACTAGACGATCAAACCATTTTTTGTAACATCAAGATCAATACTCTCTAATGCTTAGAATACTACCCCAATGTAGTATCATTAGCATTCATGCTAACACCTAGATGTACCTATGTTAGATGTATGAGAACAATAAAGAATTGTGATCAATTGCTCATGAGAAATGAAGATGGACTTCCCCTAAGAGTAACTTGCACGTACTTTAAAGATTGATCATTTATTTGTCTATGCAATCTTATACTCATAATCAAATGCACTAACCTCCCATGCAATCCCTGGGAATAACTAAAAATCCCATTATTATTTTGTAAGGAATAATCTATTTTATGAAAAAAAAAATTAATGATGAAAGTTTGTGCATATTTGGGCAGACCATACACATAGGATATCATATTTTGATTTCATTGATAGATCATATTTCCTTTGATCCATTTCTTCAAGTATATTTTATGAATCTAACATTATTTTTCTTAAAAGGTGGAATTTACAAGCTAAAAACTTAACAAATAAAATCATTGATGCTATGACAACACTTTTTGGACCCAATCTCTTTCTAAAACTTAGGCTCCTTGAGAAATCAGGCCAAGATTTGAAGTATATTAGGTACAAATACAAAACCCAAATGGAATGCAACCTTATTATGAGTGCCCCCCTATATTCCTATTGATGAGTGGGAGAATCTTATAAAGGATGTCATTGAGAAAAGCACAAGGCATGATGGAGAAATAGTACCTCCCGAGGAAAGAATGTATGTGATAATCTTAAGAATGCAATTATGTTCTAATTACTCTTAATAGTTATGTGATCTAACATATTTCAAACTTTACATAGGTTTCTTGACACATCAAAGGCAACCAAAGAGAGAAAATAGAAGCATGGACAGCACAAGCTCGGCTTGGGTGGCTATTCAAAACTTGCTACACAAATAATAAGTATTAGTATATGAAAAACCATAACAAATATTTATAGATTGAAAACAACTTGGTCTTGATGAAATTCACTACAAAAAAATTCATGATACCAAGAAAAAATGTAAGCCTTGGAGTTTAAAAAAATAATTTTTGAAAAGGACAAGAAAATAACCTACAAACAAGGCTATATAGTAATGGTTGAACGACTCTGAGAAATGATTGCACGAGGTTTTTCTATTGGATCTATCAATTAGGTAAATAAATCAATTGATTTTTATTTCAAATTGAATACTTAAACAATTACTGCACTAAATATTAAGTTTCAAAAATATAAGTCACTATATTTGTTTTAAGGGAACAATGAGTATATATTTGTTTAAAACTTTAAAGTGAATATATTTATATATGTTAAAATAAATGATTAACATTTTTAAGTATTTTCTTATATCTATATGTATATATTGTTGATAATTGCACTAATTATTTACATTGAATTGCAGCCTATCAATCCTTTTACACCATTCGAGCACCATGGAGGCATTGATTCGAAGGTGCATTGTAGTACTCAAGGTATATATTTTCTATTCAAATTTTGATTTTTGAATTATTAATACAAGTAAAAAATTTAAATTGAATTTGGTTTAGTAATACAAATTTAAATATAATATGTTTTGGGATTAAGAAAATAGCTTGTATTGTAGTTGCAAGGGATGTAAGAGTTCTTTCTAATGAGCGTGTTAAGGTTCAAGTCATCGAGCAAGATGATGTGGTTGGAAAAGGTAAAGAGCACTACATTAATGTTCCTTTAAAGTCTGTAAAGCCTATTTTTTTTTAAATATAACCCTTTTATTTGTTATTGCAGAGTACCCACCTTTGGAAAGGATAGTGAGATCACATCCACAGCTAAGAAGAAATGTCGATGACAACATGGATATGCCTCTGAAATGACATGCATCCTCAAAAATCTAATTTGTAGTGTTCAAGGTCACCAATATTTCATGGTTAAAGCTCTAATTATTTGTAGCAATATCAATGAAATGTATAAATATAGCAATACTTTATGAGGTCATAAACAGAACCAACTCATAAAATATAATTTATTCAAATGCCAATCATGCCAATGTCTATGAAATGAACAACTAAAATGCATATTGATCAATGTCAATCATGCCAATGAAATGAACAACTAAACTGTGGATAGATCAAGTAAGTATAGATCCATGCAATGCCATTAAACTGAGATAACTCATAAATTGGAATTACTTCATATGCCAATTATGCATAGATCAAGTGTGTATATATCATAGTTAAAGCTTTGATTAGGAATATTAATTAAATGTACAACTATAGAAATACTTTACAAGGTCATAAACAAAGCCAACTCATAAATTGGAATTTCTTCATATGTCAATTATGCCAATATCTATGAAATGAGCAACTAAACTATGTATTGATCAATGCCAATCATGCCAATGAAATGAACAACTAAACTATAGATAGATCAAGTAAGTATAGGTCAATGCAATACCATTAAATAGAGAGAGCTCATAGACTAGAATTACTTCAAATGCCAAAAATTCCAATGCTAATATATTGAACAACTAAACTATGTAACAATTTGTTTCCAGTCTACTTAGCAAAATACTTAATATGTGCTCAATAATGAGTTCAAGTTTAGTGTTATTAGAGATCAATGAAAAACTATTAAATAGAGGCAACTCATAAATAGGAATTTGTTTAGATGGCAATCATGCCAATGCTAATAAAATGAACTAAACTATGTAACAATTTGTTGTTTTCTTAGCAAAATTGCTGAAAGTAGTAGTTACTAGCTGAAATAGCTAAATTGAACCAAATTTCATTGCAATCCAGTCCACTCTTTCTGCCTCATCCAACATCAAGAACCCTTTGGCTCTTTTATTTTGAAGGATGAAGGTTTCATGTGCTTTAAGGAAAACATCTTGACTATGTTCAGAGATGGCTTTGAGAGAGGTATACGCAGCACTCAAAACATTATCCTCTTTAGATTTAGCCATTTTTACAATCTGAGGCTTACCAAGGCCATCTTTAAGTTCCTTCATAGTTTTTCATATCACATCCAATGATGCAACTAGATTTGTCTTCTTCCTCTTTCCCTTCCTTAATGATGGTGGTGGAGGAGTACCTCTACCACTTGCACTCAACTGATTGGAATGATAAAACTCTTCATCCAAATTCGGTTGGCTATCAAGAGGTGTATCACAACCATTATCATCTTCATCAAGTGGGTGGAATGCATCATTCATAGGGTGCCCTTCTTCAGCATCAAGAGGCATTGTAGTTGTGTACCCTTTAGCAATAACATTTTTGACAATTATAGCCAACTCATTAAAATATTGGAAGGTAACCTCTTATACATTTTTGCATTTTTGAATTATCTCTTCTACATGTAAGCAGCATAAATAAATGGATTAGGTTGTTAGTATTTTATTATTAAAATAAGAATGAAATATTTTTAATTAAAAGAGTACAAAGATCCTACCTTCAAAAGGTCATCCCACACAAAATCCTTAGCATCCATAGTTTGAGTTGCTTCATTCCAAGCAAACCAACTTGTATTTTTCAAGTCCTTCATTACTCTATATCCTACTTTCCATGATTTCAACTTATTCTTAAATGATCTTGTGATAGATTCAAGTTCATCTTTGCATTGAATTTCCTCTCTATGGTGTTCCATGCTTCGTTTTAAAAAACCACCTTCACCTTTTTATCCGAGATGAACTTGTTCAAGGAGCAAGTCTAAAAACTTGTGTTCCATTTGTTTTTTCAACATTATCTTCTTTGAAGAAGAAGAGGATTTATTTCTTGCACTGATGGATCCATCCATATTGCTAAAACTAATGGGAGAATACATCTCAATCATACTAATAAGTTCATTCATGCTCTTCATGAGCTTAGTATATGCCATATTCTACAATTTCTATTCAGAAAGTATATATTGTTGTCATTGCTTTAAACATATTACACTTTAAACTAATCAAATGATTTAAATTGAAAGTTAATTTTGTTTAAATTTAAATAGAATGTAGCAAGGACTAACATCAGAAAAATATGATTTTTAGCAAATTCATTGTTCTCTTGTTATTAGTGGACTTATAATCTTCATCATTTGGTACTCCTTGTTGTATTTCATTTAAACATCCTAATGTAATAAGGCTAAAAGGGCTATCATTTGTAGTGCATCCCAACACAATGAGGCTAACATATTCAATAGGTATAAACATCAAAAAGAGGACATCATCCATCATTTTATATGCATACATCACCTTAATCAAATAAAACACATTGTCCCATAAAATTTCAATTATTCTCAGGATCTATAAGCTTCCCACATCCTACTTGCCAACATATTCAATAGGAATAAATGTAATACAATTCAAACTAATCATATGATTGAATTTTGAAAGTCAATGTTGTTTAAATTGAAATGGAATGCAGCAAGGACTAACATTATAAAAAAAGGATTTCAATGAATTTGTTGTTCTCTTGTTATTAGTGGGCTTATCATCTTCATCATTTGGTACTCCTTGTTGTATTTCATTTAAACGTCCTAATGCAATGAGGCTAAGAGGGATATCATTTGTAATACATCCTAATGCAATGAGGCTAACATATTCAATAGGAATAAACATCAGAAAAATGAAATCATCTATCATTGTATATGCATACATCACTTTAGTCAAATAAAACACATTGTCCCATAAAAGTTCAATTATTCTTGAGATCTATAAGCTTCCCACATCCTACTTGCTAACATATTCAATAGGTATAAATGTATTAAAATTTAAACTAATCATATGATGGAAATTAAAAGTTAATGTTGTTTTTGCCCATGTATGCCAGTATGGATCAATCCCACCACCCGCTCCTACTCTAAATAGAATGTAGAAAAGACTAACATCAAAAAAATAGGATTTTCAGAAAATTCATTTTTCTCTTTTTATTATTGGGCTTATAATCTTCATCATTTGGTACTCCTTGTTGTATTTAATTTAAACATCCTAATGCAATGGGGCTAAGAGGGCTATCATTTTTAATACATCCTAATGCAATGAGGCTAACATATTTAATAGGTATAAACATTAAAAAAAGGAAATCATCCATCATTGTATATGAATACATCATTTTAATCAAATAAAACACATTGTCCCATAAAAGTTAAATTATTCTTAGGATCTGTAATCTCCCCACATCCTACTTCCTATATCTTCTCAAAATTGTGCCCACTCGTTTTTATCCTCCTAAGAAAACCCATATTTCTCAAGCACTAGTACCTCTATCCCACCACGATCACCTTCCTCTTCAATAGTTACTTCCAATGGAAGGCCATCCTCTATCGTATTGAGATTGTGAAGTATGCAACATGCCAAAACAATAAAGGATTGTGTCATGATGCTATAAGATGTTGCATGTCTCAAGATTGGAAAATATTGCTTCAAAATATCGAACATACATTCTACTACATTTCTAAGTGAGGAGTGTCGATGGTTGAACAACTCATTTGCAAAGTTTATTGAGTTTTCTCTTGACCACTCTTTTAAGTGATAGCATATACATAGATAAGGAGCAAGAAATCTAGGTGCATTTGGATATCCAGCATCCACTAGAAAATATTTTCCTACATAAAGAAAGTATATTGTCAATACTTGAAACATTTAGCTACCCTTGAGTATATTAAAATCTGATTTGTCTTACTAGGGGGAACTACAAGTTGGTCTACTCTGGATAGAGCCAAGGCTAGAACATGACTATCTACAGTAGAGCCTTCCCAACTAGCAAGGTAGTACTAAAACTTACAATCAAAGGAGCATACACCCATAACATTTTGTGATAGGTTCTCTTTTCTATGATGATATTTACCATGTATGTCAACATTGACTCGCACCAAAATATGGGTTCCATCAATAGCTCCAACACAATCCTATGGGATATGATATACTAATCAAATGTATGTTCAAGCAATAATAAGGTAAGGATAACAATCCAAAAAATAAGGATAACACTTTAGACAATGCACAATTTACCTTGAAGAACAATTCAAACAATCCTTCCCACTAATTTCATGAGGAGTGCCTAGACTAGGTGGTATGAAGTAATCCTTATGAAGGGCTAAGATAGATATCAACACCTTGTGGAAGTATATACTTGTTGTCTCTCTTGAGTGCCCAAAGTTATGGGCAATCTTGTGGTTCCTTAGATTGTGCCCAAGAGTGTGGAGGAACATCACTAGTTGTTCCTCTAACTTCAAGTGAATCATATCTCTCAAGCTTCCTTTCAGCCTAAGAATACAAGCTAAAGAAAAGAAGGCTGCCCTACTCATCTAAATCTAGTCATAACAATCCACCTTATTGGAATAATGTCTCTACAAAAGGAATTTCCTTTTCTTATTCATTTACCCATTTGATTGCCTTCTTAAGTTACCAGTACTTTGGCTATGGCAACAAAAGGAAAAAGAACTGTGAGAATGCGGGTGTATGTGGTCTTCTTAACTATGTGTCCTTGAACCTCTATGTTGTCCATAGGATACATCAGTGGCCTAAAATGTAGACAAATTATAAACTATCAATTATGAGATATCAACTATCACCTATCGAGATACAACATGATTATTTGATAGCCTCATTGCATTAAAAAGTCAATTATTTATTCAAATATAGCAAGGAGTACCAATTGGTGAGGATCATAAGCCCATAATGAACAATACAACAATAACATGTCATTCTACTCCATGTAATATGTGTGTACTCCTATAGAAATGAATGCATATTACTGATTCCATTTGTCTACATGTACACACAGACATGTATCTATGAACACAAACACATGTATATATGTACACACACATGTATGTATGTATGTATTTATGTATGTATGCACACATGTATATAAATACACACATGAATGTATGTATGTATGTATACACACATGTATATATACACACACACATGTAGAAATTTACACACACACAAGTATATATGTACACACAAACAAGTACAAATTATAACTTGAATTTGGGTTTTTATGAATGCATTTTAATAACCATTGAGTCTGTCAAAACTGAGGTTCATCTTTTAGAAGATGAAAAAGAACAATGTTGGCATGTGGGAATAGGGTTTATCTTTGCATTAATCATTACATAGTTTAGTTGCTCATTTCATTGACATGATTTGCATTGATCTCATTGCTGAGCACATATTGATTGTTTTGCTAAGCAAATTTGAAACAAATTGTTAACAACATATATTAACTATTTTTGTAAGAAGATAGAAATAGAGCCATTGAGTTGATCCACACATAGTTTATGAGTTATTTGTATTTAATAGAATTGCATTGATCTATAAATATTTTATGACTTCATAAACTATGTGTACAGAAACTATGTATAGATAGTTGATCCATACATAGTTTATGACTTGGCTCTATTTAGTGGTATTGCATTGATCTCTCATAGCACTAAACTAGAACTTATTACAACAACAAATTGTTACATAGTTTATTTGTTTATTTCATTGGCATTGGCATGATTGACTTATAAAGTATTTTCAATTTATGAGTTGCCTTTGTTTAATGGTATTGCATGGATCTATATATACTTGATCTATACATAGTTTATGACCTTGTAAACTATTGTTATAGTTGTACATTTCATTTATATCGGTACAGATAATCAAAGCTTTAACTATTATATATATATAGGTAATTAGAAGTAATGACATGAACACATACTGGAACTCATTTTTGAACAAAAAACCAAAAAATGCAAAGGTGGGTAGTAGAAGAGAACTAGACAAAGCTACCATTGTTGTCCAAAGCTAGAAAAACCCCACAGCCATAACTGTCACCAGGGAAGAAGCCAAAGAAACCCCAAACTTTCCTAAGAACAATGGCACTAGAAACCCAAAAATCTTGTCAAAAAACAATATCGCCTCATCTTGCAAAATGCCCCTCTCATCTTCCAAAAACCTAACCATGATTTTCACAGACCCAAAGGTTTTATTAAAATGACTTCATAATCTACAATAACCAATTTTTTATTTCAAATTTCACCTATTTCTTGGAAGATTCATCTTCCAAAATTCGTCCAAAAATAGAAGACAAAAGTTGAAATTGGGTTCTGAATTTGATGAACCAAATGCCCATGAAAAGCTCCAAAACCCAAATTTTGCCCTCATAGCCTGGGTTCTCCCCTTATCTTCTTGTAACTAAATAGGGCCTAAGGGTAAAGGCAAAGTGGATGTTGAACAAATAAAGAAGGAGATGAATTAAACCTAGAAGAAAAAGGTGAAAGCTAGAGGCAGTGGAACAAACAAAGTTGAGGTCACCCTATCCAATGGATAAGGTGATCACACCACATCAAATTGATCAAGAAAGGTATGTATGGAACTTTATATTTAATGACATTTGTTACATTATTTCCCAACATAAAATGTGCTAAAGTTCATATCCACATAAGTAAAGATGCATAAGAACATATTGATAAAAAGAATAGTGCAAAAGAATCATTTACACAATGGGTGTTGAACATTAGTAAAAATTGTCTATATTGACCAAGAATTACAATATGGACTGAGTACTTCAATGTAAAATTGATGTATAGGCAAAGGTAGATGGAATTGATCGAGTTGTATAGTGTTGACTGAGTTAAAAGCTGGCACAATATCGATTGAGATAGTTAGGTTCCACCTAAAAATGAACACAACATTAATGGAGACACTAATTCAAGAAAAAAGAGAGTATATATTGAAAATTTAAAGGTATTTTTCACACCTTGCACTCAAATTTTGAGAGCATAGAGAAATTTAAGTGATTTGAAAAAATGATTTTAAGGTGAAATATTGATCAAGTGAAGATTTAAGTTGTGTCAAGTTGTTTAGAGGATAAGGTTTCAAACCCTTAACAATGAAAATTGGCATCTTCATCATCTACAAGAAAGAACCAAGGAATAGAGGCAAGTAATGTTCAATTGGTGAAGAATGATGCTTGTCCTCCGCCAAAATTTTGTGCTATTCTTGAGATTGCTATGAAAGGTGATCCAATGGTTGTATTATCATCGATACCACCTAAAGTCATTATCATTCATGATTTATGGAGTTGTTACAAGTGTAAGATTGGAAAAGTTTGTAATTATGTGATTCATGAGGCATATGAAAAATTATGTGAAGTACTAAAGGATGAGTTCAAAATTGTTGAAAGGAAATGGTTAATTTATGCCCTATATTTTTTGAGGAATTTCAAGATTGAATGGATTAAGGAAGTACTAAGCATAATCCATGATATGAAGTTATGGCTAGATAATGGACCTATTGAGATAATAAAGAAGATAATTCACAAGGTTACCAGGTATCCAACATTGGACAAGAAGAAGATTTTGTATTGTATGAGCCAACAAAAAATTGAGTAACACAAAGGCTAAATAGAATGGATCATAATAGATATAATGATTGAGTTTGTGGTGAGGGTGATTTCTCACAAATTTTATCAATTGAGCAAACTCAATAGTGTGTCATGTATGGCAGTCAATCAAGCATGGAAGATTGTTGTGAAGGATCATAAGTATGATCTTGCCAAGTTGCAAAGACCATAGTTGGGAAAAAACCTAACATCAATTAGGAAGGAAAAGAATTCAATGTGTAAGTTTGGATCATTGATTATGTGTATTTTCTTTTATGTTCAAAATTATTTTCTTACTATTGGAAATATTATTCTGGAGCAAGGAAAACCTATCACAAGATAGATTAATGAATACATAACTTATTTAGGAGAAATTTTTGAGAATTTTATGGATATCTCTTTTGAGGAGTTCAATCAAAGTATGAGGGAAAAGATAAGGATCCTAGTAGAGCTAGTGATGAAATACTACAATGATGTATGCTTTCTAGTAGACATAGATAATACATTTGTATTAGATGTGAAGCTTATGAAAGCATGCCTCAAATCATTTGATTATGAAGTTAATAGTGACAATGTGAGTGAAAATATTGATGCACTACTTAAAGAAAAAATTGATGCAAAAGAAGAACCCTTTGGGAAGTATGAAGAAGCTAAGGCAAGAATCATAGTTGAAATCAAAATAGCTTCAAAAGAGAAGAAAAGAAAGAAAATGATTGAAGACCTAAAGGAGAAACTAGGCACCCATAGCAAAGGAAAGGAACCTTTGAAGCTTACTCAAAGTCTTGGTGAACATGAAGATAAAGAAATTTTTCACGAGGAAGAGGAAGAAGGAGAAGGAGATCAGGCTTAATCCCTAGTAGTGGTCACTCCACTATCAAAGAAGGCTAAAACTATGAAAATCACAAAACCTAAAGAAAAGGAGGTTACAAAGAAGCCAACAATGGCACCCCTATCTTCTCTTGCATTGACTAAGCCAAGAACTAGGCTGGCAACAACTAATTTTGAGCCATCAACAAAGAAAGGGGTAGTCAAGATTACCAAACTAAGTGGCTTTAGTATAGGAAATAAGAAAACTCAAGCTCCTATGAGCTAGACAAAGAGAAGACAATTAGTTAAGAAGAAAAAAGGTGAAGAGAAAGATCTAGAGGGGACTAAATCAAAGGAACTAGGACATCATTGAGTTGTAGTACCTAAAACACCAAATACTATTGATGAGGTATGTGTTAACATTAGAAGCTCTACATGCTTATCAAGTTTTAGATTTGTCAAGTATGATACATTGAATAATAATGACAAATCCAAAGTACAGGAGGCCATGGTAGCTATGATGGCTAACAATAAATTAGCTCCTACTAAATTAGAAAAGAAGATTCTAATTGATTTGTATAATAGACTAGATAAGAAATGGAAATAGGCATCAGAAGTGGAGAAAAAAAAGAGAGAAGGCACTGTGGCCAAAGTTATTCCTAAATTATTAAGACATCATAAGTAAACATTTTTGGAAAAGTATAGGAATCAATTTGTTCCTAAATTTAGAATTTTTATGATTCTTCATAATAAGATTGAAGTTGTAGTATAGCAAAATGAGTTACTGTGGAAAAGCATTTTGGTTCTAATAACTAAAAGAGTGGAACAAGAGAAAGCAATAGAGACCATTACCATCAAATATGACCATAGTGATGATGAAAGCTTAGGTGCACTGAGCCCACAAGATATAATTTCACCTATTCATGCTACCACACCAAACACACCAGTTGGTGAGCAAAAAAATCTCTTAGATGCTAAAGCAGAGAGCAAGAGGTAGAGAAAACAACTAAAGACACTAATATAGAAAATTCTACATGTCAAGAAGGACCAAATATTTTAGGACCTCAAATTGAGGGAAGCAAAAGAATAGAAAAAATAATAGAGAATATAGTGCCAAGTGCTACAATTCTAGTCTCAAGCACTAAAGTTTAGACAAGACTGAGTGGTGACACCCCATCACCTACTCCTACTAAAACAATGCCAAACAATAGCACTCTATCACCAAGTAAAGGAAAAGAAATAAAGGATGGTTCTCTAGATATTATTGTTAGTTTGGATTAGGTCATTGAAATGCCAAAATGGGATTTAGAAAATTTCACTTTGGAGGGAAGTATCATTTTGTTGGATATTTTGGCAAAGAAGAAGAAATAGGAAGAAATGAAAAGAGAACAACATCGAAAAGAAATATTGCATGATATAAAGGAAATATTTGTTGATGCTTTTGATGTATAGAATATTGATGGGAAAGCTCCAATTATTTCCCATCTAGCACAAATTCTTGAACAAATGAATGTTACAGATGTTGAAGCAAATGAGAAATCAATGGCATAGTCAACAAAGAAATTTTAGAATAAAGTTATAGGGAAAGTCTCTACAACCATTATTGAGAGAAAGGTTGAATTACAAGCATGTGTACAAAATACAAAGGAGCTATTAGAAATTATTTATAATAACTAAGAAGGGGAAGTGAATTAGTTATTCAAGGTCCAAACATCCTATTCAAACTTTTCACTAAGTATAGTGAGCCCATTCAACCATTCATTCATCCAAGCTTTAACTTTTCTAACCAGCAAGTTACTGTAAATCAACATGTAAGCATAACACATAAGAAATCAACACATAACACAGTGATTTACATGGAAACCCAATTTGGGAAAAACCACCAGTAACATGCTACTCAATTCTCACTCTTCTGAAGTGATGCCCTATTAAAGGCTTACAACACACTGTTAAATGTGACCTTATTAGAGGATTTAACCATCCTATTAGAAGTAAGTCTTCTTAAACGACTTTACAACATTCACTTGGAATGCCACCTTATTAAAGTATTTACAAATGGCTATTAAACCAACCTAATTCCATAGGATTTTCATATCTAATAAAATTTCTAGAGAGTATTAGAAAATCTTTGACCTGACTACAACATACAACTTAACTTGCAGATCTCAGATCACTTCTCATCTCATACCATTGCCTGGCCTCTAATCTTTGCAACTCTAATAGCTTGCCCTCCTTTCAAGCTTGATCTGCTTGAGTCTCCATGCTCAATGTACCAGTGCAATCATCTCTTCTTGACCACTTGTAGAAGTAGATCCCCTGTGTTCTTCCTTCTTCTAGATGTCTTCTCCTTGACACCCTTCTAACCACTCCACAATTTGGCTCTTTGGCAGAAATAGCATCAGCAACGTTTTCTTCTTGGTCTATGACTCCTTAAATACAAATCTTGGAGTTCTTTTCCCATGGGATTCTTCCTTCCTTTTGATTTCAATTTGTATGGATTAGGTAGGATTCATTGTATCTAACCCATATTTTGTTTCCTCTAGAAACTTCTTGAATAATCCTCTTGAATTTGCCTAAAATTAGTTTACATAGAATTCTATGCCACCAGCTCATCATCCTTATCTTCCAACTAGTTCACAAAATTCAAGGTAACCACTTTGTTAGCTCAAATTTGAAAAATCTTCGTTATTTAAAATAATGTAGTAGCTCGACACTATTGAAATACTAGTGCTCAGTGCATACTGTGTTACTCGGCATCAACTATGTTTTTCCTAATGCTTGGCATCTGAAGATCACTTGGCACCAACTAAGATTTTTTGATGCTTGGCACCTAAACTTCACTCAGCACTTGAAGATCACGTGGCATACACTAGAACTTCCTATTACTCGACTCTAACTAAGAATTTTCTCAGCTTCAACTAACTTTCTCGACACCCACTAATGATCTTAGTTTAAGCTTTGCAGTCAACCCTATTACAACTTCTTCCTCCAATGCTTCCAAGTGTGACCAACCTCTATATCTTTTAGTATGTAATCAATACATCATTTAACCATTATCTTAACTGATCCTTGCACTTCATTACAACATCATAACTCAACCTTTCCCTTAGATACTTCTTGTTACATCTTGTTGATCAAATCCTCTTCATCAATCAACTAAGTGATAGTACTTGGATCTTATAAGTAAATGTCATTCCTACAAATAGCAGGTTTGACATCAATGACAAAACAATGATTGAAAACATTCTTGTTAACAACAAACTTTCTTCTTTGTAACAATCTCGCTCTTTGATCTTCAACAATGAGCTTTTCAATCAGATTTCCAACATGAGCTTGTACATAGAATACAATATTTGTATAATATTTTATGTGATGTGCCAAGATTCACCAATGATTTTCATGAAAATATATAGCAGATTTTAAAGGCTGAAATGTAGCAAATAGGTAGCTCTATTGTATAGTCAATATAATCTTGTACAATGCATTATAATAATCTATTGTTTGTGCAAGGAAAATTGGTTGAATTACAAATAGATGAAAGTAGCATGCAGGCTAAATCGATCTCAATCAAGTCAATGTTGGTACCTCATCTGGATGTTATGCAACAAGAATTGAAATCAGCAAAGGATCTAATTTAGATAGATCATAATCTTTTGATTGTTGACAGTTTAATTGACTTAGCAGCAAGATTAGAATTACATATTTATTTTTTGGAATCAACTAGAACCACATGGGATCATGCTCTTTCCATGATCAACCAGATTCATAAACCATTTATTGAAAAATATAGTTTGATTCCACCCACTTAACCCCAACAACAACCATGAGTGAAAAAAATAAGGGGGAATGTAATACAGATGATTACATATTGAATGGGACAATGATGAGATCAAGGAGTACACAACAGTCAGAGTTCAAAGTTCAAAAGATATACATGGTATGACACAAAAACATTTAGACTATTTAGAGTCATGTAATATATGTATTGTTATATTAATTAGTCAGCAAAAATTTTGAAGTTCTATAATTACCAAGTTTTAGGCTTAGTGGGGGTATTCTTATTCTTTTATTGTAAAGATGTAATCATGACAAAGGGGTAAAAGTACAAAGCTATGTCACCTTTTAGAATGACTTATCAAAATGACTAAATTTGTGTATTTCTATCTAAAAATCAATTTAGTTGAAACATATGATCTTGATAAATTTATTCTAGCTAAGTTATATATGGTCTCACACTTTTCTAATTGAAAATGTCTATTAAATGCATGTTTTATACTAGTTTGTATCCAATTACTAGAGAAATGAAATTATTTTAGAAAATTAACATTTCAATAACTCTTACTATTTTTTATGATATTTATTTAATAACATATAAACACCATTTTGTAGAGCTCAAAGTCAATAATATTCTCATATAGAGTTCATAGTGTTTTAGTTAAATATATTATATTATAATTAAAAAATTGTACAAGTATGTATTTTAACACTAGAGAAAATGTCAATTTTGAGAAAGAAAAAGTATTAAATCATATCAAAAAAAAAATTAATTATATCATTCTATCAGGGAGAGTCCTCTTCAAGAATGTATAATTTTTCTTTTGGTTGGAATAGATTTATTTTGAAAAATTAGGTGGGAGATGAAAACTAGCAATTTTAGGTGAATTGAAATTTGGATCATTATAAAAGAGAAAATATAGGCCTAAAGCCATTTTTTATTTTTTATTTTTCTAGCTACATATGTCATCTATAACATAATCTGAGAACAAAAGGAAATAAGTTTATTTCCATATAGTTTTGTGGTGGGAACTAGACCGATAATTTTCGGCATTTTTTCAGGAACTAAAAAGTTCTCTTTAAAAAATAGGAAAAGATATCAATTCTTATTCCAAATAATTATTAAAAATTATAATACCAAACTTCATCCATTTCTACGCATTTCATTAGTTTACTTCATTTTCAAATTCTAAATAAAATACTAGTTTTATGACATTGAAGGTGAATAGTTATACTTTTGTTTTCTTTTTTACTTTGTAAAAGAGTGACACAGGTTTGTGCTTCTACCCAAAGTATTTTTACCACTAATGTTAAAGGGGGATATTGTTGGTATCTCTAAATCTTGTTGTCTATTAGAGTCAAAAATATAGTCATATATAAGGCAAAGTTAGTCAGTCATCATTGTTACTCTATATAGGTCAAATTATGTGGAAGACTTATAAATCATGTTAATCTTAGATTGGTTTTGACAAGGCAGTGAAAAAAACACTTAGTCATAATCTAGAATAATTATAGAGCAAGCCAAGCACATAGTGTATGTTTCATGATCAGAGTGAGCTGAGAAATCAGTGAAAGCTGAGTGATCAAAGCATGTTGAGCATAAGTTGCCAACGAATACATGGCAAGCAATATGGATAGTTAGTGTTGAGCAGACTATACATGTTGAGTGACTTAGATGCTAAGTAAATAGAGAGTTTTGAGCTATTTAGAAGCCAAGTTACAACATTAGGAACATAGTGAAGACTAAGCATTAGAGTCTTTAGATGCCAAGTGAATAGTTTTTGCATACTTGTTTGTAATGGCACAAACTTCTACGTAAAATATTTTGGGCTGACATAATCATATTTTACAATTATGAAAGATAAGTATGGAGGTATATTGTGAATTCCTATTCATTACATGCAACCAATCAGAAAAAGAGAAGCTTAAGGAGGCAATATGGACCAACCATAGTCGTTGATTCTTGCCTAATCCATCTCCACCAATGCTTATTTAACAAGGAAAACCCTAAAGATTTTTTTGTGTGTGTGAAGAGATGAATGCAAAGTGAAGAGAGAGAATTCATGGTGGCTAAGATGGCTATGATAGAGCTATGCATTGAAGAATCAGTTTGAGAAGAATAGAGTATAGAAGTGAAGGATAGAGAATACATATCTAATGAAGAGGACCAAGGTTTAATCAATAAGGAGAAGATCTAATATCAAGTAGAAAGGTGCTAACTGAAGGATCATGGTGTTGACTCATTCTAAAAAGTGATACGAAGAAAATTTCTTAACCAAGTAGTCCTAACAAGATTTTGTAAATCACTTAATCGAGTGCTTGCTTTATTTTAAGTTCAACTCCTCTAACAAGGTGAGACCTAATAGCCTTTGTAAGCCTTTAACAGGGCATACCTTTCACAAGATAGATCATAGATTATGATCAAACACATTATAGCCATAATAGGCCACACTTTACAACAACAGTAGTGAGGATTTTTGGGTG
Organism: Cupressus sempervirens; assembly: GCA_028749045.1. Taxonomy (NCBI): domain Eukaryota; kingdom Viridiplantae; phylum Streptophyta; class Pinopsida; order Cupressales; family Cupressaceae; genus Cupressus; species Cupressus sempervirens. The sequence continues at coordinate 184,859,599 of CM053791.1, read as the reverse complement.
TCATCCCCACCCTAGTCTTACCATCTCATTGGAGAGTTTCTAGGTAACCAATTTACTATGTTATGTGTTATTTACTTTATGCTATGGATTTGATGCATGTTATGTTATTTTAGTTTACATGTTAAGCTATGAGATGGATTTTGGTGATATTTTTTAGAGGCAAAAGTTTTAAGTGTTGATTCAACAGCCCCCCCCCCCCCCCACCCACGAAAGAACTTTGTTATTTCCAACAATTGGTATTAGAACTTTGTTCTCTAGATAGGAAATTTTTATAGCTTTGGAGGTAAAATCTTGAAGATGGAAGTCTACAAGTTGAGAAATACTATTGAGAACTAGAAGATTGAAATATAGTTTGCCCTACATCAACTCAAGGAGGCAAGAGATGAACTACAACATTCATTAAATAGAAGAAAGGAACTAGCTATTTAGCAAAATAAAACTCAATATCAAGAAGAAGACACTATTGGATTGTTTGAAAATGGAAAACTCAAGTGAATTTGATGCAACAATTGTAGATATAATGGAAAAGAATAATGCCCTAACTAAAGAGGTCAAAAATCTTAAGATAGAACAAGAAATCCAATCAATATTTCTATGTGAGGTAACTAAATAGAAAAAGAAAGTTGGCAAAGACAAAGTCGTGTTTGAAAATCACAAAAGGATACTGACTAACAGGACTTGAAGAGAACACATCAAATGTACAATAGCTTGCTAACATGCAATTAGATTCAATAAATAAATTGATGCTTGCAAACCATGAATTGAATGGAAAGGACATCGAGATCACAACTCTAAAGTTACATAATGATCAACTAAGAAATGAACTAAGAGTAGAGAAGGAATTCATTGAAAGATTCAAAAAACCAAGTGAAGCCATGTCATGTCCCCTTTTCAAATAATTAAAAAATAATAATCTTTGCTAAGGCAAGCAGGCCCAAGAAAGTGAAGTTTCGGAAAAAGGGGGTTAATCTTTGGAAACCGTTGGACTAATAAATGAAAATTATTATTAAATTATGTTTCATTAACCTCTCTTAGACGTGAGTTACAGTTATGCCCTCTTTTAAGGGGTTTGGAGGCATTTTGGGCGGATGGGGAGAACTTGATTTTTGCTCATTCTTTGTTATTCTTCAGAGGCTGCCAAACCTGTGGAGAAGGAGACCCAAGAACGGGAGTTTGTAGGTTTCCAGGGAGACCCAAGAATGGGAGTTTGCAGGTTTCCAGGAAGGCTAAGGATGGGAGTTTGAAGCCATTCCATGTGCATGCTCATACAGAGTTTGCCTTTTTGCTGAACAGTGTAGATTTGTGGGTTTTTGGGTGTGTTTTTTGCATGAGTTTGGTGTTTTCAGTTGAGCATTTCATATCAGTTTTGGTTGCTGCTGTATTTTAGACTTTAAGCTGTTAAAATAGATCTGAATATATGTATTGGGACATGATTAAACTTCTAAGATATTTTATAAGTGTTGTGTGGTGTTTTCGGGCATTTTTGTGTTAATTTCGGGAGCCCGATGAGCATAGTTTTTGTCCTACATTTGAGAACTGTTGTGTAAAGGTTATATGGATCTGGAAATGTCATTTTGTAGGCTGTTATGCTACTAAAATTTCTGTAAAAATTTCTACTTTCATATTTATTAATAATTGGTGAAGTTGTGAAGCTTTTGGCACAATTTATGGCATACCCGATTTGGGGTTTCTTGAGAAATTTGGAGGATCTTTGTGATATTAGTTGTTTGATCTTAAAGATATGATTAAAGGTTGGAAATATCATGTAAAATCAGAAAAGGGAAATTTTAGTGGTATCAGAGCCATGATCTTGCTAGCCTAAGGGTTTGTATAAGTTTGCAGGTCAGTTTTGACAACTACCCAGATCTTGCATTTCAGTTTTGAGAACTACCCAAATCTTGCATGTCATAATTTATGATTGCATGTTGCTTCTAATCAGCTACATGTCAAAATTTATGGTTGCATGCTACTTCTAATAATTTTCATGTTAGTTCTTGGTGAATTTGGTGGTTGTAGAAGTTTGCATTTCAGTTTTGACAAGTACCCAGATCTTGCATGTCAGTTTTGACAACTACCCAGATCTTGCATGTCATAATTTGGTGGTTGCATGTTGCTTCTAATCAGTTGCATGTTCAAATCTATAGTTTCATGCTACTTCTAATCATTTTCATGTTAGTTCTTGGTGAATTTGGCGGTTGTAGAAGTTTGCATGTCCGTTTTGACAACTACCCAGATCTTGCATGTCAGTTTTGACAACTACCCAGATCTTGCATGTCATAATTTGGTGGTTGCATGTTGCTTCTAATCAGTTGCATGTCTAAATCTATGGTTGCATGCTACTTCTAATCATTTTCATGTTAGTTCTTGGTGTTTGAAGAAGTTATATCCTATTGGGGTTACACTCTACTTTATCCAGAATGGACAGGTATAGTACAGAGTCTCAGAGGGAACGATCTTGGACAATTGATAGCCAGAGTCAAAATAGTAGAAAGGATGGTTATTTAGACATTCGAGATAAACTTATGAAAATAAGCCATGACATGTCTAAACAGTTGGTTGAGCACCATCGTATAATGAATGACATGTTATCTAACCCAGATAAGGTGGATAAGTTGACTGGATTTCTATTTGGCAGATTTTCTCACAAGACAGATGACACAATTCCCAAGAACTTGCATGAGGAGTTTGAGAAACTAGCTGATAGCAAGGTAGAGGTCTCAGATTCTACTCTGCCACAGGAGGTGGTGGGAAAGGATATTACACAGATTGATAGTAACGGTCAACTTGATACTCAAATTGAGACAATTGTTTACAGGTTGTCAAAGGGTGATGCCACAGGTATTCAAGATGGTATAGTTACAACAGGTAGTGACTACAGTGTAGTGGGTTCAGATGATGATTATGAGGATGTTGTTGTGCAGGATGGTGAGATACCTAGTAGAGATGAGCAAACATTGAGCATTCATGACTTTGCTGAGAAAGAGTACCAGGCACAGTTAGATGCTTCATCACATGAGGTTGAGGCAGGTAGTACTTCACATGATTTATCCCGCCAGCTGAAGGTGAGTGAAGATAGTATTTTGACTTCATTATCTCATCATGATAGGTATGTGGAGTTAGTTGGTATTGGTCATATTACTCAAGTGAGGATTTTTCTTGAGTTACCAGCTGATTCTAGTTTACAGATATGGACTCAAGATTGTTATATTGGCATTTGGGATTCAGTTGATAGGAGATCTTTAACACTTTTTGGTAGCAGTGTTTGTTTGGGTGCTATCATGGATTTGATTAGCAGATTGCACGGTGTTGTCTTTTCTTGTGCTAGCAGCTTGTCAAATGTTGGTATTAGTTTTTATACACCGATGTTGGGCTTTGTTCATATATCCAGTCGACCATACTTGCTAGAATGTGTTGATGATATTTCATATTTGGCAGTGTGTATAGATGAGTACCAGGATCATATTGGCATTGATGACATCCAAGAGGATGTAGTGGGAAATTTTGAAGACTTAGTTTCCTTGGGTATAGAGGAGTTGGACAGCAATGCTAATGTTTTTGATACTCTGTATGTTGATATGAGTTTTAGATTTAATTCACAAGATATGGATGGTAATACTCTAGAGACTAGTAACTTTGAGGATACTCCTTTAGACAGTGCATCAGAGGAGGTTTGTAGGAGACAGTCAATCCAGTGCCATCAATTGTCTAATCAGTTGAGAGTTAGTGACCAAGACATTGCTATCACTTGCCAGCATTTCGATGCTGCTCGTCAATTGTTAGCAGTTTATGGATGGGGTTCTCCTACTAGTGATGAGCAGGGAGGCTGTTATCTTTCCTTGACAGAGTTCCACTCTTTATGGGAGGCCATCCAGATTCTGAGACAGGATTATATGTAGTTGGTAGCCAACAGAGATTATCTTATGAAGTGGGGCAGTACAGCATATGATGCATTGTTGGCCAAGGAAGATGAGGTGAGTGAGCTTACTGAGCAGCTTGTGGTGACTTCTGAGATTCTTGAGAGTACACAGTTGGCTTTCAAGGAGTCACAGTTTCATTTGGCTAAGGTGACCATGGAGTTAGAGCGACTACAGTCTTCACCTGATTCTATACAGTCACAAGCAGTGGTGTTTGGTGATCCGAGGATGTCCATGGCCAAGATTGTCAGAGACAGTGGAGATGGGGATGCATCCATTCTTGATACTAACATTGGAATATCAGGTTCATTCCCACTAGAGTTAGGTTCAGTTGAGTTGGGTGTTGTAGAAGATTGTTGTATGCCTGACATGGTGGTGGCCTCTAGTATTGATGGCACAGAGACTAGAGATTTATCAAAGATCATGTGTGATGTTGGTGAGTCGGCAATTGGCATGGTTCCTACTAGTAACACTACTCCCTTGGTGATATCTTCGGAGGTAGTAGTTAGTTCCAACATGGTTAATGATCAATTGCAGTTAGCTTCATCTGGATTACAATCTGAGCCACTAACTGAGATTGGTGCATTCTATCGGCATTACACTGTGAGGTATGCTCATCAATTTACCTTTGATGACCATGTTGATGAGATAATGATACAAAGATGTACTTTGGTTCCTAGTGCTTATCATCAGTTATGGGACAATTTGATGCCTCAAGATGAGAGTTGTGATGGGCATGACATGGTGATAGGTTCTACAGTTGACAGCTTGATAATACATGACTTAGAGCAGGAGTTTCAGAGTGATGCTTCAGCGGGTGTTGTTATTGATTCTACTCCTTTGGCTATGACATCTCCTAACTTAGCTGGTGATCAATCACAGTGGGTTGTATCACTTGTTCATGGTGAGTTGTTGACTAAGGTTGGTTTTTTTTATCAATATTATATTACAAGGTATGTACATCAGTTAGCATTTGATCCTTGTGTTGAGGAGTTGATGGCAGGAAGATTTGGTTTGGGTTCCAATTCTTGCTATTTATCTTGTGATGGCTTTTCACCATCAGGGGTGCATGGTAGTTATGGTTATGAGATAGTGGCCAGTGATTTGCAAAGTTGTGTTGACTATAGGAGTTGTACAATGTGTGGATTCTCCATACTTGGTACAGTTTCATTCGAGAGCATTCACCATTGTTGCAGAGTTGGATTGTGCATTCCGTATAGGCCAGTGGGATGCGTTGATGGTATTTACTATGTTGGTAGTTTGATTTGTCCACTTTTCTTGGGTTCTGATGTTCTAAGAGTTTGTGCCTCATGGGTTTTTGATTGTGGTAGTGGTGATTTCGGAGTTTGGTTGAGCTATAATTTTCAGTTTGATTATGGATTCCTCTTGGTCATATTGCAGAGGATATTGTAGGAGCCTGTGTTAATTGGTAGTAGTATAGTTCATGACTACATTTGGGATCCAGGTGGATTGATTGGTTTATTGTTCAACCATTTCTTGAGGACAAGCAATGTTTGGGAGGGGAGGACTTGTCATGTCCCCTTTTCAAATAATTAAAAGATAATAATCTTTGCTAAGGCAAACAGGCCCAAGAAAGTGAAGTTTCAGAAAAAGGGGGTTAATCTTTGGAAATCGTTAGACTAATAAATGAAAATTATTATTAAAATATGTTTCATTAACCTCTCTTGGATGTGAGTTACAGTTATGCCCTCTTTTAAGGGGTTTGGAGGCATTTTGGGCGGATGGGGAGAACTTGATTTTTGCTCATTCTTTGTTATTCTTCAGAGGTTGCCAAACCTGTGGAGAAGGAGACCCAAGAACGGGAGTTTGCAGGTTTCCAGGGAGACCCAAGAACAGGAGTTTATAGGTTTCCAAGAAGGCTAAGGATGGGATTTTGAAGCCATTCCATGTGCATGCTCATACAGAGTTTGCTTTTGTGCTGAACAGTGTAGATTTGTGGGTTTTTGGGTGTGTTTTTTGCATGAGTTTGGTGTTTTCAATTGAGCATTTCATATCAATTTTGGTTGCTGCTGTATTTCAGACTTTAAGCTGTTAAAATAGAGCTGAATATATGTATTGGGACATGATTAAACTTCTGAGATAGTTTATAAGTGTTGTGTGGTGTTTTCGGGCATTTTTGTGTTAATTTCGGGAGCCTGATGAGCATAGTTTTTGTCCTACATTTGAGAACTATTGTGTAAAGGTTATACGGATCTGAAAATGTCATTTTGTAGGTTTTTATGCTGCTGAAATTTCTGTAAAAATTTCCACTTTCAGATTTATTAATAATTGGTGAAGCTGTGAAGCTTTTGGCACAATTTCTGGCATACCTGATTTGGGGTTTCTTGAGAAATTTGGAGGATCTTTGTGATATTAGTTGTTTGATCTTAAAGATCTGATTAAAGGTTGGAAATATCATGTAAAATCAGAAAAGGGACATTTCAAGCCATCAACAACTTTGAGAAATTGATGAAATCTCCAAGACCTAAAAATGATACTATTGGATTGGGATACACTGATACTAAAAAAAGAGAATTTTCTAGAAGTGGTGAGCAAAGGAATAAAAAAGGTAAGAACTACAAATCTACTTGTCATAATTGTGGAAAATTGGGTCATATAGCAAATGTTTGCAAGAGGAAAACTATCAACCAAAACCCCAAGCAAAATTACAGAGGATACTACTACAACTACTAAAAATAAGGACATCAGTAAAATGAATGCAAGACCAAGACCATGAGCACTCAAAGATTTGAAGGATACTGCTATAATTATCACAAGTATGGAGAAAAATCATATGAATGTAGATCTAGGGCCAACAAATAGAAAAAAGTATAACAAAATGGAAATTCTTATGATTAGGATTACAACACAAGGTATAGTTGTCACTATTATCAAGAATATGGACATATTCTTGAGTACTATATTAGAACACATTTTAGAGGAAACTATAATAGATGGTTGAGTGAGACTACATGCTTTAGTTGTCTCAAGACTAGTCATGTCAGTATAAACTGTCCAACTAGGTCACCAATACCAAGCAATGAAACCAGAAAAGGCAAAGAAAAGGTCAATGTTGAGAAGGTAAAGTTGCAAATGAACAAGACTTTGAAAAAGAAGGAAGAATGTAGCACATCAAGCTTAGATGAGGTAACTTCATCCAATGGATCATGTGATCACATCACCCTAAACTAGGCAATAAAAGTTATGTATGGGATTGATATTTTAAAAGTTATATTATACATCAGTTCCATGAATCTAAGATCTAAATATATTATAAATGCATGAATTAAGATGCAATGTAGTGATTAGAACCTAGAGGAAACTGTATTTTTGTTGTTTTCTATGTTGGTGTTGAGCATAGAAGATTTCACTATTGTTGTTGAGCAAGGCAAGGAATAGTAGTTATAGTCAAGTTAAGGAGACATGAGAGTAAGTGTCAAACTCGCTATGTCAATTGAGTGCGTTGAAATTCCTATGATAGTCAAGCTTATAGTTGTGTAAGCATTGAGCATTTAATGTTGAATATGAAGGGTTATTTAATTCATTTTTTACTTATTTTCACTTATCAGAGTTTATAGAGTGAATGAAGAGAAAAAATACAAATTGCAAAAGAATATTCTAATGTTTGTGAACTAAATTCAACCACTACTCAAAATTGTTCATCAGATTTGAAAGATATTTAACTATTGTTGAGTTACATTGTTTTATTTCTCGCAAACCCTAGGAAATCAAAATGGCAACTAGCTCTTTTGCAATTATTAGAAAATAGGGGAAAGAGGTTTTCAATGTTCAATTGATAAGTAATGATGTTAGGAAACCCCCATTTCATGCTATTCCCAAAATTGTTTACAAAGGAGATCCATCTAGTGTGTTATCTACGATACCACCAAAGGTTATCATGATCCAAGATGTCAGATGCTGCTATACTAGAAAGATTGGAGATCTATGAGATATGGAAATAAGAGATGCCTATAGTAAGATATGTGATAATGGAGTCTTGTGGCAAGAAAATAAATTATTGAACGGAAAGGGTTAACATGTACCCTAGATTTTCCTCAAATATTCAAGACCAAATGGATTTGAATTATTGTGAGCCAAATTCATGAAAATTATATTTGGTTGTAAGGTGGCCAAATTAAGATCACAAAGAGGATTATAAACCAAGTATCAAGCTACCCTACCCTTGATTGGCCTAAGAGTATGAGACGTGATGCAAAGGAGACAATTGAAAAGAATACAAGTGTCATATTGAATAAGAGAGGGATGTATATTAATACAATATTAGAACCCCTAGTTACCTTTACAGTGAGAGTGATAGCTCACAAGTTCTTTCAATCTAGCTAATTGAATAGTGTTTCATGTGTGGATATTGATTTGGGTTATAAGATAGTAAAGAGAGACCATTCTTATGACCTTGTCAAGTTAAAACTGTAGCAACTATCAAAAAAACTTGGAGGCCATCAGAAAAGCTAAAACTACATCATGCAAGTTTGGTTCTTTACTTGTTTGTATATTCTTTTATGTGCAAAAAACCTTCCCCACCTTTGCTCAAGTTTCTTGGAAGACTAATAGGTCAATTACAAAATAGATTTTAGAATTTATTGAGCAACTTGGAGATAACTTTGAGTTAGTGATGACTAGTTATTTTGAGAATTTTAAGAAATCCATGAAGCAAAGATTAAGGATTCCTATATCATTAGTAGAACAAATTATGATGATGTTTGTTTCCTAGTGGATACAGACCACACATTTGTGCAAGTAGCAATAGCCAAGGTTAGATGGTTGAAACCGTTTCCATATGAGATCAATGTGGATGAAGCCTCTACAGCAATAACTTCTTTATTAGTAGAAGATATTGACAAGAGTAGAACCTCATTTGGAAACTATGAGGAAGCCAAATCCAAGATCACAATTGATTTAAGGGCAGCTATAGTTATTAGGAAGAAGAACAAAATGGTTAAGAAGTTGAAAGAGAGATTTGGTGAAGGATGTGAAGAAGAAGAAGATGATGATGATGAAGAGGAAGAACAAGGCCAAGCCCCACTTTTAATGCCCTGCCCGGAGATCCTTGGAACAAGGATGAAATAAAAGCCAGAAATTTATTTATTTTACAAGTATGAATGCACATGTCAACATCATACAAGGATCACATAAATCACAATGGAAGACTTCACCAACAATCTGAGCAACCAAAAAATCTCTAAATGCCACTACCAAACAAAATTATTGATGACGAAGAATGCAAAATTGAATTCAAATCAAAAACATTTTGAATTCAAAATGTGACACCAAAGGACTAAAGAATTCCTAAGAGGGTACCCCAAACAACTTCCAAAAAGTTTAGATCAAAACAAAAAGTGCCTACTACCCGCCTGCATAGGTTTTTCCAAAAATCCAAGCGATACTTTAATACAACACTGGAAAGTATCAAGCGACATTCCTAAAGAAGGAGGGTGACACTTTTAGGGACTAGGTGATACTTCTCTTGAAGGCATGTGATACTTTAAGGGTATCATACAATAGTTCTTACAAAGTAGTGTGATACTTGAAAGTATCGCATGATATTTCTCTAATAAGTGTGTGATAGAATAAGGGGATGCACAATACAATTTCAATGGGCGTGCGATACAATATTGTGTTGCACCATGCTAATAAATGGTCACCCAGGAAACTCAAGAAAACCACTCTAAGGGTTAGAATGAGGAATGAAATGGGAAAAAAAACTTCCAAACTAGGGAGTACTAGATCCACATAGATTGAGGAGCGAACACTCTAGTGCATAAACAACAAGATGCCATGAAATAGGAAAGAGGAACATTTATCCATCTAAACCAAAGTAGTAAAAGACGCATTGAAAGCAACATTGCAGTCTACAAAATAACATCCCAGTAACTAAACAACCAAACTAAGTACATGGTTCCTCCCAATCATTAATAGCATCATAAGACCATCGTGGATCCTATCCATCCCCCACGCATAACATCCCAAGCCACCGATTAGATCATTGGTACTATCATAATAGGGATGTCACTACTAAAACATGCTACAATATAAGAATAAGGAAATCTAACATGCTAGTAGCAAAGCATAAGATAATCCTACAAAGTAGATAACATCACCTACCACATACTAATCACCATAATAAGGAAATCTAACTTGCTAACCCAATAAGCAAAAGATAATCCAATACAGTGATTCACATCATCTAGTCATATGCTAAACATCATAATATGGGAATGCGTCAAATAAACTAACATCATCTAAATATGATATCCAAGCATTCCAATGAAAGCATAAATCTCAAAAAATCATACTCTAGAACACGAAGCATTAAGTGAAAACATCCAGCAATGATCACACTATGATAAAAGACCATCTTTGTACACCGATCCCTATTAGTGGTATGGGTAGCTATGCCTCCCAACCACGTGGCACCTGTAGGTCCACACCTACCATGCTGATGGAGATAATGATCCAACCACAAACACACAAAAATAACATCCATGGCTAACACTCACATCACACAATATGATGGCTATAACCAAGAACCTAAGACAATGCAAGGAGTACATGTCCTGGTTAGACACTCAAAAGGCTACTAAGTAGGGGCTAACATCATGGAGAGTCACTTTTCATCGAAAAGCCCAAGCTTGGATCATGCAGATTTAGCATCCCTCAACAAAACTTTAGTTATCATTTAATTAAAAACTTTTTTAGTCAAATGGGAAATGGACACCAGAATGCACAATAGAAGCTCCCTCCATATGCTACCCTACCCTACTCATGCTCATCCTATGACAAGTGCCTGTGGACATGCATACTCCCATCCCAACCCCAATGATCATAACTTCCAAAAGTACCATGAAAGATCAAGCCTCCCAAGTCACCTAAAAAATGTATGCACATGTACTTGTGTGTGGTGCACCACCATCACAAAGATCATAACACAAGGACTTGATAAGAACAAAATGCAAAATAACACTCAACTAAAATTAACTCAGGAGGATGGATTCTACATGAATCCCAAGAACCAATAAAACCATACATCATGAAATCATTGAACCAGCCTCAATCCGAGAGTATGGATTCCACACAAATCCCAATGATGCAACAAGACCAAACATCATGAATTCACTCAACCAACCTCAATTTGGGAGCATGTATTCTACATGAATCCTAGTGTCCACGAAACAATAACAAAGGTCCAAAAGAAACCATAACAATAGGTATAAAATCACTCAACTGAACACAATGTCAGAAGTACAGATGTGACACATTTCCCAATGCAACATAAAAGTGCAATTGTGGGCTTACTGATATCCAAACAGATCATCCAGGTCCACAACCCACATTGTGCCAAGAAAACTTGAGAAAATAGGGTGGCACACAAAATGAGGTACAAACCTCCAAATTTGGAAAAACATCAAAATTAAAACCTATTTGGCCTTTGGGTACAAAAACCCCCAAAATCCAAAAATAATCAAGTTTGGACACCGTATGAAAAAATGGCCAGCATAACAACATAAAACCCCAAACCCTCATCCTGAAATATAGGAAAATATTTGTACCTTCCCAACTAGGTAGAACTAACATACAAAAATGGAGGGGAACAGTAGTTCTTAGCCTCAAAACAAATAGCTACCAAAAATGTAAGTAGAAACAAAGCCAAAACAATGAAATAGGAAAACCCTATCTCATAGCCGAAAGGGCAAAACATGAATCTAAACCATAAAATAAATAGACTACAAAAGTAGCTAAAAATTGTGGCAATCCAAGGTTTCCCCAAGTTGGATCCAATGAGCTCAACCTCGCAACAATCCCACACCCGTAGCTCCGACAAAAAACAAAATAGTAAATCCTCATGAAGAGTATTTTGGATTTCACTCTCCAACTTTCTAATTCAAAAGTGAGAAGTGAGGAATTAAATTCTTTTTTGGATATTTATTCACTTTTCAAGTGAATAGTCGATTAGGGTAAATAACCAACCAACCTAGTTAAACCCTGAATTGACCCAAACAAAAATAGGCTATTCCTATAAATAGGAATTCATCTATGGAAAAGCTTCCAGAAGTTAAAATAAATCAATTAAAAAGCCTGAAAACCCAAAAACATAGAAATTTTCTTAATAACTTTCATGATAATGTAAACCTCTAAATGCACAAACACACTCACTGGTCTAATCACATAAAGCAAATGAGTTCAAATTTAATAATCACCAAAAGGTTGAATTAAACAATTAAAATAAGGAAACGTCGACCATACAGGGATGACATTGGTAAAATATGAATAGTTGAATCACTAACTCCATGTGCCACTACTAGGGATATAAATCCTACACATTAAACAACATGATCAAGTGCAATTACATATAATAACATAACTGAAGCAATAAATGCATTAAATCACCTAATTTAACAATTTATTTAATTATATCAAAATAATCTATTTACATCGCTCACATTTGCATAAAGCATAACAAAATAGGAATGAAGTAAAAAACCATAGCATTAAATCCATCACATAACATAATTAGTGATATGTCCAAATACCAAATAACCAAATATCATCATAAAACACACTGTCATCTCAAAATGGCATCATCCTACAATATGATCAACTGAATAGCATAGTAGTCTAACATCTATGATACTGAAATCAAGGTATATATTTGTAGCACATAACCAATGAATCCAACATGGACAATCCATTTTTAATTATTTAAGTATGTAATAATGGTAGTTTAAAAAATAACAAAAAGGCACTTAAAACACATAAACAAACACCTTCATAACATGATTAACCATTGCTATAGGAACCTAGTCCAAGGTAGTAGGTAATAGTACACAGTGCACTCTCTACACACATCTCAGGGTAATCATGGAACAACCTCATGATACCACATCGATCCTGGTAACCACTAGCACAAACCTCAGTGAACCATAAATAAAATCGTGATCTCTTAAATAAGTCAAAAGCATAATCAAAGCAACTGATATAGAAATATAAATACAATCACCTCTATGGTGTCAACCACTCAAGTTCCCAATCATAATCCATCACAAAAAAAGATCAACAAGGTTGCATCCATTAGGATGACTTAAAGAAGTAAAATGGGAGAGGCACTACACCACTAAACTTGACACAAGGCCTAGGTGATGATGCAAAAGATGTCGAGGAAGAAGAATACAAGAAAGCACCTAAGGAAATGACCAAGAAGATGAAAGCTAAGGAGTAGATAGTGGAGAAAAAAAAGAAGCCTATGAAGAAACCAAAATAGAAGCTGTCTATACCTATAACTAGGTCAAGCACAAGGATAGCCACTATTAAGGCTACAGAAGTGACAAAGCCTAAAGACAAGACAAAAATTGATACAGCAAAGCTGAGTGAGCCTGCTAAGAAGACCTACAAAAGATTGAGAAAGAAGAGAACACCTCAAAAGGATCTAGATGAGGATAAGACTGAGTTAGATGACTTGAGTCAATACAAGGTGGTAAACCACAATCCCTCTTCTGATGTTTATAATTTGTGTGAAAATGTTACTAGAAATGTAGATTTATCTAGTTTCTCACATGTGGATTTTGATAAGTTAGGAAAAGTTGAAAAAAAAATTCAAGGTCATATATGACATGACAGCTACATTTAAGACAAATCCTCTAGAAATTGCCAACTCTTTTGTAATGCCCCGCCAAGGGATCCAAAGAATTTCACTAAGTTTGCCAAACAATTTTTTTTTTCTTTTAAAAACATGGAAGATAAACCATCCATAACATTCGTGAAAGCAATAGTAACAATTCAAATGAAAGTAAACCTAAACATAACATACATAATAGGTTACATTCTTTAAAGATCCCTTAACATTGTATCACATCTAAAATTAACTATTCATCTAACATCACATCCTTAGCAATGATACATCCAATGTTCTTAAACAATATACAAGTGTCCTTTTAGTAATTACATTTTAGATTGCTCAATCATCCACTATACATGTTACAAGGTATGAAAGGCTTAAAAGAATAAAGCATCCATGTAAATAAAGTACATCATCATCCAATATAAATCCATGATGCAATAACATAAATGAAACCACAAATCATACATTATCACAAAAGATATAAACATCAATCATAAGAGATAACCATACATCACAAACATAAATAACTAAGTGCATGGTTCCTCCCAACCACAAATAGCATCATTAGACCATCATGGATCCTAGCCATCCCTCCGTGTGTAACATTCCAAAGCACCGAAGAGATCATCGGTATTAATATAGTAGGAATCTCACTCCTAAAACATCCTACTAACATGCAGAGTAAAGCATAAGATAACATCATCTAACATATGCAAATCATCAATATAAGAAACATACTAGTAAATACATCCATCATAGGGTATATCATCTATCATAATACTCCAAGAACATAATGAAGATAAATACCACCCAAGAATGCTCCAGCTACGGTGTCTCAAATGAATCTCAAATGATAAGAGTGGAAAAACACTACCACCCGACCACGTGGAACCTAAGTGGTCCACTCCCACTGTGTTGAGGAGATAATCTCAAGTTCCAAACAGGCTATCAAAAATCACATAGCATAAGTAGTCTCTAAGTCCAGGAATCCTAAAAGTATACTAACTCAAAGGTTTCATCACACAAAACTGACATCTAATTCCCAGAGGCACACAAAGACATGTAGGAAACCTACTCTGCAAGTAGGAAAGTGTCATCGCATTTATCACGTACAAGTTACCCTGGCAGTTAGCTAAACTCCACGAGCCCATACTGATCTCATGCGGCCACTAGTATCATCTCATATTGACGAGGCATACTAAGGAATGCAAGGTCGCAACCATGCATTCTCTCTACTCCCTTCCTAGTCTGTACAAGCACTTGAGGCATGGGCGAGAACCAAAACAATTATCTTTTTAGGTTCATTTAATCCCCATTTAGTGTGTAAATGTTATCAATTATTAACCAAACTTACAATGAGTTACCCTGGTAACCACTTAGGGCCCTAGCCCCCATTGCAAGCCACTTCCTGACACTACAAGTAGATAACCTACCCTAAGCTCATGGAATCATCAAATCACCCCAGTCCTATACAAGTGACTGGAAAGAAAATTCAAAAGATAATCCATAAAAGGAATCATCAAATAACCATGATAAAAGCATCAAATATCCACAATAAGAATCATCAAATCTCCATAAGCATTTGAAAAGCATCCATAGAAAGTCCTGACCACAACAGTTCTCTATTGGCAACTGAGGGCATCACTGATAATCATAATAATCATTGGTTCTCAATAACCAAAATATATCTCAAAATAAATCACCATATCCATTATTTCTCAACAAGCAACCAAGAATATCTCAAAATCATACTGATCGAAGACTCCAAAATGGTTGAGTCAAACATGTCACAACATGACATCATCAAAAAATAAATCAACATTTTATTCCCATCATGGCGACTAGAAAATAATCCAAGGATAATTGATCGATGACTCAAAAATGTTTAGCTCAAGTGTCTCATACACATACATCTCAGCTTCACACATGAAGACTAAAAAGCAATAACAATCAGTAAATACAACATTTCATAGAGCATACGATCACATTACCATAGTTAGGTTTATAAAGATCGAGACCAAATAAGATCAACATGCCAATACATCTCATAACCCCCCCAAGCCTCTGGTAACAACCTAAGACTACTCAACACTAGTCAACCCAAAAACCCAAAACAAGAAGCATAGAGAATACACAATGCAAACACATATTTTGGTTTACTAAAATCTCATAGCTGAATCAAGTGTAGAGGTTTCCAGTTTTCTATTCAAGTATACTTCAAGTGTCTAAGTTTAATCATTTGACCTACAAGTCAACCTGTTTGTTCCCTGATAGCATTATTCCTTCCATCATTAAAATAATATTCTAAGAATAGCTGAAAGATAAATATTAAATCATTTGACACTTAATAAAATCATTCACTTTATTTTTCTAAGATCAATGTTACAAATTGAATGACTCTTCTTAATGTTACTTCAAATTTTAACATAAATCAAGGATCATTATTCGTCTAAATTATAAGAGAGCCAATTACTAGTCTTCAAATAAGAAGATTATAACTTTATTAAAATGATCAATTTAATCAATCAATTAACATAGGTTCACAATCCATGACCTATTAACATTCTAATAGTTCTCAATTAAATATTACTAAGTCTTGAGCCTTTTAAATTTAATCGTTACAACTAATAACCATTAAAATATCTTAAGTCATTAGAATAAGACTTATCAACTTTGATATCAATATTTTTTTTTACAATATCGTTAAAAGAATTATATCAATTAAATCTCTATTACATAATTATTAATTAAATCCAATTGATTTAATTAATAATTACACAACCATACCATCAACCTAAATAATATCAATTGACTATTAACTAACAATAGGTTGTACGTAAAAGTCAACTTCAATCCAATACACAAATATTAATATTTCAATAATAATAATAACAAGTTATCTTGGAAATCTTATCCATAATGACCACATTCGTCATACTAATATTTTCTTAACAATTTCGTATTAATGATAATCATTTCAAGTTAAAACTCTATCGCAAAATATAATTATATTGACAACTCAATGAATATGAATTGATTAAAATCAATTATAATCCAAATCCAAAATTTAATATCTTTTACAAAACTTCAATCATTAAATAATCTCTACTAGATTAACTCTAATCGGATTATTTGGTAACTATTTAAACCATTTATATTATTATTTATTAATAGTTTGTTAGACCCAACAAACATTAATAAATAATAAACTTATCAAAACTATTATTAATCGATCTAGAGAACCTTCCTTAGTTAATATTTAACTAACTCTTAACACCATTAAGGTAAATCAATAATTTATTTAATAATACATAACGTATTAAAAATTCAGATCATAGCAAGGCTATTAAATATTATAACATTGATTATGACCCTCATCAATTAAATCCAATATCCTTTTAAGTCTCTTACTAATCATCTTCATTAAACAACTAATATTAATGTAAAATAAAATTACCATCTCTTAATTATTTAATATATATTAAATAATATACATTAAATAATTAATATTAAAATCAACCGTTTTCTAATCCCTCAATATTCAATTTAATAATTAAAATGAATTCAATGTCTCTTTCGACTAAACAATAATTGACAAATCAATATTACATCTTTAACAATTCTCAACATCTAACATTTATTAAATAACATATATTAAAATCAATATATATATATACAATAAATCTTATTGTTAATAATGCACAAATATTAATATATTACTAATTATTATTAATTAAAACTATTATCAAAATTTATATATAATAATAACATATATGTTTTAAATAAACATAATGTCAATATCATATATCAACTTCAATCAAATAATACATACCATTTATTACAAGTTATATTAACCGGCCTCCCCCTGCATGTACCGTCGATTGTGATGATCACAATCCATACCTGCGATATATAAAAAAGAAAGGTGATTTAAAAGTTTTAAGTGATTATAATCACTTGGCAGCACTTTTAAAAAGGACTGTGCAGCCTTGCCCCTGTCGCAGGGCCTATGATGGCAGTCGCAGTACCTGCGACAGCGGGTACAGGCGACACCAGTCATAAAACTACAAAGGTAGGTGGGGGTCGAGGTTAAATATCCGCCCCAAAGGTATATTTTATAACGTTTTTTCAAAAACATTAATCGTGTGTGATTCGGATTTAATAAATAAAGTTTCTCATTTCAACTTACACAAATATATACATATATGTATATATGTATATAATTATATGTATGTGTGTGTGTGTGTGTGTATATATATATATATACAAAATTTGTTATCAATTATTACTGCATTTAAAATATATATATATATATATATTTATATTTATATTTATACATATATGCAGATTTACAAAAGAGATTATATACTTAGATTTAAAAGACTTTTCTAAACAAGAATCTTCCCTTTTAAATAATTGTTTTCTAAACATATCCATTAATCCATCCAATAGGTTTAACTATAAATTTGAAATCATCATTCTCAATTTGATTCTAATTCGAACCCAAACCTGTTTAGATCTAATTCTTTCTCATTTGGAACTAGGGTTTTCTATTGTTTTCTTCTCAACCAATAAAATATCTAGATTCCAAATTCAAATTACAGATTCAATCATAGAGGAGATTCAGACACATACAACAGACACAATGAAGACAGGAAGAGAAAGAGTGCAAATAGAATATGTGATTATCACGAGTGCACCTGGACACTGATGCTAATTTGCCATGCCTCAAAAGTCCATAGAAAATCCCTTCCTTCTCCATCATTCGCAATTCCTCCAAGACCCAAGCCAACCGAAATCCTCCAAGTGACTACAAGTGCTAGAAGAAGCATAGAAGCATGTAGAAGTATATGAGCATGGAGAAACATATGAGCATGTAGATGCATATGAGAATGTAAGCTTGAAGCTTCCATTTAAGCTTGAAGCTTCCATTTAAGCTTGTAGCTTATCTAAACACACTAGGAGAGCCTCTATTTAAAGGCCTCTAAGATGCATCTAGAGTGTCTCTAGAAGCAACTAGATGATAAGCATGACAACTTAGCATGAGTCTTCTCCAACCTTCTAGATGAGTCATAAGGTTGTAGACACCATGTGCCCAAATAAAATGCTAACTCCTAAGTGTAGACAACTTGTGCATACTTAGAGTGCAAACTCCTGTGTTGTCTACATGACAACTCCTGAGAATTTGCAAACTCCTATGTCAGCAAATAATGCACATTAATTAATATAATATTTAATTTACTCTTTCCAATTTAATTCATTTATTTATTAAATCTCATGCACTAACTTTAATAATTCCACTTATTCTTATCTTAAAATATTTATATTTTAATCGCATGAAATCTAGAATCTTTTAATAATTTTAATATATTTTCCACTTTTAAATTTTATTTTCAAAACTTAATTGTTAAAATATTTATTAGCTTTAATAATATTATTATTTAGTCATTTATTTAAAAATGAGCTCCAAATATATTATTATTAAAATAAATATTGTCACATTCCATTTTTGAAATTATAACTTTTATCTTCAAATTTAATTATTTTATTTAATTAATTTTTCAATTAATTAAATAAAATAAATATTAAAATATCATATTAATTTTCCATTAAATTAAACCATTAATTAAATCTTTTAATTAGGCTTAATTAATAGAAAATACATCAAAGACTCACCAAGGTAAAAATACGAAAACCATCATAGCCAAAATCAATACAAAATCAAACCAAGGGTTAATATCATGAATTACGTCTGACGCATTCGAAGGGTACTCAACTCAGATACTTGTCCTAATTTTCAATTAGGACAAATGGCTTAAAGGGTTGGGATTTGTACTTGAGAATTTATCTCCCCTCTCTTATCATTGAGATAATGTGATAGGGTACGCTCATCCTGGCAATTTAGGGAAGTCGATACCCGATACCTACAACCTGCATAAAACCATGCATGTACAAGCACAATATATACTAAACTAAACAGGCAATGGCAGGAAGTGGTACATCATGTAGATCTCGACTAGCAGGTGACTACGACTCCCTTCCTTAACCACATCAGACACGCCAAACATAAGAGCAAACACGCACACCATACACATTTAAGTATGGGGTAAGTATCCATAAGAAAAAACATGTAATAATAAATCTTCTAATCTAATCATCATTAATAACTGCAAACACTGAAAATAATCATCATGCATACATGAAATGTAGAGTCTAAGTAATCTCATCATATACTAATTGAATCCATAGCACAATATCTGATAGTCTCAAAACAATGCTACTATCCATCAACATGAAACTAGCCCTAAAAGAGCTTGACAATGATAGCAAAAATGTGACCTAGGGGCAGGCACTACATCTTTACCCAAAAATCTATTTAACAAAGTTTAGCAGAAATGGTAATATAGCTTGCAAACTAACAAACAAATCAAGGAAACAACATTAGCCCAAGTCATGCTAGAATTAGATAAAAGGAAGATTGGTTAAAGCTATGCAAAAGCATAAAATAAAATTTTCACCTAAATAAAAAGCTTTCCACATCTTGAAGAAGAATATTGAAGATGTGGTTAACAAAAGTACATCTATTTGTAAATCAATCTATGGGTTAACTACTCCAGCAATCACAGAGAAAGGTGAGCAAGAAATGCAAGAACTTGAGAAGAATGTTTAAGGAGAGATAAAATGATGAAAACCCATTCAAGGAAGCTGATGTGGTAGGTATTGAGGAAACAACAAAAGAGGCTATAGCTAAAGGTGAGTAGTAGGATGTATAGGATGTACAAATGTTGAGTCCAAGTCCTCCACACATAGACAAAGAGAGTCAACAGGACTCAATTGTTATTATCAAGGATGTTTCTGATAATTCAGCATAGAATGTGAATCCTTTGACTGAGGATGACTTGAATAAAATCCTATAGGACTCTACAAATGTAGCAATGCTATGCAAAAATCCTATATTGGTGAGAGTTGATGAATTTCAAAAAGTAGAACTTATTTCTGCAAGGAAGCAACCAAAAGACACATAGAATGTGCCCCCACCATCTACAGAGGTGAGAGAGAAGGAGTCACAAGATCTTTCGCAAGATCAAAGTATAAACCAAGAACAACAAGAAGTCACACAAGTGACACCATCTAAAATTCCCACAAATGTATTTTGGATGAAAGAGGTAGAAGTACATGTAGATACATCAGTGTCAAACCTACAAAGTTCAAGTTTATCAATAGTAGCAACTACTAAAAAGGATGGAACTAAAGTTCACACAAGTCAAGAAGCAATTAATGTACCTATACTACCACAATAGGGTGAAGTACAAAAGGAAGATGATAGAACTAAAGAGTCAAATTTGACTACTAAGCCTAAGGAAAAAATTCTTGTACAGACACTAGTCACATTACCAATTTCTATATCTCCTCTTAGTAGTCAAACTCTTCAATGGTCAAGTACACTAAAAATACCATTGCAAATATCAAGGCCAAGTACCAACACACCCAAGAGTGTTGAAGTTACATCATTTGAGGATGTAAGCTTAGATGAAGTGATTGAGCTCCCAAAGTTTGATTTAAACACAATAACTATTGAGGAAATGAGTATTCTATAGGAATATCTTCAAAGGAAAAAGAGGCAAGAAATATTGAGGAGTGAATACAAGAAAAAGCAAGTCTTACATGACATTAATGACATATTCTTTGATGTTTTTAGCCTCCCTAAACTAAATGAAAATAAGCCTATCATAGAACAACTTGTCACTATTGTGGACAAGATAAAGGACAAAGACCTAGATTCTAATGTCAAATTATTAGAATGGTCAAAAAGAAAATTTCATACCAAGGTACTAGAAAAGATATCTAGTGCTATTGCACTTAGATAGGTTGATCTAGAAACCAAGATGGAAAGTGTGAAGACAATGTTAAAGAATTTCTTCTCTCTATACACTAAGTTATGCAATGTTGAATTATTCACACAAGAGACCCACAGGGCTATTGACTAGTTGCAAGGAGATCTATGGCTCATGAGTAGTACTATTAAGCTATCTCCTAGTCAAAGTCAGATACATTTCAAGAGGTTACTAATGACTCAAAGTATACTTGTTGAGTTGTAAGCACAAGATGCTAATATTAGATCTACTTTGATCGGTATCTATTCAATGCTAACTCCTCACATGGAAGTGTTTCATAAGGAACTAGCCTATGCAAAAACTTTGATGAAGAAAGATTCTCATCTTTCAAGACATGATGGCATAGTTGACCTTGCTTCCTAGCTAGACATTTAGTTTCAATCTCTAGAGGTAGCATGCAATAACTAGGATACAAATTTGAAGATAATCATGGATCTTCATAAGCCATTTTTGGACAAACACATAGTAAGTGTACAACCCAAATGACATAAGTGTCAAGAAAGGGGGATTATAAAATTTTGAAGGAAATTTTTTGGCAAGCAAATATCTACTTATTAAGAGTATTCAAGCAAAAATAGAGATGAAGCATTTACTTGGGGGGGGTAATAAATTATGCGAGAAACAACAATTTTACAAAAGCTTAAAATTTTGAAGTTTTTATATGAGTTGAGTAGTGAAGTATATATTATCTGACTTATGTATAACGTATGAATGTATATGCCATAAAAAAGTGTTTTTGCCACTCATGTCAAAGGGGGAGATTTTAAATCTTAGATTGGTTTTAATAAGTCAATGACAAAACACTTAGTCATAATATAGCAAAGTTATAGTAAAAGTCAAGCACATAGTGTATGTCGAGTGATCAGAGCGAGCTGAGCAATCAGTGTGAGTCAAATGATTAAACCATGTCAAGCATAATATGTTAGCCAATACATGGCAAGAAATATGGATAGTTAGTGCTAAGTCACTCAAGTGCAGAGTAGACTATACATGCTGAGTGATTCAGGTGTCAAGTAAATAGAGAGTGTCAAGCTATTCAAAAGTCAAGTTACAACATTAGGAGCACAATGAAGGTCAAGCATCAGAGTCTTCAAAAGTTGAGTAAATAGTTTTTGACATAGTTTTTTGTAATGGCACAAACTTCTATGTAAACCATTTTCATATTGTGAATCCATATGTAGTACATGCAACCAATCAGGAAAAGGGAAGCTTAAGTTGGTCATATGGATCAACCATTGTCGTTGACTCTTACCTAATCCATCCCCACCAATGCTTATTTAACAAGGAAAAAACTAAAGAGTTTGTAGTGTGTTCAAAAAGATGAATGAAAATGTAGAGAGAGCATTCATGGTGGTTGAGATGGCTATGATAGAGCTATGCATTGAAGAATAAGTTTGAGAAGAATAGAGTATAGAAATGAAAGGATAGAGAAGACATATCTAATCAAGAGGATCAAGGTTTAATTAGTAAGGAGAAGATCTGACATCAAGAAAAAAGGTACTAACTAAAGGATTGTAGTGTTGAATCATTCTAACAGGTGATACAGAGAAAATATCTTAACTGAGTAGTCCTAATAGGCTTTTATAAATCTCTTAGCTAAATGCTTGCTTTATTGTAAGTTCAAATCTTCTAATAAGGTGAGACCTAATAGTCTTGTGTAAGCCTTTAATAGGGAAAACCTTTCATAGGGTAGATCATAGATTATGATCAAACACATTATAGCCATAATAGGCCACACTTTACAACTGTACTAGTGAAGATTTGTGGGTGTCATCCCCACCCTAGTCTTACCTTCTCATTAGAGGGTTTCTTGGTAACCAATTTACTATGTTATGTGTTATTTACTTTATGTTATGGATGTGATGCATGTTATATTATTTTAATTTACATGTTAAGTTATGAGATGGATGTTGGTGATATGTTTTAGAGGCAAAATTTTTAAGTGTTGATTCACACCCCACCCCCCCCAGAACTTACTTTCTCATTGTTATTTCCAACAAATCAACATGTATATGTCAAGCTCTATAGGATTTGAGCAAGTCTTTGTTCATCGAGTATTTTCACTACAAGCCAAGCCTAGTGAATGTTGAGCATATAGAGTAGATTGATGCTAAGTCATACAAGGTGTCAAGTACAGTTAAGGTGGAGCAACAGAATGAAGAACAATGGTGACTAAACATCATAGATAGGAAGTTTTAAGTAGCATAAAGTTGACATTAAAGTCATAAATGATACAAAGTTTTAGGGAAATCATTTCAAGCTAACATAGACACAACATTTAATAGTTGTAAATTTTGTTACAAAAGTTGTTATGCATTTATGACGTGGATCATAGATCCCTATGAGAGGTGAACAACCAATCAAAGGAAAATGGAAGAGTCTAGAAAAATATTTAGAAATATTTAAATAGACAGATCTAAACCCTATTTTCATATAGAGAATGAGCAAGAAATATATGTGTGCAATCATAAAGAAGATCAATGGGTGAAAGTGTAAACATTGTAAAGTAGGAAAACAAGTTAAGTTTTTATAATGCATGCAAGAGAGAAGTTGTGAAGAATAGAAATAGTGACATTATGAAGAAGTGGAGGACACTAAAAAGATACATCATATTCAAGATCATATCAGAATTGAAGAGAGGAGATCTATAATTAGTAGTAGAGTGCAGACCAAAGGATCAGGTACTAAATCATAACTAAGTCAGGAAAAATCTCTAAACAGAGTGGTTTTAGTAGACCTTTGTAAATGTCTTAACTGAGTCCTTACTTTATTGTAAGTGTAAAATCCTCTCACAAGGTATGATCTAACAATATTAATAGCATTTAATAGGGTAGATTTCTCACAAGGTAGATCATCATAAATGATCAAAATTATAACCTTAATAGGGTAACATTCTTACATTAGTTATGAAGATTTGTGGATGTCATCCCTACCCCAGTTTTACCTTCACCTTGGAGGGTTTTTGGGTAACCAAATCATTGTGTTATGTATTTTCATTTCATGCATGTGATTGATACTTAGATCTACTTATTACAACATTTGATTCTATAAGTTATGCTATGCATGAATTAGATTAGACATGAGATGGAAAATGTGGTGAATTGAATAAAATTATTTTAAGGGATAAAAGTTTTATAGATCCTGATTCACCCTCCTTGTCCCACCCCCCTCCCTCCCCCTAGTATCTTGTTTCCCATTAAGACTCCCAACAAGTCAACACCTTCCTCTTGTGAATATCCTATGTATACCAATCTTGCCTTGTTCCTTGTGACTTCACCTGTTTCATTCAACTTGTTTCTGAACACCCACTTTGTTCAATAACATTTTTTTCTTTAGGAATGGGTTCTAGGGACCAAGTTTTTTTCTTTTCAATTTCTTCATTCATAGCTTGTATTTAATCTTCATTCTCCAAAGCATCTTTTGTAGATTTGGGCTCAAACTCACAAAGTAAGCATGTATCACTTATAAGTCTTTTTCTTGTCATAACACAAAACTCTTTATCTCCAATGATTTATTTAGATGCATGATGTATTCTTACATAATTTTCTAAAATAGGCTCTTTTCTTATTTGTTCTTCAACAAGTTCATGTTGAAAAATAATTTCAAGCTCATTTTCTATCTCATGTTGAAGTTTAGGTTCAAGTTTTGTATGCCTGGCATTACCTTCTTAATGTTCAACTTCCTCTATTTGTGACTTGGCCTCATTTATCTTTTGCTTGACACCCATGGTTTTTTTCTCAATAACTAGTTTTTGCAACTTGGCATTCCTAGTCTATTGAGGATCTACAACCTTGTTTTCTTTTCATGTGGAGTGCTTTTAGTACTATATTTCACATATATGAATGAACTATAGCCTTTAGGTTCTCTCTTACATTCAACTATATTTTTCTCTGTATATTGATCAACTCTCACATTTGTACTTTCCACAACTTTTTTAGTGTTAGTGTTCAAACACTTATAAGCTTTTCTCTTAGTGAAATATCATAGGAATATACCTTCATCACTTTTAGCATCAAGTTTTCCATTCTTGTTTTCTTAAGTATGTGACATTTTCTTCCAATAACTTTGAAATATTTTACATTAGGTGCATATCCATGTGAGAATTCAAAAGGTGTAGCATTTATAGCTTTATTTCATTGCACTCTATTCAAAGTATAAATAGCTATACTTACAGCTTCTCTCTAATATTTCTATAATGCATTCTTCTCCATCATTAATATCCTAGCACAATCCATAATTGATCTATTCCTTCTTTTAGAAATTCCATTCTAAGGAGGGGTCCTAGGTGCAAACATATGTGTTTTGATTCCTTTTTCATTGCAGAATATGTCAATGGTGCAGAAGCACCTAGGTAGCTAAAGGGTAGACCTAGGGCTTCTTTGGTGTTTTGGTTCATATGATGATAGCCACATCACTAGAGTAATAATAGGATCAACTTGGTTCTAAGTTGAGGTTGAATATGTTTGAAGAGTCACACAATGCAATATTGCTCCTTATTGCTCAAAAAGTGCTCATTTGGCTTCATAGAGATTTTTTGGGTTTTGAGGGTCAAATAGGGTAATCAAGTGTTTTAGGGTACTTATTAGGTGTTTTGGATCCATTTCAGGACTTTTTGAAATTTTGGTAGCAAGTAGAGGAAGTTTGGGTTGAAAATTTGCAAAATTGCAAAAATTGCTCATTTCTTGCAAAGTTGTCATAGACAACTTTTGCAACTTTTCTACAAAAAGAACAACTTCTTCATGGGAGCCCTTTAACCACTTAAATTAGTTGGAGAAGTAAACTCTAAGCCTATATAAGGTCAAACTCAACCTTTTCAAGAGGTTAGAAAAAGGAGAAATGACATTGTATGGAATGTAATCAGCATTTTTTTTTATTACAACAGTTTCTTGTTTTGAGTGCTTTTTCATGCTTGTACAGATCAGAATTAGGGTTTTATGAGTTGGAATTATTAGTGGAGGTTGTACTTAATTTCTATTTTTATTTTTTGTGTGTTTTGAAAGAATTGTGTGTGTTTAAATAAATTATCTTTTAAGTTAGCAGGTTGTTATTTTAAACTAGGCAACCAACACAAAATGGGGTCTTAGGGCCATTTTCACCAGATGAAATGTACAGACTCTTGGGATTTGGAACTGGACTCCTTTTACATTATCTAAAAAAAATGAGTGCCCATGGGAAGCATAGTAATAATTTTTAGTGTGATGCCCTAGGCAAGCAAACCATGTTTGGTTAGGGAACACAAATCTGAAAAAAGAGCATTTGGAGTGGATTGAAAGGTCTGACTCTTCAATCCAAGAATGTGGTGAGTAAGTACATGGTGAGGCCCAACTCCAATATGGAGGAGGAATCTTGGTAAATAATTTTATGAGGTTTAAAACTGAAATAGCACCAAAATCCTTGAAACCCTGAAATTAAGCCTAAAATTATGCTCGAGCTATACAAACAAGTTGAGGGCTTAAGAATTACAAAATATTCAAGTACTCCAAAAAGGGTATCCAAAAAGGGGATTTTTTTTTGGCTGTTGCTAAGGGATTTTTCAAAATATCTCAGTTTTAGTGCATTTTGAGGGCTAAGTTTTGTAGCTTTTTTCCAAGCAACTGATTACAAATTGACCTATGGATTGCAATTCAAATAGGGTTTTCCACTTTTTTTGGGTGTAGTATGTTGATGAGAAAACTAAGGCATGCCTAGGTATTAATTTTATGAAATGGAATATTCCAAGGAGCATTGGTTATTTGTCTGTTTGTGGAAGTTTGAGCAATCTTGTTCTAATCTGTTGATGTACACTAGTTGAAGAAGTGGGATCTCTTTGATAGAATCCTTAGAGGCATAGGGGGTGAAAGAAGCCCTATTTAATTAGGTGGAAGACCTAAGAAGACCCTAGATAGCTTAGGTTTTGTGAGAAAGATTGGTTATCACATCAAAGTGGTATTAGAGCAAGTTAAAGATTTGGGAATAGTTGGTGGATGTTTGCAGCTACTTAAGAGTCAATGGGTGAGAAAATCATGGTGAAAAATGTAGAACTATCCAAGGAAGTTGATGAAAAAAGGGAGAAAAATAGAGTTCTTGAAGAATCCCTAGCATAGGTGAAGGTGAAACTGGATGAATTTGCTGAAGTACCGAGGAGAAAGGAAGAAGAAGAAATTTAGAAGGGTAAAGTGGCAGTAGAGGAGGATATAGACCCTGAACCTAACCCTATATTGAATGAAGAGCCATATCTTGAATAAAGAGCCCTTCTTGAAGGCTATCAAATCCCTAGGAGGAAAAGCTTTGGAAGGTGTACCACTTTTCACTGGAAAGATGGACATAGATGTAGTCATGGACTAGATAGATGGCATGGAGAACCATTTTGAGTGTGAGTGGGTATCAAAGGAACAAAAGGTTAAAGTTTATAAGTCAAGGCTTAGAGGCTCAGCTCTAACATGGTGGAAATATGTACAAGATGAAAGAATTAGCATGGATAAGACTCCTATAGCTAACTGGAAGGCTATG
The DNA here is from genome assembly GCA_028749045.1 of Cupressus sempervirens. Lineage (NCBI taxonomy): Eukaryota > Viridiplantae > Streptophyta > Pinopsida > Cupressales > Cupressaceae > Cupressus > Cupressus sempervirens. Next base: position 184,831,667 of record CM053791.1, on the reverse strand, counting down.
GTCACTAAAGTGAAGGAGAACTTCTTACCTAAAGACTTTGAAATTCAGCTCCACAAGAGAAGGAAAGGATTAAAGCAAAAAGATCTAGATGTGACCTCTTATACTAAATAATTCTATAGGTTATGTCTGAGATCCAAGCAGCAAGAAGATGAGCCAATCAAAGTGGCAAGATATCTGGGTGGCTTGAAGTGGAATATCCAAGAGGAGCTTAGTTTGTGGGCACCTACCATAGTTCAAAGATACCATTAGCTAGCTCTAAAGGTAGAGGAAAAGAACAAAAGGAAAAGAGATTATAACTTCAAGGATAGAGGCAAGGGCGGAAATGAAAGAGGGCAAAGACAAAGCTACCAGGTAGAGGTAGTGAGAAAAAGAATATAGGTGAATGCAAGTTCATAGAGAAAGCTAATGATAACTCCTCAAGAGGTGGTTACAATAGAGGGAGAGCTAACCAAGGAGGATCAAGTAGATCCAATTCATACTTTGAAAGTATGAAATGTTACAATTGTGGTTACTTGGGTCATCTAGACTACAGATGCCCAAAGAAACCTTCTTCCTCAAATCAAGACAAAAGAATGGCATATGTGCAAGAGGATTGCAGTAAAGAATCTGATATAGACCACATTGAGTCTAAAAAAGGGAAATCAAACAACCAGATCCTGATGAACCTAAACATAGGAGGGCATTGTTTAGGATAAAATGCAAAATCCTAGGAAAAGCATGCAAAGTAGTGGTTGATTCTAGTTCTACTGATAATATAATATCAAAGGAGGTTGTTACTAATTTGAAATTGCAAAATATACCTCATGACAACCATTACAAGGCTACTCAGCTTGACAATGGACAAAGCATCTTGGTGAATGAGCAAGCTTGGGTGGAATTCTCCATAGCAAGATACAAGGACAAACTGTTGTGCAATGTTTTGCCTATGGATGCTTGTCATCTTTTTCTAGGTAAGCCTTGGCAATTTGATAGGGAATTTGTGTATGATGGTAGGGAAAATTCCATAACTTTTAAGAAAGGAGGAAAGACCTTCAAAATGTAGTCCTTATTAGAAGGGGAGGAAACACAAGCAAAAGTTCCTAGTGTACTATTTTATAGTGGGAAAGAGATTGATAAAGACCTCAAGGATGAGGAATGTCAATTTTTTGTTGTAGTGCTAAAGTCTAAGGCAAAGGAGAATGTAGTCAAGGAACCCTTAACAATTGAAGTCCAAAATTTTCTTTAAAAATACAAGGACATAGTGAGTGATGGTACTCTAGCTACTATACCTCCTAGGAGAGTTATTAGTCATCAAATTGACTTTGTTCCAAATGCTTCCTTGCCTAAAAAAGTAGCATAGAATTTGACTCTAGATTAGAGCTTAGAAGTGGCAAGACAAGTCCAAGAATTGATGGATCAAGGTTTGTTACAAAAGAGCATAAGCCCATGTGCAGTTCCTATTGTGTTGGCATCTAAAAAATGAGGTAAATGGAGAGCATGTATAGATTCAAGAGCCATCAATAGGACTACAATTAGGTATAGGTTTCCCATACCTAGGATTGAAGACCTTATAGATCATATTGGAGGCACTAAATACTTCACTAAGATATATTTGAAGAGTGGTTATCACCAAAAAAGGATAAAGGAGGGAGTTGAAATGAAAATAACATTTAAGAGTAGTGATGGTCTTTATGAATGGCGTGTAATGCCATTTGGTCTTTCCAATGCTCCTAGCACATTCATGAGGTTCATGAATGAAGTTCTCAAGGATTTCATAGGTAGATTTGTATTGGTGTATCTAGATGATATATTTATCTTTAGCAAGACTAGAGAAGAGCATATCAAGCATGTTGAGGCAGTTTTGAAGAGGCTTCATGAGATAAAGCTAGCCATAAATCTTGAGAAGTGTGACTTCTTCAAGGAGGAACTTGTGTAGCTAGACTTTGTGGTGTCTCAAGGCACATTAAATATGGACAAGGAGAAGGTTGTTGCTATACTAGATTGGCCAACACCTACCACATCTACTGCAGTAAGAATTTTTCATGGTTTGTCTCAATTCTATAGGTAGGAATTTAAATGGTATTTGTGCACCTTTTTTGGATACCATAAAAGGTGGAGTCAAGTCTAAGTTTAAGAGGAATTTAGAAGCTAAAAAGTCATTTGAAATGTTGAAGAAACAAGTAGCTACTCAACCTATCCTACTGTTGGAGTTTTATAACTACTAAGCAACAAAATGCTCAATACCAAAATGATATCACTCACACAATCTAAGGATTAGCCAATTCCTATTAACAATTATGTGTGCAAACCATTTGGACCCAACTTCAACAAAACCAAAGGTGGTTTTCTACTCTTTAGGCTCTGCAAAACCAGGGTGGATATACCTAGGGATGATTCAAGACTAGGAAACACTATATGAGAATTATTTTAGTTTCATTCTGATTCTCATCTCAAATCCTCAAATACATGCATAATTCTTGACAATTTGATAAACACATCCCATATAATAGATCTGGCCAAAATTCTTCTATAGATCTGCACGTGTTCTTAGCAATAGTGGCTAACTGAAGCTAAAGCATTCCATGCAAACAAGTACTGGCCAACTTTGAAGATCTACAGGAAATAAAAGTAAAATTGATTATAATTCAAAATTTGAAAACCATTTATGACATATTTCTCTTCCAGTTGAATCAATTTGACAAGTGCCTAATCCATTAGGGCTCAAAGTCTACTACAAATCCTTAGATCTAATTTGTTGCCTTAGAACAAATATTATCAGCAATTCTTATCAAAATTCATCATTCAAAAATCCTTCTTACTACTGTAGCAACCTTATCAAATTCATCAAAAGCTTTTACTTAATCCATTGAACTAATAGCAGTGATGAATAGATATACAACCTAACTGGTTTGCATTCAATTGCACAAGCTTTTACTCACACAACATCAAGATAACCAAGTAATCAAAAGGAGACAAAATTTAGAAAAAATAGATATGGGGATAGCTCATAATTTGTATTCATTTTCTTTGAAAATTGTATACATTTACAGTAAACCTAGAATGGCCTTAGGAAGAAACATAGAGATCATTCTATATTCATGTATTCTCAGGAACTAACAGAGAAAATACATCATAAACTTGCTCCAAACATTGGACCGAAAATAGACTAAGTATCACTTAAGCCCTTTTTTAAAAATTGGACCCTTCTCTAGCCCTGGAATCTCACTTATATAGTGTGAGATGCAACAAGCTTTAGGCTAAGAGAAATTGACAGGTTTCCTTTACAAGAAATATTTACATACACCTATCACAAAATGACAAAATGTGAATAAAAAAAAGACTAGTACACTGAAAATCCTTTTGTGGGTCCATTTCTATTATTCCCTTTGGTGAGACAAAAACACTATGATCGGATTCCTTTAGTGTTCTGGTTCCTCAGGTTAGGTGGTCATCAAATGTGATAGTGATGAGTCACCTCCTACCACCTGAGGATCCTCTTTGTCTTTATCATCAGTGGAAGAGGTGGCTTCTAATTTTGTGCCCTCTTCTTTATCATTATTCTCCACCTCATCATCTCCTTCTATCCAATCTGTAGACATAAACTCTTCCTTCCACTTATTATAGGTAATGTCCTCTAGCCAATCGAAACTTAGAACTTCTCTTTGTACAATTACTAAAGAATTTGCATTTGCCTCTATATCAAAAAAATCTTTTCTGATGGAGTTATAGAATATATTTACTTTTACCAACTCCTCATTTGTCATTGCCCATAACAAATGGCCTATTTCATTTATAACCTTATTCATTCTTTCACAGAAGACTTCATCTAGCTCCCTCTTCCATTCTTCCTTTTCCTTTATTTTATCAATTGTTTTTAGAGCACAAGGGAATAAATCAAATTTTTCCACAAAATACTTGGAAAAACAAATAGTTAATCTTCTGTAGAAAGAATCTTTCTTATCATCAAAACCCTGCAACTTATTTAGTAAATCAAAAATTCCTTCTATCTGATGATATGTTAGCTGAATAATAGATATACACATAACAATGATATCTAAATTTCTCTCTATCCACTTCTATACAATGGGTCTGAATATAGCTTCATTTTGCTTCAATTCATCCCTAATAGCTAAAATCCTCGCTAATTGATCAAAAAATGTAGGCCATTCTATCCTGTCTATTAAATACATGATACCTTGCCTCAATTTTTTTTCATATTGATTATTAAGTTCTACATGCATTGCATATAACTTATTTTTCTCCTCTTCAAAATCCTCTGCAGTATAGAACTGAGGCCTTTCTAGAATAATTGGTGTTGATTTAAAAGGCTCAATAGGTGGTCATGGGGGGTATGCAATCCTGGGTTTACTAGTCTCTCCTATTTTTCTTTTCCCAAGAATCTTCTCCATTTGAGTTACTTTATTTTCTAATGATTGTATTTGCATACCCCTCTCCTCATATGCTTTCAAAACTTCTTCAAACCTAGCATTGAGTTGGGAAAATTTATCTTCCTCTTGGCCAAACACCACACTACCAAATTTTAGCATCTCTAATACCATCCTAATTTTTTTTTACTACCTATCTCACCAGGCCTGAACACTATCAATGCACCAGTATGCTCTGCAGTGGGAATCTCATGCATTCTGGTATTGTCCCTTTTTTCCAAAGACCATATAACAAGGGCTTGGTGGTCATCACTAAATTTGACTCCTCTATGAGCCTATAGTATTTCTTCAGTAGTCCTCAGTTGAACATCCCTCTATTTCCTTACTGAATTAAAAACAATGGCATTTTCTATATCCCACTTCGATAGAAGGAAGACTCATGACTGTCTAACTATTTGCCTCCCAACTTCAGGAGTAAATTGAGCATAATCATTCAAAAATTTAGATTTCACCTCTTCCTTAATATCTAAATTAGGTTTGTCTGGATGTTCTACTTTTATCCTCTCACGGGTTTTTCCAAAGTTTCCCATGTTTAATCTCTACAAAAATTGAGCAAAATCCCTAGACTTTACAAAATTCTCATCATTAATAAACCTTTTAGAAGCTTGGGCAACTATCGGATCAATTTCCTTACCTTGGTAATCAACAATGGTCAAGTCCAAGGAAGGTGTAGGAGGTTCTTGTGGCTCTCCAATCTCCAAGTTTGTAGAAGTAACAATTACATCCCTTTCTCCACCCATTTGTCTAAGCTGCTCCCTTAAAGATGCTTCATCATCAATCTAGATTGGGGATTGGCTTGGGGAGTATTGTTCTACCTGAGAAGAAGAAGATCCCTATTCTAATTTCTACCTTTTTGGAGAGCTGGTTGCAAATGGACTTCCTGGTCTTGGCCTCTGATGAAGGGGTGCATGTTGCACACTTTCAACCATTACATAACCTGGCCTTCTCTGCAAAGTATACTGGTTAGGAGCTACCACATTTTTGCTACTTATCCTTCTTTATACCTTTGCAGCCTTGTCTGGATATGTCTCAACATATATGGCTTTCTTCTCATTCATGGTTTGGATTATTATAGCAAAATTATTCATTAATGCTTGCGTTTTAGCTCCCCAGTATTTCTTATCTTTCAATGGGTCATACTAGGGGTCAAAAGCATTAATGAATTCTAAAGTCTTACTGAATACTATCCATTTTTCTTTCCTCAATTCCTATTCTTGCAAAGTGAAAACATTTTTTATTATATCCTCTGGCTAATAAACTTGTTGTACTATGTGAGAAGCTTTCACCCTCTCTCTTAAGAGGTCATAGAATCCTTGAGGATCAATAAATCTAGCATGAGATTCTGCCATGTTATATCTATTTAAAAACAAATTAAGGTGATTCCACCCTTTCCTGACAAAAAAAAAATCATGCACTACAGTAACAACTGGAAAGGAGGTACCCTTTTTAGACAATTTCCTCTCATCTATAGTGCCTATCTGCCATAGGAGCTCAACTATCCCTATCTTCAAGGGCACATGGAAAGGTAGAACATGAGGCTTTCCCAAAAAGCCATATACTCTTATTACTATTGAGACATTGTAAGGGATTATATCCCCCCAATTATGACTAAACAATAGTCCTTGTGCATGGTCCTTTGGTCTAACCAATTCTAATAATGCTTGTGGAATTTTGGGGCTGTCCCCTTTCAAAAGCAGCCTAAGCTTTGATGCAAAGTATCTATCAAATCTCACATAACTAGCTACTATAGCTTCTGCAATCATATATACACTCCATAGCTACACTAGATTCCTCTCTCCATCCCTAGTCATTTTCAGCTCCATACCCTTGGAGAAGAAGGTAAATACCTTGTACAAGCATACATGTATGAACAATGTATACCAACAGAATGGTTTTTCCACTTTTCCTTGTGCTATCCCCACCAGGCCATTGTGAATTTCTTTCGCAAGGAAAGTAGCAAAATCCAGGATAGTGCTCATCCCAACTTGAAGAGTTTGAGCCATGATAAGGACAATAGATCCTAGGATTTGATCAACTTCATCCATCCCAAAAATCTTTCAAAGAGAAAAATATAATGCTTGAGCTCTAAGGTTGAAATGCCTTCTCAGCAATGGCTCTGGGGTGCTGGTTGTAATCACAGGCAAGGTGCCAATTTTAATAGTATGCTCCTACAATGGCCCTATTCTTAGGTAAATCCTTTGTGCATCATACCTTGCTTGAAGGTCATCCATATCAATAGTTTCATGCACAGTGTGGTTAGGATTGAGGTTGAAAACCTCACTAATTAATTCAGGGCAAAACCTAAAGAGATTCACTCTAGCATGGTTCTTTACCCACCCTATAATCGGATCATATTTCTTTGCCAATTCCATCAATAAATCACTATCAAAGAAAACTATGGGGACTGTTAATTTACCAATGTCAAACTCCCATACATTTCTCATAGGAGTGTTCATTTTTCACTCTGAAAACCATTTCTTAAACAACTCCAGACCCTCGATGGAAACCTAGGCATCTCTTACCCAATTTTCTCTATCATAAAAACCTTCTACTATGGCTACTCTCGGGTGTTTTGGAATGAGTTCCCTCCCCTTAGTTATTTCATGTATCGATAAGGGGAATTGTTCAAGAAAATCATTGTGCACAAAATGTTTCAAATAATCTATTTGTCTAGTGAATTCTTTTTGGGGAGGCATTTTGAATAAAACCCGAGAAATTTTATAACAGTAGATACTTGAATTTCTTAAAGAGTCACAGAGTACTTACCTACTAGAATTAGTACTTCTACACTGTGTGATTTCTTTTGCAATTTTACTGGATTGCTAGCCAAAAAAATTTATGCCCTAGCTCTAAGAATTTTGTATGCCCTAATGTTCTTTCTATGCTTTAGTGATTCATTAAGGATGAGATCGTGAGTTCTTTTCATACATTGAAATCACATGAATGAAATCTGAATCATATTTACTCTCAGTAATCGTTACCTCCAAATTGCAACCAAATTTGAATCCTATCTGTAGATTTTCACCAGATCAGACGGCTTTGATTTAAAAGGTGACAAGCTTCATGGCTTTAAAAATAAGGCTACGTGTCACAATACCGCTTGCCCACATTTCTTAAATTTTTTGCACCTTAGAATTGTGGGGAAGCACCGCTTATTGATCAAGATAGGATCAACGATCAAATCAATTCACATTTGAACAAAATCCAGTCAGCTATTCTTACCAATAGGAAACCTTTATATGAGTTAGTGCCTTCTGACAACTTCCACACCAGTGGGTCCCATATCTTCTTTTGAGTGAGCAAGTGCTTGATGTCACTCTTTCCATGTGTCAAGGTGGCGCATTCTTGCTTTTCTTATTTGATGAGCATCTTCAAATTGTAGGCTTGCACTAGTCGTCGATCTTTGAAAGATCAATAGTGGTAATTTTGGAAATCTATAAACCTTACAAGATGATAAAAGTGATGTTATCATGGACACATTTCTACATGGCACATTCTCACTTTGTTTAAACTTCCCTCAAGTTCTTTATGTGGGAAAGCATCCTTCCTTTCTCAAGACAAGATCAACAGTGTGAAAAATTTCTACACTTTATGGTTAATCATCCACTTGGACCAATGAAATGACCTAATGACCTTGCTCAACCCCCATGCTCTAACCCACCTGACTACTCCATTAATTTCTAAGTTTTTTGTGCCCATAGCATAAGTACTTCCAACTAAGCACAAGTGGCATACCACATGGCGTAACTCAACATTCTTTCATAATTTGGCCCCACGGTGACACGCATCACAAAGGTGCATACCCGCATTCCTTATTTGACTAGCAGCTTCATAATGTGGGATTGCACTAACCCTCGATCTTTGAAAGATCTACAACTAATGAGGCTTTACTTCCATTTGGCAAAGAAACTTCTTCAGTGGCACATCTGGAAATACATGTCAATGATCACTTTACAGTGTGTCACACCGCAACATACAGTTAAAATTTCTTGACCCAACCTTGCCACATGTCCAAGAACTGCTTGCCCACATTATTTATCTTTCTTGCAACTTCAAAATGTGGGCATGCACTAGCCTTTGATCTTTGATAGATCAATGGTTATAGAATCAAGTGTTTTAAATACCACATTGGCTATAGTGATGAGTAAAATATCTCCATCCATTCCAACCCATCTGACATTTTCCATGGAAGACATCTCATCATCATCTTTGAGAACTGTGGGCCCATCTTATCAGACTATGCCACTTGTCCCATTTACGCTTCCCCACATTATTTAATTCACGAGCATCTCCTTCTTGCAGGAAAGCGCTAGCCCTTGATTCAAATGAAATCAATGGTTGATGCTTCTTGGTGATAAAGGCATATCTTTGTTAGTAACTCAACCAATGATATCGCAAGAAATCCAAAATGTGCACAAAAAGTACTAACAAACCTACAAAAGTTTTGACTAGCTCTAACAACCATGAACCTTTTTCAGTGCACTGAGGCTAAAATGTCAGCAGGGGCTACGTGTCGAAAAGGTGCTTTCCCACAATATTTAAATACCTCGTAGCTCCATATTGTGGGCAAGCCTCAAGCCTCGATCTTAAAAGGATCTACAATGCTTGAAAGATATCACAACTTGGACCTTTTTTCAAATAAAATAATGCAATTTAGGCAAACTTTATAAATTTTATCAAAAAATTAATAAAGGCATCTTTGTGCGGATAAATCTTCAGGATAAAAATGTCCTGCCAAAATTTATTTGAAAAAATACTTTCTAAAGTTCTCAAAGGCTAGGGCCAAACCAGGCAAGGCACAAGGTTATTTTGTGAATTTTTTGCCTAGGGTTTTTTGACCAAATTGTAAATTACTTGGAGTGCACATTTAGGTTTTTTCACTGTTGAATACAACAAAACAAGGGTGGTGAAAAATAGGCCAACACCTACAATTGCCTAGTTTTGAGAAATTGTTCACCTTAGAATGTGATGCAAGTGGCTTACCAATAGGTAGTGTTTTGAGTCAAGAAGGTAGACTAGTGGATTTTTATAGTGAGTAGCTTAATGAGGCCAAGAAGTATTCATCCTATAACTTAGATCTCTATGCCTTAGTTCAGTGTCTTAAGAAGTGGTGACATTATTTGTTGCCAAAGGAATTTGTTGTGTTTACCAATAATCAAGCTCTTAGCTACATCAACACTCAAGAGAAGTTGAGCAATAGATACTTGAAGTGGATGGAATATTTACAAGCCTTTACCTTCACAATCAAGCATAAGAAGGGATAGTTGAAAAAAGTGGCAGATGCACTAAGTATGAGGATTATGACAATCTAAGAGATTCAGCTCCAAAGCATTGGAGTAGAGAGTTTTAGAATCTCAACAAAGAAGATGAGTACTTTGCTAAAGTCTACAAGGTATGCATGGATTTTGAGAATCATTTTCATAGAAAATTTTTAGAATATACCTTGAAAAATGGCTTGTTATTCAAGGGTAATTAGTTTTGTGTACCAGGGGGTTCCATGAGAAAGAACCTAATATAGGAGAAGCATAATGGTAGCCTAAGTGGTCATTTTAGTATCAAAAAAACCATAGAACTAGTGCAAAGGTTCTACTATTGGCCAAAAATAGCAAGGGATGTAACCAAGTATGTGAAGTAGTGCATGGTGTACATGAAAGGCAAAGGAGGAATTAGAAATGGAACTAGTGCAAAAGTTCTACTATTGGCCAAAACTAGCAAGTGATGTAACCAAGTGTGTGAAGTAGTGCATGGTGTACATGAAAGGAAAAGGAGGAATTAGAAATGGAGGTTTATATCAGCCTTTACCAATTCTAAATAGGCCATGGGATTGTGTAAGTATGGACTTTGTTGTAGGTTTACCAAAAACCAAGCAAGGGTATGGTAGCATTTATGTTGTTGTTGATAGATTAAGCAAAATGGGGCATTTTATTCCATGTAGGAAAACAAATGATTTTATTCACATTGCCCACTTATTTTCTAAGGAGGTTGTATGGATTCATGGACTCCCATTAAGAATTCTATCAAATAAGGATGTTAAATTTATGCATCATTTTTGGAAAACCTTATGGAAAAAGCTTGGTACAAACATGTCATTTGGTTCAACTTACCATCCCCAAACTAAAGGTCAAACTAAAGTGATTAATAGGGCCTTAAGAAACCTTATAATGTTCCTAACTAAAGAATATGGTCAAATTTGGGATGTTATAATTTTACAAGAAGATTATGCCTATAATGATAGCAAGAATAGGACCATTGGAAAGATTAATTTTGAGATAGTTTATGGAATGCATCCAAGGGGTGTATGTGAACTAAGATATCTCAGTGATATGGATTAGAGAATTGGATAAGCTGAATACTTTGTTCAAACTATGAAGGAGATTCAAGAGCAAGTCATGAAAACCATCCAAGATAACACTCAAAAACTCAAGGCCAAAGTGGATGAAAAGAGGATAAACAATTAGTTTCCTATTGGTGACTATGGAGAGATCCATTTGAATAGAACAAGGCTTCAAAAATTTGTTCCTACAAGCTACAAATGAAGAGGGTAGGGTCTTGCAAAATCTTGGCAAAGTATGGAGCAAATGCCTATAAGGTAGACTTACCTTTAGATTTAGGCATATCCCCTATTTTCAATGAGCAAGACTCAGTGGCATACAATGGTCCCTTACCTTAGATCAATCCAGATGTTCATGTTGACCTTGAACCTACTACAACACCTAATATTAGCAAATTAGAAGTAGAGAAATTTTTAGACTCAAGGGTGAAGAAGTCTACAACGCACAAGGTGTATACAGAACATATCATTTAATGGAAGGGAACGACAATTTCAAAGGCTACTTGGATTGCTAAAATAAATTTCAAGAAGGTTGGAATACCCTTAGACATGTTGCTATCAAGTGGGACTTAGTTTTTTTTTTTTATGGGGGTAGTATGGTGCAGGAGCACCTAGGTAAGCTAAAGGGTAGACCTAGGGCTTCTTTGGTGTTTTGGTTTGTAGTGATTCTAGACAAATAACTAGAGTACTAATAGGATCAATTTTTTTCTAAGGTGAGGTTAAATATGTTTGAAGAGTCTCGCAATGCAATATTGCTCCTAATTGCTCAAAAAGTGTTCATTTGGCTCCATAAAGCATTTTTTGGTTTTGAGAGCCAAATGAGGTAATCAAGTGTTTTAGAGTCCTTATTAGGTGTTTTGGATCAATCTTAGGCATTTTGAAAAATTTTGGTAGCAAGTAGATCAAGTTTGGGTAGAAAATTTGCAAAATTACAAAAATTGCTCATTTCTTGCAAAGTTATCATTGACAAATTATGCAACTTTTATGCAAAAAGAGAAACTTCTTTGTGGGATACCTTCAACCACTTGAAGTAGTTTGAAATATATATTCCATGCCTATATAAGGTCTAACTCAACCTTTTCAAGAGGTTGGAATAAGGAGAAATGACATTGTACGAAATGTAATTAGCATTTTTCATTATTACAGTAGTTTCTTGTTTTGAGTGTTTTTCTCATGTTTGCACATATTAGAATTAGGGTTTGATGAGTTGGAATTGTTATTGGAGGTTTTACTTCATTTTTTATTTTATTTTTTGTGTTTCTTTAGAGATTTTTGTGTGTTCAAATAAAGTATCTTGTAAGTTAGTAGGTTGTTGTTCTGAACTGGTAGTTAGCACAAAATGGAGTCTTAGGGCCATTTCCCACCGTATGAAATGTACAGTCTCTTGAGATTTGGAACTATACTCCTTGTACATTATGTAAAGAAAAAGGAGAGCCCATGGGAATCATGGCAAGCATTTTTAGTGTGATGCCCTAGGCAAGCAAACCATGTTTGGTTAGGATCATAAATCTTTAAAAGAGCATTTAGAGTGGATTGAAAGGTCAGATTCTTCAATCCAAGAATGTGGTGAGTAATTATATGGTGAGGACCAACTCTAATATAGAGGAGGAATCTTGGTAAGGACTTTTAGGAGGTTTAAAACCTAAACAACACCAAAATCCTTGAAACCCTCGAATTAATCTTAAAATTGTGCTTGGGCTGTATGGACAAGTTGGGGACTTAAGCATTACAAAATATTCAAGTAATCCAAAAAGGATATCCAAAAAGGTGATTTTTTTTATTGTTAAGATATTTTTCAAAATATCTTAGTTTTAGTGTGTTTAAAGGGCTAATTCTTATAGCCTTTTTTCCAAGCAACTAAGTACAAATCGACCTATGGATTGCAATTCAAAATAGGGTTTTGCACTTTTTTTGGGTGTATTATGTTGATGAGTAACCTAAGGCATGCCTAGGTGTTCATTTGACCAAATGGAAAGGTCCAAGGAGCATTGGGGTTATTTGTGTGTTTGTGGAAGTTTGAGCAATATTGTACTAACATGTTCATGTGCACCAGTTGAAGAAGTGGGATCTCTTTGATAGAATACTTAGAGGCATAGGGGTGAAAGAAGTTCTATTTAATTAGGTGGAATACCTAAGAATACCCTAGAGAACTTAGGGTTTGTGAGCAAGATTGGTTGTCACATCAGTCTAACTTATTGGAAATGAATTCACCACCTCTGTTAGATCTCAAACACTTTAGACTCTCCATTGTCTCCTTTTCAACTCTAGCCAAATACCACTTCAATAGCTAAAAAGCATCATATTTTTCTTTAAGAAACATCACAATAATCATTTTAGAATAGTCATCAACAAATAGAATAAAATATTTGTCTCCACAATAGCTTTGAAAACCAATGGGTCCACATAAGTCAATGTGAACCAATTCCAAATATCATTACATGAATATGTTTTACTCTTGAAACTAGACTTTGTCATTTTTCCAAATTGACATTGTTTATACATAGCATTGTTAGGTTTCTTTATTTTTGGTAAACCTCTTACTCTTTTTATTTATCTATTGCTAACCAAATTATCAAAATTTACATGACATAACCTTTTGTGTCATAACCAAATATCTTCATCTTGTGCAAAGTGACATGTCTCATCAGATAAATCTAGATAGATTAAATTACCTCTTGTTTGATCACTACTTCCAATCAATTTTCTATCAACATCAAATATTTTGGCCTTTTGGTGATGGAATTCAACTCTGTACCCTAATTTTTCTAACTATGAAACACCCAATAGATTATAGTTAAGTCCATCAATCCAATAAACATTATCATGTTTGATCTTATCAGTTAGTTGAATTGACCCTTTACCTTTCACAAGAAAAGGAAAACCATTACCAAATTTAACACAACCACCCTCATATGGTCCAATGTCCTCAAATTTACTTCTATTGCCAGTCATGTTATTAGATCAACCACTATCAATTATCCATCTATCACTTTTGTTTATATAAGAGATTAAAGTAGTTTTTGAATCTTCATCAAAATTATCTTTTATAGCAACATAGACTACTTCTTTGTCATTACTTTCATTTTCAATATGAATTTCTTCTTTAAAAATATCACAAGATTTCTTATATTTGTCCTTGTAGTCCATATTCTTCTTCAAGTCTTGGTCATCTCTTCTTTTGTTGTGCTTGCTCTCCTTCCTTTCATCCTTGTCTTCTCTATCAAGACACCTAGCAGCAATATGACCAACCTTGTTGCATGAAAAATATATTATGGGAAGTTTAACTTTTCATTTTCCTTTGCCTCTTCCAAATCTCCTAATAATCAATGCCTCAAGTTCATCAAACTCATCATCAAAAGTATCATTGTCACTTTTTACATGTTTCCTTTTCCTTTCTTACTAAGAATCATTTGTGATTTGAAAGCAGATCTAATAGTAGTGAGAGTTTAATTATCAAAATTAGACATCTCAAAAGCCATAAACCTACCAATTACAACTTCCTAAGTTAAGGCATTACCTGGAGTACATCTCAATTCTTGTATTACAAAAAACCTAATAGCATAAATAGGAAATAAAGTTCTCAATACCTTGTTGATTATTGTTTTATCCTAAAACTTTCCTTTATATCCTCTTATAGAATTGATAACTTCTTTAATTCTTGTGCAGTATTGTACTATGTTCTCACCTTCTATCATTCTCATTTCATCAAACTTAGCTCTCACACTTTCTAGTGTGACTCTTAAGACATTATCATCTCCTCCATAGATGGTCTTCAATTTATTGCACATTTCCTTTGAATATTACACTCTTTTTAGTTCATCAAGCTCAGCATAGTCAGGGCTAAAGAAATCTCCAACATTGACTAGTTATGTTCTTTCTTTTCTTTCAATTTTTGAGTAGTTAGAGGGACTGTTGTTATGTCCATGTATGTCATGTCCAAAAAATCCAATACAACATCATCAATACTAGCTATATGTAGCCTCATCAACTTTTGCCATGCAGCAAAATTTTCTTTGTTTAGCTTTGGTACCTCTCTTTTGTATGTCATGATCTATAGCTTTGAGTACCTTCAGATTTCTCTTTACAAGCACCAATGCTCTGATACCAATTGTTAAAATATTTAGAATAACTAAGAGGGGGGTTCAATTAGTTATCCAAGGTATAGATGTACCAATTGAAAAAAAAAACACTTAAACAATTTCAAATCTTAACTTTCCATAGCTCAATCTCTACTATAAACTTTCTGTAACATTAGCTAGTTGTCCACTATTCAAAAATAATAGACTTGGAAAATGTAAACTTTAATTGGTATAACATCATAATAACATCCACACAAGTTTGACACTAGGATTTAACATGGAAATCCAATTTGGGAAAAGCCACCAGCAACATGTCACTAATTTTCATTCTTTTCAAGAGAGCCATGTTAGGAGCCATCTCGGTTAAAGGTTACAATACACAATGTTAAATGTGAGCTTGTTAAAGGATATAATCACCATATTAGGAGTGGCCTTGTTAGAGGACTTTAGAACATTCCATTAGAGTGTCATCTTATAGTTAAAGGATTTACATAAACTGTTAGGTCCTTATGACTACTAGGTCAACCTTGATTAAAGGTTTTCAAATATTCTTCACAATGGTTAGAAAGTAACAATAGGTTTGATCTATTAAGTATAGCTCACTTTGCATGTATAGATCTTTGCCATCTCCCATGTACTAACTCTCAATCTAGCCTCCACTGTCATCACAATATTTGATTCACTTAGCAACTCATCAAGAAATCATCCTTCACTTATTCTCAGCTCAATTAAGTCTTATGTTTAGATTTTCCAGTCAATAACATCAATAATAACTCCAACTCTCTACAACTTCATGCACAAAGGCTCTCTCCATACACACTCATGCACACATAGAAAGTTTTCCTTTTTACCTCCTTAAATAGGTAATTCTAACCTTTTGTTGCTTAATGAATACCATAGATCTTATGGTTTACAATTTGATCCATCATATTCAATGTATTTAATTGTCATTATATTTTTCTCTTCTTTACTAGAAAATTCCCTTGTAATCAATCTTTTAGGTCATTACCTAATCCTCTCCTAGAATTAAATGATCCAACTCATCGTTCCTTATCTTCAACAGTCTTTCCATGTCTCAAGAAATCAACTTAGTTAGATGGAAATCATGATATCTTGCAAATAATTAAAATGGTGTTCCTCAGTCATCGGTGAAATACTCATTTTCTATAGAACTTCTTTCTTGATATCAATAGTGTTACTTAGTTGATATTGATGCTCGATAAACATTGAATTTTCTTAGCACATGTTGTGGCTCAATTGACACTAGCATAACTTAACATGTTCATCAAAATTATTTAGTCTTTTAATGTATTACTTGTTCAAGCCTACACATTTGATCTATTTTTCTCACACTTTCAAGACTTGAACATTATTGTCTTCTCCTCTTAAATCATGATTTAAACCATCACTTTGTCTTCTCAAAGTCAAACTAATAAAATGTCTCTTTTTAGTTTCCTCTTCATAACTCAACCTATCCTCTAGGTTCTTTTTTTATGAACAACTTCTCAAATCCTCTTCATCAATCAAATAGATATGGCATTTGGATCATATAAAAACTATCTCACCCATGGGTTTGACATTAATGACAACACCATAATTGTTCCAATTGTAGTTTCCAATAGTAATTTCACACTTGGGGGGTTTAGACTAAGTCTTATCACTGGGGCCAACAAGAGTCAATAAAGTAAGTTGAAATAAGAAAGTGTTGCCCTAGCTGGAAAAAGGAAAGAAAAGAAGGGGTCTAGCAAAGGATCAAATTCACAAAGTGAGAAGAGGAAAGGAGAAGATCACAAGATGGGATTGCATGGTGGAAAAATTGAAGAAGCAGTTCATTCCTATGGACTATGAGCTTGATTTGTTTAAGAAGATGCATGGGTTAAAGCAAGCAGGAAGATCAATCCAAGAATATATAGAGGAATTTTACCGACTCTTGATTAGAGCAGGGCATGCAGAAGCAAATAAGGAGAAGGTTGCTCGTTATATCAGTGGGTTGCGACCTAGCATCCAAGAGGAATTAAGTCTGGTAAGAATGACCAGCATTGAAGAGGCATACCAATTTTCCCTACGAGTTGAAGAGAAGCTAAATAAAAGGTTTGAAGGAAGACAAAGAGGGTGCGGTCAAGGAGGAAGGGGAAGCGGTAGATCATCTAGAGGCCACAATGAAACCCAAAAGAAAAATGAATATGTGGGTACTAGCAAGAACTAGATGAATGAGCATTTCAATCGCTCCCATGGTCAAGACTTTGGAAATCAAAGAGGAAGAGGTAGAGAATGTGGACAAGGAAGAGGAGGCTTCTGTGGTACCTATTTCCATTGCAATGAAGAAGGTCATCGTGCCTTTGAATGCCCTCAATGACAAGGAAGGACAGATAAGAGAGCTAAGGGCCAAGCTAGGGTTGCTCATGTGGAGGAGGATGCACAATCATCACATTCAGAGGATGCAGAAAGAGGAGAGACCTTGGTAAATGAAAGAGTCCTACTAAGTGGTGAGATTGAACCAGGACAACGGAGGAGTTTGTTCCGTACCAAATGCAAGTGTGAGGATAAATGTTGTGACGTGATCATTGATGGTGGTAGCACTGATAACTTGGTATCAGAAGAGATGGTCTCTAAGCTAAAGCTCAAGAGGGAGAAACATCCCCAGCCCTATCAGATTGCTTGGGTAAAAGATGATCATAAGGTCTTGGTAAGTGAACAATGTTTAGTGAAATTCAAAATTGGGAGTTACCATGATGAAGTTCTCTGTGATGTTATTCTGATGGATGTTTGCCATCTATTGTTGGGTAGACCATGGCAGTTTGATAGACATGCAGTACATGATGGACATGCAAACACATACTCTCTGACAAAGGATGGAGTTCACCACAAATTGAAGCCCATGAAAAAGGAAGGTGAAAAGGTATGTAGTAGTAATAGGATTTGTCTTGTTGATGGAAGGAAGTTTTTAGATGGCATGAAACATCAACATATGTGCTATGCTTTGATTCCTAGGAAAGATAAAGAAGGTAGTAGTGAAATACCACTTGAAGTTTTAGATTTACTAGGGGAGTTTGGAGATATTATCTTTGATAATGTTCCAGATGGATTGCCACCAGTAAGGCAAATCAGTCATCAAATAGATCTGATTCTAGGAGCTAGTTTGCCTAACAAGGCTGCTCACAGGATAACTCCTACTGAAATAGAGGAGCTAAATAGACAGGTTCAGGAGCTGTTGAGGAAGGGCTTGATTTGAGAGAGCCTGAGTCCATGTGCAGTACCTGTAGTATTCGCACCAAAGAAGGATCGAGAGTGGAGGATGTGTACAGATTCTTGAGCTATAAATAGGATAACCATCAAGTACCAATTTCCTTTGCCAAGGATGGATGATCTTATGGACTGCTTGAGTGGAGCTCAGTACTTCACAAAGATAGATCTCAAGAGTGGCTATCATTAGATATGAATTCGAGAAGGAGATGAGTGGAAAATAGCCTTCAAGACCAAGGAGGGTCTTTATGAGTGGTTAGTCATGCCCTTTGGATTGACGAACGCCCCAAGCACCTTCATGCGGCTCATGAATGAGGTACTTAAGAAGTTCTTGGGAAAATTTGTTATCATTTATTTGGATGATATTTTAATTTTCAGCAAGACTTTGGAAGAACATTTATTGCATATTCGTAGTGTCCTTGAAAAGCTAAGGGAAGAGAAACTTCTAATTAATCTGAAGAAGTGTATCTTTGCAAAAAGGGAGTTAGTCTATTTGGGGTTTGTTATATCACCTGAAGGTCTCAAAATTGATCCAAAGAAGGTAAAAGCCATCTTGGAATGGCCTACTCCAAGGTTTGCTACTGAGGTAAGATCATTTCATGGTCTTGTTAGTTTTTACAGGAAGTTTATTAAGAATTTCAGTGGCATATGTGCACCCCTAACTGATACAATAAGAGGGGATAGAAAAGAGTTCAAATGGACTACAGCAGCTGCGAGAAGTTTTGAATTGCTGAAGAAGAAGGTAACAGAACAACCTGTGTTGGCACTTCCAGATTTTAGAAAGGTTTTCTAGGTGGATTCTGATGCCAGTGGCAGCGCTATTGGGGCTGTATTAAGCCAAGAAGGTAAGCCTATTGCATATTTTAGTGAAAAATTGAATGATGCAAAGAAGAAGTATTATGTTTATGATCAAGAGTTTTATGCAATAGTTCAGGCCTTAAAGAAATGGAGGCATTATTTGTTGCCAAAGGAATTTGTTTTGTATACTAATCATTAGGCATTATAGTACCTAAACAGCCAAGGTAAATTGAATGAAAGGCATATGAAGTGGGTAGAGTTCTTGCAGAGCTATACATTTGTGTTGAAGCATAGAAGTGGAAAATCTAATAGGGTTGCAGATGCACTAAGTAGGAGACAGTTGTTGCTTACAGTAATGCAAGTTGAAGTAGTTGGGTTTGATGAACTCAAGAATTGTACCCCGAGGATCCTGATTTTGCTGAAGCATGGAAAGATTGTAAAGAACCTATTGATGTAGATAGAACCAAGTGGTTAGACTATTTGATTCAGGATGGCATGTTGTTCAAAGGTAGTCAATTGTGCATTCCAAGGAGTTCCATGAGGGAAAATTTGATTAAGGAGAAACATAGTGGAGGGATGGCAGGACATTTTGGTCGAGATAAGACCATTGCCATTCTTAGAAAACATTATTTTTGGCCTCAAATTTCACAGGATGTGAAGAAGTTTGTACAGAGTTGTCAGGTTTGTCAAGTTGCCAAGGGGTTTAGTCACAATACTGGCCTATATCAGCCATTGCCTATTCCATCAAGGCCATGGGAGGACATAAGTATAGAATTTGTTCTTGGATTGCCAAGGACACAAAGGGGTAATGACTCAGTATTCATGGTGGTTGATAGGTTCTCCAAAATGGCACATTTCATTCCATGCCACAAAACTCATGATGTTGTCCATATTGCAGACTTGTTTTTCAAAGAGGTGGTAAGACTACATGGTCTTCCAAGGAGTATAGTTTCTGACAGAGATACTAAATTTGTGGGGTATTTTTGGAGGACATTGTGGAAAAAGTTGAGAACAGACTTGAAATTCAGTTCCACGCATCACCCACAAATTGACGGCCAAACAGAAGTGGTAAACAGAAGTCTGGGCAATTTGCTGAGATGTTTAGTTGGGGATAAGCCCAAGGGATGGGATTTGATTCTACCACAAGTAGAGTTTGCTTACAATAACTCTATAAATAGGAGTACTAGAAAATCACCATTCCAAATTGTATATGGGAATAGCCCAAGGACTGCACCAGAATTGAGGAAGATGGAGCAAGGGGAGAGGACAAGTGCTGAAGCAGAAGAATTTTCTTAACATATCAAGCATCTACATGAGGAGGTTTAGGCACACATTACCAAGATGAATCAAGAGTATAAAGCTAGGGCTAATCAAAGGAGAAGACATAAGGAATTCCAAGTAGGGGATCTAGTCATGGTGCACTTACGAAAAGAAAGATTTCCAACCGATACTTACAACAAGCTGAAAATGAAAAAATTTGGCCCTTGCAAAATTTTGAAGAAACATGACTCAGGAAATGCATATGAGGTGGAGCTGCTAGATGGTATTCACATTTCTCCCATTTTCAACATTGAAGATTTAATAGAGTATCATGATGATGGTGCAGATGAGGAGCTGGTGTTAGAGCCATGTCCAATTCCTACTTCTAAGAAGGAGGAGATAGAAGACATTATAGATCATTGTGTGGGTAGGAGTACCAAAAATAGGTAGTATGAAGAGAATTTGGTCAAATGGAAAGGACGACCGATCGAGGACTCAACTTGGATTTTAGCAACTGAGGTTTATCATTTGGGATTTCCTCTACCATTCATAAAGTGACAGGGTCACTTTTCAATCTACCCTGGGTGTCTGATGCAGGAGCATCCAGAGGTATAAGGGCAATCCTGTGTCACCCAAAAAAATATACTTAGACTTAGTTTTTGTTTCATGTGTTTTCATTTTTGGATACCCATTTGGGTCAAATAAAGGTTCCAACTCTCATAGTTCCACTATCATTGATTGTGTAAATCCCAAAAAAATATGAGTATGTAATTGAGCCATCATTTTGGTGAACTAGGAGGTGTAAATTGGCTAGATGAATGTAATTGTAATTTAGAGCATTTCAAAAAAAGAATCAGGTCAAAAGGCCCCACAGTTTGAAAGTTATTATAGTTTTTTGGGTTGTGGAGACCTTCTAAGAATGCTTCAAACTCAGGTTAGGGGCATTAAATGACCTCAAAAAGGGCCAAAAATGGGGGACAAATGAAGCTTGTCCATAGGGCTATAGAGGGCTTTGAGACTTTCCAAAAATGTAAATGGTTCATCAATCGGAGCTACGGTTCAAAAGTTATGCCTCTCGGAAGTTCGATTACCATTTTTGGATTCTTCTAGATTTGCGTCGACTTCTAATGCAGCTTTTGGAACCTTCTATTTGGTCAGTGGATGCCTACTAGCACTTTTTAGAATCTACTCCTAGTCCTTAACCCTCTAGGGTCTATTTAAGGAGATTTATAGCATTGTAAAAGGCAGTTCGGAGTGGAGTTTGAGAGGGGGTACTCAAAGGAGAAATTATCTCCACATTTATGCTATTGTAAGCCCTTAGGGCATGTTTTGAAGTTTATTTTCTCTATACTAAATGTACTAGCTTATTTTTCAATTAATACAATTTCCCTTTTTCTATTGTGTCCATTATGTTCTTGGGTTGTGTCCCCATCAAACAAGTGCAAAAGATCTTTCTAGTAGAATGGAAGATGAGTTTTCACTCATATCTTATATGGTTAGCTCAACCTTTCAAAGTATTTGGTATATAGATAATGGGGCATCATTTCATATGATAGGAATTAGAGATTATTTCTCTAGTTATAAGTACGAGGACACCAATATCCATATTTGTATGAGGAACTTGTCCAAAATCAACCCAATTGGGAAAGGGATTGTTTAGTTCTAGAGGGAGAATGGATAGATAATTCCACTTCATGATGTATCACATATGCTAAGCTTAGGTATTGAATAGAATAAAAATACAGATAGAAGAAAAATATGTGGATGGGATGGAAGAATATGTGGCGGTATGATATGATACGATGTATGAGGGGGAATATAGGATCTAACCCAAACTCCCAGAATGATCCAAATTGATGAATCACAAAGAAGTGATTAATGCACAAATGAATCAAATGATGGAGAATATGAAGAAAGGAGGAAATCCTATAATATAATATTAGAAAGTATGTACTTGAAATATTGAATGAATAAAAGACAAATACTAACTTCAAAGTAGGGAAAATCGAGAAAAAGTTGATTTCTTATGTTTGTGCGTGCATAGTTTTGGGAAATTTTGCAACCTACTCTAGACTGGAAATGCCAAGACAAAGAAAACCCAAAAATCTTGTGTCCTTCTGAGGGTAGGTCTACCTTGACCTAGATAGTGGGGCAAAATCTTACCCTGAGGCACAATCTTACACCAAAAACCTTGTCTTGCATTACTCTAATGAAAATTATGTTTGTGGATCTTAGAAGTTTGTTGAAAAGGGTATCCAAATCTAAACTTTAATTCGCTATCCTATACTTGTACCTACAAGAAAAATGGTTTTGTTCTTTGGATGAGGGGTTTGCCTTGGTCAAACCCTAGTTTGGAATCAACCTTGATAATGGAATTGAGATAAATAATGCTAGCAAGTAGTAGAAGTAAATCTAGCAATGAAGCTATGCTATGCAACAGATATGCAATTGTATTTGAAATGTAAATAAATATGTTAATATGAAAGCTTGAACATAACATTAGCAAGTGTGAATCAAAACCTCCATGATTATATGTTTGGAATCCACCTTAAGATAATAATCAATAGATCTGTAAGATGAAAAAAGGATCTTGAAGGAAGATCAAACCACCATGATGATTAGATCTAGGGTTTGAATGATGAAACTTGAATGCTTGAACTAAATTCCTTTAAAGGCTTGAATGCTCAATCCTTTATCTTCAATAGAGAACTTGAATGCTTGAATAGTTGAATGTGAATACTTTATAATGGATCATCCAATATAATGTGTTCTCTTGAAAAGTATATAATAGATAGATGTCCAAAACTTCATAGTGAGTGGATGTCCAAATGAGTGAAGAAGGCTTCCTTATATAGTGATCTAGGGCACAAATTTCTAGAAAGGTTGACATTGGAGAATTCAATCCCAATTAACTTTAACCCCTAGAAATGGACCTAGATTAAATTTAATTTAAGAGTTAACCATTTCAAAACTCAAAATAGTCAACCTGGAAATGGGAAAATGAAACTTTTTGAAGCCCAATATCCTAAAATCTTTGAAACTTAAAATTTGGACCTAGGGTCAGGGTCAAAGTTGACTCTACCCTAGGCTAGAGTCAAGGTCATCCTTGACCTAGGTTAAGGTCGAGTTCAACCTTGACCCTTCAAGTTTTCATTTACTCAAAAAATCAAATTCTTCAATTTCTCAAAGAAAGTTGGCAGAAAAAGGTTGGAAATAGGGGGAGAGAAGTAAAATAGGGGGAAGCAGCTAGATCCATACAAAGACCTATTCAAGGTGACTGACATGACCCTAAACCACTCACTCAGAGGGCTAAATACTCTTAACATGGAAGTGCTTCCATTTTAAGATGATACAGGTATGAATCTAATTTATATATTCTTCCTTTGGGATTAATGATATAATGTGGTCTTTAGAGAGGCACATGTTCTAATCAATTATAATTATTGGAAATCACCCATAACCATTAGAGTTAGGAGAATTTTCCTTTATAGGTTGTAGTTTGATACTCCTAGTACTCATAAGCAGTCATAACCCTAGAGATCTTGGAGAGATATGACATAAGAGGATGGGCCATATTCATCATGCAGCACTTAATTACTTTTTGAGATAGTAACAGATGTTCCATAGGTGAGCACAAAGCATGATGATGTTTGCAAGGGATGTTTGTTGGGGAAGTTTCAAAAAGAATCTTTTCCAAGGATTGATACCAAATTTGATGATGTTCTTGATCTAGTACATTAATATATATGTGGACTAAATTTGACAAATTCTCTAAGATAATATGAGTACTATGTTATTTTTATTGATGATTTCTCCATGAAGACTTGAATATGCTTCTTGAAGACCAAGGATCATGTTTTTAGTCACTTCTAAGACTTTGAGGCTCTTGTAGGGAACTCAATAGAAAGGATGATAAAGGTTATTCAATCATATAATGTGTAGAAGTTGATGAAATCTCAACCCCATAGCTCCCAAGAATCACCTGCATGCAAACAATGTTGACTTGGTGGTCAGCATCCCCTTCGGGGTTTGTGATATGGCTTAACTACCTCTCAAGGATCTGGGTAAGTCTGGTGTTTGTGACATTCATTGAAACCTCAAGATTTTGGTGCAATGGAAAACATACCAAAAAACACCTATCACAAAACAAGAAGCAAAAAGCTATGGAGGTTGAAATTGTTAGATCCATAGATGAGACATTCTCGATGAGAAAGAAAGAAATTGCTATTATCAAAAGTGAATAAAATCGCAATATTATTTATAATGAGAGATCATCCTTATAAAGGAGATTGAAAACCTAAAAAAGGTCTAACCTAGGTTACATCATAATAATTAATAAAATAATTAATTACTAGATGTCTAAACTTTAGTTTGAGCAAACAAGAGTTAATTAGAAAATGTCTAATTACTCTAACATAACGGAGGTGAGTACAAATGAAATAACTTTTAGGAGTTTTATACTTGGGAAGGAATCAAGAGAGAATGGATTGATCCTTACGATCCACAATAGAATGGAGTTGTTGAGAGGAAGAATTGTTCTATATAAAAGGAAGCATGGGATATGCTACATGACTAGGACATACCACACTACTTATGGGAAGAGGCATGTAGTACAATAGTATATAAACATAATAGTGTTCCACAAAAGGTACTAGGGAAGATAATAGTAGAGGAATATTTCACAAGGAGGAAGCCATATTTTAGTCACTTAAGGATATTTGGAAGTAAGGCATACTTTCAAATTCCAAGTGATACACGTAATAAATTAGATCAGACTACAGAGAGAGGGTTCTTCGTTGTGTATAATAAAATCTCAAAGGCATATAGGATTTTTATTTTAGGGACTAGAAGAGTTATAAACAAACATGATTCAAGTTTATGGAGGACAAGGAATTTAGAAGGTCCAAATAGTTTGCAACAGATGATCAAAGTGAGTAACCAACAAAATCTTCAAGGATAACACAACTATGTCAAGGGGAGAAAATCTCAACTATAGTTACCAATACAAGTGTAAGCTTAGGTGGTGAAAATTTGTAGAATATGGAGCAACTGATGCAATAGGATATTCATTAAGAAGATATAGATGTTGATATTTCATCCTCTACCATTAGAAATAGGTATAGTGAGGTTCAATAGACATAAAGAGATACTCAGTAGTTTTCAGGAGCTCCTAGGAAGAGTATAGGACATAGGAGACAACTAGCCAAGTTAAATGATTATGTTCCATTAAAGTCAGTCAATTGGTAGATAGTGAACCTTCCAACTATCAAGAGGATATATAGCATTAGTAATGGAGAGATGCTATGGTTAAGGAATATACCTCAATAATGCAAAATGATACGTGGGAGGTAGTTCCTAAACTAGCAGATAGGACAGTAGTTTTAGATTAAGGTAAAAGAAGGTTTTAAAGGGACTTGAAACCCTTAACAATAGAAAATAGATATTCAACTAAACCCACTAGGAGAACACACTCCTGAAAACTGGAAAAAAAAAACACAAAATCAAGTTTTATAGGGACCTAAAACCATAAAATGTAGCTAGAAAATATGACTAGGTTTTGCAAGGACCTGGAACCTACAAGTTACATAGTTCAAAATGAAAACAAAAAATGGGACAAATAAACTACTGCAATTCCTTAATAATCTTTGTGACCTCCTTACCCACATTAGTTGTACTAAGAATAGTATCATCAAGGGTAAGACTAGTTCCAACAACATTCTCTACAGCTTTTTCCTTCGTAGCCTTCTTCTGTGAGCTTAATCTAGTCCTTTTGCTAGGTCCTCCCAGAGACATGACCTCATTTTTCTTCTTCCCCAAACTTGCCATAGCCACACACAAACTTGAAGTCACTTGCTCCATTTTGTTTCCACTTTCCTTTATCAGGTGCTAGGGGTCTTGTTTGTATTCCTTCAGTTTTCTAGGTATATTTCCCACCTAGGCTTCCAAATGCACAAGTTTGTCTTGGTCATTCTCATGGTCCTTCTACACTTCACCCAAAAAATTTTTTATTTTCATAATCTCGTTATAAATCTAGGAATCACCATGAAGAGAGGAATCAGCTTTCATTTTAGCAATATCAAGGAAAGTGAGCATAGCCCCCATAGTTGGGTCATCTATCTTCTTGTCCATAGGGTTCCCCATACCCTTAGCTTCTTCTTCTCCTAGTTCTTTCTCTTTACCTACCTCCTCCTCCACATTTTCCTCTCCAACTATGCCTTAAATAGTAATCTCATTACCAATATTTCCCAACTCTTCATTTTTATAGAGACTTTCCTCCTCATCATCCTTCTCAGTCTCATTTTTACTAGTAGGATAACCCCCCAAATTAGAACTAATATCCCCCATCTTCATTTCTTCCTTAGTCTCCACATTTTTATCCTCATTATTATTGAAGGATTCAATAGTTTCCTCTTCATTTTTTTGGGGTGTATCCTTTATCATTAATTCCTTTTTCACACTCTTTCCTACATCCCTTTTACCCTTTTTAGACTGAGAATCAATCTTAGTCCCCCTTTTCCTCTTTGAAATTGGAGAAACAATCAATTTATTCTTGCAATAATTCTCAATTAAGAGAATAAGGCCTTCATGAAGGATGGGACAGGAATCTTTCTTCTTATGGGCATATAGGCTTTGTAATAAAGAAAACTTCAAATAGAAAGGAAAGAAAATCCTATCTTTATGATGGAAGTGGTTCAGAAAAACAAAATGGAACTTATGCACTCTTTTAGATCTTCCATCTAATATGAAATACTCTTGAATACAAGACAAAACATCTCTCCAAATTACCTTAATCTATTTAAGCTTGTAGAAGTCCCCATTCTTCTCCAGCTTTTTCTCTTCTTCCTCTATTTTTGAGAACTTTTTGAAGGTAACATTAGAGATGATCATTTCCTTGCTAAGTTTCATTCCCTCCTTGAGAAGACTAGTAACTTCTACAATAAAATCCTTAGTGATTTGGACCATGACCCCATGCAGAACAACCCTTTCTTCAAACCAATTCTTGAAGAAAGCCTCTATTACATGTGGTTTAAACCCATGCAAATGCTCCAAGTAAGGAGTCACCTTTCCTTTCTCAAGAATTTTCCATATTGAAGCTTTCCCCTTCCTTTCCCCATTTTCATGCATAGACTGAAAATTGATAGAGAAGCAATCCCCAGTAAAAAGGACAAAATGAAGAAAGCCAAAAGCAGCACTAAAATTAACCAAAGTTTCATTAATCTTCCTTCGTGCCATGTCTAGATAATAATGGTATTAAAGTACAATCTTGGGTTATAACACACCCCTCCATAGGCCCACTTTTAATAATCATTAAATTACTAATCTTGGAAGATCTTTCCCTCCGTCACAATTGTACTGTCATAATTAATGAGCAACTTTAAATCCACATTAGATCTGAGGTCATTACACCAACTCAACATACTATCCCCATGCATTGCCCTATTGGCTATGGCATTACCCTCACAATAGGAATGTGAAAAAATGACTTTTTCAAAATTAGTTGTTAGGGATTTGATTTCCATTATACTATCCTCTATAGTCTAAGTACTTGGGGTTTTGTCATTGAGCATATTAATTATGTTCAGGGAGTCACCTTCCAACCATAGGTACATGTTTCTAGTTTTCATTACCAATCTCATGGTATAAAAGGCAGTTGTGGCTTCAGCTCTATGAATTGTAGAAATACCAATTGGAATTGCTATAGCATCTATAGCATTACCAAAATGATCCCTTATAATTCCTCCACACCTAGCTTTTTTGGGGTTTCCCTTAGCAACCCCATCAAAGTTCCCCTTTATCCAACCCAATGGGGGGGGGGGGGGCTTCCATTTGACATTTGCTCTTTTATCCTCCACTTTGTTCTTAAGACCAATATTTTGGATTGGAGTATCAATCAAGAAACCATCAGGGACATTTTTCTAAGCTTTAAAATTTTCCTTAATAGCTCCAATGATGTTTTGACCAAGGACCCAATCAGGCATTTCTTTTTTTGTAAAAAATCTATTATTTCTTTCTTTCTAGATTCCCCACCACAAATGAGGGAGAGTAATATTCCATAGAAATTCCATGATACTATCCTTCTTTTGGCAAATCCAACTTTGGAAATAGTGCTCAATTTTATTATGATGAATCCAAGCTATATTCCAAAAAATAAGGATGTTGTTCCACACATCTTGGCTATAATTATAGTTCAAAAACAAATTATCCCTATCCTCCAAATTATTCTTGCATAGATAGCATCGGTTGACCACATTTATCCCTCTTTTTTGCAAATTATCCTGGGTCAAATTTTTATTCTATAAAAGAATCCAATAAAAGATATTGATCTTTGGAGTTAATCCTTTGATCCAAGATTTTGACCATAAAGGACCAAGTCCTTTACCTTTAGATCTAAAAATAGAAGAGACTTTGAAATTCCCACTAGCATCGTTCCTCCATATCATTATGTCCTCCTTATAGGGATTCAAACAGTGAGCATTCAGCATAATCTAGATGTTGTTAAAAACCTGGCTAATGTTTGTAAGGCTGACCCAACTATCATTGACCCAATAATTACTCACAAAAGAACCATATAACAACTTACATTGTTCAATAAAATTCCTATCCTCAAAGTCATCAATCAGTGGATGATCCAAAATCCAAGAATCTTCCCAGAACCTGATCTTCTGCCCATTACCAGCTTTCCAAGAGCACCCATCACTTAGTATAGGCTTAGCACCTTGTACTGCCCCCCATATAGCAAAAGGTGAAATAACATTAGGATACTTTAAGAAATTAGAAAGAGAAGGGGCATCATATAGATGTTTATGTTTCAATATGGAACTCCATTCCTTGTTATCATGATACACTCTCCAACCTTGCTTCACAAGAAGAGCTTTATTCATACTTTGGATAGTCCTTCTTCCCCATCCACCATCATGAATTGGCTTACAAATCTAATCCCAAGAAATTAGAGCCATTCTCTTCTTTTCCTCAGAGCCCAACTAGAGAAAGTTTCTTTGGATTTTGTCAAGGGAGTTAGCATATTTGGCAGGAATTTTGAAAAGGCTCAAAGCATAAGTAGGTATACTTTCAAGGAAAGCTTTGAGAAGAGTTACTTTACCAACTTGAATCAACAAATTTTCCTTCCATCCAACAAGTTTCTTAGAAATTTTTTTAATAATCTCTTCCTACAAGGAGTCAAGGGCATTAAGTCCCAAAGGAAGGCCAAGATAAGAACAAGGAAAGCAACCAATAGAGCATCCAAGCATTCTGAGACATAAGGGTAATCACAAAGAATAAGGAACTTTTATTCCAATTAATCAACTGTCCTAAAGCTGAGGAATAGAGGTTAAGACCTTTTTTTAGGTTCCTAGCTTCTCTTACATCCACTTTGCTCATAAAAATAGTGTCATCAAAAAACTGACCATGAGAGCAGATAAGGGGCTGGGAAGAGGGTTGTAATCCCTTAATGTCACCATCGAAAACCAATTTCCCAATATACCTTCCTAAGTAGTCTACCATAATAGTGAACAGACTAGGGGATAATAGGTCTCCCTACCTCAAACCTCTAGAGGGATTTTAAAAAGTAGAAGAGCACCTATTAACCAAAATAGCAATCGAAGAAGTTGTTATGAGCTGAAGGACCAACCTAACAATATTAGAATTAAAACCAAAAGCTGGTAACACCTTTTCAAGAAAGGTCCACTCCACTCTATCATAGGCTTTTGCAATATCAATTTTCAAGATGAAACCATGTTTATTAGAACAAGATAAAGAATGGATATTCTTTAACCTAGAATTAAGGACCAACCTCAAAATATTAGAGTTAAAACCAAAAGCTAGTAACCAACCTCTTTATCAAGAAGGACCAACCTCACAATATTGGAATTAAAACCAAAAGCCAGAAACACCTTTTCAAGAAAGGTCCACTCCACTCTATCATAGGCTTTTGCAATATCAATTTTCAAGAGGAAAGCCTAGTTATTAGAACAAGATAAAGAATGGATATTAGAAAAATATAAAGATGTGATAGTAGTTAGATCATGTTGGATCTATAATCTAAAACATAGTATAGATGGTAGCATTGGGAAATTCAAGGTAGGTTTCATTGCAAAGGGGTTCTCTAAGGAGGGTGGAATAGACTTTGAAGAGACATTTTCTCTAGTGGTTAGGTTTACTTTTTCATGAGCTATGATCTCATTTGCAACATAAATGGTATGTAAAATCCATCAAATGAATGTCAAGACAACATTCCTTAATGGTGAATTGGAGGAGGTATACATAGAATAACGAAAAGTATTTTTAGTACACAACAAAGAGACCCACATGTGCATATTGAAGAAATATTTGTACAGACTCAAGAAAGCTCATAGAGTGTGGTATGACCATATTGATACATAATTTTAGGAAATAGGTTTTGTGAAGAGTGAGGAAGATGCTAACCTCTAATACTTGGTGGTTGTGAGTAAGATTCTCATTCTTGTTGTATATGTGGATGGCTCATTTCTTAGAGGTTCACTAGGGCTCATACATTATTTCAAGAGGTGCCTTTTAGAAGAGTTTGAGATGAATGATTTGGGACTTATGCACTACTTTATAGGCCCAGAGGTGTGGCAAATAGATGGAGATATTTTCCTTGGTGAAGGGAATTATTATATCAAAATCTTGAAGAGGTTCAAAATAGAGGATTCTAAAGCCATGTATACACATATGATCATGAATTGGAGTAAGGTAGGTGCATCAAGGGAGAAGGATGTAGATCCCACCTTATATAGGAATTTTGTTAGTTCACTTATGTATTTGATCAACACCAAGCCAAATATAAAATTTGTAGTAAACTCTCTTTGTTAGTTCATTGTTGAGTAAAAGAGAGTGAAACGGATGATAGCTAAGCATGTATTGTGTTATTTTCATGTTACAATTGAGTATGGGATCAAATATATTCGAGGTGAAAGAATCAAGTTGATGGGCTATACTGACATAGATTGGGTAGGAAGTACTAAGGACAAGAGGAGCACTTCAAGGTGTTTTTTTGGTTTGGGATCATGAGCTATCTCTTGGTTTAGAAGGAAGAAAGAAATTTTGGCTTTAAGTTCTAAAAAATCATAATGCATAGCAGTTAGCATTGTGACATGTGAGGCTATATGGATTCGGAAGTTTCTATTGGCCTTGTTTGGTCAAAGGGTTAAGACTATTGTGATACACTTTGACAATTAGAGTTGCATCAAGTTGTCTAAGAATCTAGTGTTTCATGATAGGTCTAAAAAATATAAATATCATATATCACTTCATCAAGGATTGTGTAAACTGGAGGATTACTCAACTACAGTACATACCTATAGAGGAGCAGGTAGTAGGCATTTTGACTAGGCCATTGAGGAAGGAACAAATCATCTTCTTTAGAGATAAGTTAGGTGCCATATAGAACAACTTCCTTGCTAAGAGGGAGTGTTATTTTTGGTACCTTGGACATTTGTTTGTCCATTTGCTAATAATTAGTAAATAATTATTTTCTATAATAAAAAAAATTAAACTAAAGATAATTATTTATTAATTAACTAACCTCTTTTAGAAAAAAATAGAAATAAATTGGTTAGGATTTGTTAAGTTTTTTTTTTAAATCTCAATCATTGATTGAGAATTGATCTTGGTTGTTAGTTTTCTAATGAGAGTAGTATAAAAGGGGGTTAGGGGGCATTTGGAGATAGAATTTGTAGAAGAATTTGTAGTGGTTGCAAATTAATTTGTCTTGAAAGAAAATAGTTTTCCATTGTTAGCAAGGGAATAGTGATTGCTTTGACAATAACAATGGGTGAATATTAGCGGGAGAAATTAGGAGATTATTGAAGCTCTTCCATTAAGAGGAAAGAATTTTATGTTTATGATAAAGAGGAGATATTTTTCTATAGTAATTCAAATTGTGATATTGCTATCAACATTTAACTCTGTATATTTTGAGTCAAACTCATTAAGTCATGTTTCATGAGGAGTGCTTCACATGAACCCATCTCTCATAACAATAAATGAAACACTTAGCACTCATTATATCTAGGTGATGGTCATTGAGGTGAAGAACCAAGAATTCTTGGGAGATTATCCATCTTAGTACTACTCCAACTCGAGCATAGTTAACTACACAATTTTCTACATGGTTAAACCCACTCTACTTGAAACCCCATTTGTAAAACCTTCACCAAGTGTTGTGCTTTATAAACAATTCATTTGAAATCCTTCTAAGCTCATAAATTGATAACTAGGAGATCTTTTTCCCTACTAAGTGAAATTGTGATATTTCTATCATAATTTAAGTGTGTATTTTTTATTCAAACTCATTGACTCGTGTTTTGTGAGTAGAAATTCACATAAATCCATCTTTCTTAATGATAAATGGAACACTTAGAACTCATTGAATTAAGGTGATTCTCATAGAGGTAAAGCATCAAGACTTCTTGGGAGGTCACCCATCCCAATACTACAACAGCTTGAGTGTGCCTAGAAAACATGAGTCAATGAGTTTGAGTCAAAAACTACATAGTTAAATCCTCATAAAAATATCACAATTTTACTTGCTATGGAAAAATATCTCGTAATTATCAATTAATGAGCTTAAGTGGCTTTCTAATGAATGTTTTAGAAGGAACAACACTTGGTGAACATTTTTCAAATGGTCTTGCAAGAAAAGATGGTTTAACCATAGAGGAAACTTTATAGTTAAGTGCACTCAAGATGGAGTAGTACTGAGATGGGTGACCACCCAAAAATTCTTGGTACTTCACCTCCGTAAGCATCACCTATATCCAATGAGTGCTAAGTGTTCCATTTATTTTCATGATAGATTGATTCATGTGAATCACTACTTATGAAACATGAGTGAATCACAATTTGACTTGTTGTAGAAGAAAATATCCTACTTATCAATTAATGAGCTTAAGAGGTTTTCTAATGAATAGTTCATAAGGTACAACACTTTTTGAAGGTTTTTCAAATGGGGTTGAAAGTAGAGAGGGTTTATCCATGGAGGAAACTTTGTGGTTAAGCGCACTTGACTGAGAGTGGTACTAGGATGGGTGACCTCTTAGGAAGTCTCAATGCTTCACCTCTATGAGCATCACTTAGATCTAATGAGTGCTAAGTGTTTCATTTATTGCAATGAGAGATGCATTCATGTGAATCTCTACTCATGATACATGAGTTAATGAGTTTAGCTCAAAAACTATACAATTAAACCCTGATAGAAAAATCACAATTTAACTTGTTGAGGAAAAATATAGCCTACTTATGAATTGATGAGATTAAGGAGATTTCTAATGAATATTTCACAAGGAAAAATAATTGGTATGTGGTTGCAAGAAGAGTGGGTTTAACCATGGAGGAAATGTTGTAGTTAACTATGCTTGAACTAGAGTAGTACTAGGATGGATGACCTCCCAAGAAGTCTTGGTGGTTCACCTCTATGAGCATCACCTACATCCAACAAGTGTTAAGTATTCCATTTATTATCATGAGAGATGGATTCATGTGAATCACTACTCATGAAACATGAGTCAATGATTTTGACTCAAAAACTACATAGTCAAAACCTAATAGAAATATCAAAACTTTATGTATCTCTTAATTTGTTAAAGTTTAACATATTTCTCATCTACAAAACTAGTTTTCCCTTAGGGGTTTTTCTCGGGTGAAATTGTCCAAAAATATTGTGTCATTTTGTTACATATTTCTTTTTGTATTTTTATTGTTGATGTTGAAGTTGTGTTATTTTTCAATATTAGCTATGATTTAATTTAGTATGGTTGAATAATATTTATAAGATGGGGGATTAATAATCAATTATTACAATAGAATTTTTACAAAAGGTAATATTTATTCAACCAACAAGTCTTAAATCTCATTTAATCTAATAATTAACAATCAATTTGGCCAATAAACAAAATAAATGAATATACATTTTTCGTGTGTTTGAGATGTAAGTTTACTGTTGCCTAATTAATTATTTGTTATTAGACCTAAGTCTTGATGCATGTTCATCTAAATAGACAAACTATAAAATTCTAAAATGTTTTCTCTCTATTAAATTGTTAACCTTTTAAAATATGCATTTGCCAAAAAAAAATTAAATATCCAATTCAACAATAAGGACAAAAGGAAGAGTCAAATCAACACATTGTTCTTAAGTATTGTCTAGCTCAATAATCAAAAGTCAATAATGAATAGTATAATCCATGTTATAATATAGTTGTAAGATAATAAACAAAACAAATAGAATCATTCAAACTAAATAATAAATATGCCCCAAAGAAAGAAAAACAATAAACATGAACCGATTTTGTTCTTTGTGAAAAGGAATAATTCAAATTTGTCTCAAAGAATTTATTCATTATTAATGCAAGAACTTAAGAAAAAATAGGCGTGTTAATTACTTTTGACCAAATGGAAATATCATATGTTCTTTGGTTTTAGTTGACAAATTCAATGAATTTATTCTATCATTTGCATCAATTATATCACTACTATTGTGCTTTGTGTACTAGAAATATACTTCATACAGACTAGATAATAATTATTGTGTATGTATGTATCTATATATCTATATATGTAAGAGTATATGTGTGCATGTGTATATATATGAATGTGTGTGTGGGGTAATTTAACATAATGTATCAATACACCTTTTGTGTCAATAGAAAATTTATTTTATTTATTAGTCTTGTTAAAGATGTTATACATAGTATAGTAAATTTATTAGGTAACGTTTTAAAAAGAAATTATAAATTTGAAGAAGGTTTTGAAAGGATCATAAATTTATGTACATTTAAATGAAACATAAAAAATAATGAGGAATTAAAAAAAAATTAAAGTAAATCTTTATTTTTTTATTTTTTTAAAAGAACAAATTCAAAACAAATCAAACACATGATTGGCACTAAATTAGAATATATTTCTCATATTTATTTTTTATACTTAATATCTTGTTGTGCTCTTATCTTCATTAATTATCCACCAATAATATTTAATTTGATTAATATAAATTAGTGAAAGATAAATGGAGATGTTTTTCAATACATTTCAATCCAATCAATTCCATCAATTTATGGAATTGGACTTAGCAACAACTACATTCAACCAATATATCTTCTTGAGTCTATTTCCAATCTATCACCTCTATTTACTAACAACTCAGAATTCTTTAAAAAGATTACATATGATTAGAATATTTTAGATTTTAATAATATTGACTAATTTGTCTTTAATAAACCTTATTTGATATATGAATTTTTTGGATGTTTTTATTCTTCATACATAATATATATGATCATATAAAAGTATAGCTATGCAATCCAATTGAGATCAAGATATACAATTTTTTTTTATTAGTCTCACCTATAATCGGCAAAGAATACAGTTTTCAATCATCTCATTTGTATTAGAGGTTGCTTTGGACATCATGAAATTGGAAAAATAATCCCTTTATCCTAAGGTTGCTAGAATATTTCCTATTAAAATAAATTTTTGAAACTTAACTTCTCTTTTTTCATTGGTCGCTGTCATTTTTCCTAGTAGTATTTTACATTTTCTTTCTCAGGAAACTAGGGTGAAAAAAGGTTCTAATGAGTGACATTTCCTTCAAATATTTGGAATCACAACAATGCATAGCTAAGTCCATATGGAAAAAAACATGTTATGGAAGATGACAGTTGCCTCTTCAACAAGTCTAGTTTATAATAACCAACTAGCATTGGGGCTAGTGTTCCTATTACTAGATTAATACTCGCCTTCATTTTTAGGTTGGTTCTAATGGTATGTAG